>CM046815.1:17011222-17611222 GCA_025617385.1 Murraya koenigii | reverse complement strand
CTTGCCAGCATTTTCCACCCAAGTGAGCTTGTCTTCATTCTTTTGGGTAGCCTCACGTTGAGGGGGATACAATTGACTGTCTCGAATTGATACGATAGGAATTGAAGTTTCAACTTACGCCCATGGCATTGAAATATTGGTCTAGTCCAAATAGGAAGTTGTTTACGATGGGGGCGTTATGTGTGCCATCGTAGGTGTCGGGCCTAGACACGTCAATGGATCGAGCATCACTCGTTCTTGTGGCAGCTGGGATAGCGGAGAGTGTGCGCTTGTGCCATGCCCAATCTGAGTGGACTTCTTCTAGTTCTGCATAGACAGCACGCAGTTCTTCTTACACAAAACTGCGGAGTTTCAGCAATTCTTCGTGCAATGCTCGAAATTCCTCTTGGAGAGTATCTTGCTATTGCTTATGATTTCGGGGCCCTGGCCATTTATTTGACTTAAAACCATTTCTGTCTCCTTACTATTTTATTCTCTTTTTACTTAAAAACTCTCCATTTGATTGAAGAAAGGTCTCATTTTATTTCTATTCAGGAAAAAGAAATTGCAATTCCCAAGGAAGAACGTTAACTCTCACTATTCTATTTGAATATCTCTTGCTTTCTTTTTTTACTTAGTGAGGCAATGTTTTTCTTCTCAAGTAGTGGTGTAAGTGAGGTGGGGATTTAGATAAATCTAAAAGACCTCTCCCGAGTTCAGAGCTACTGTTTGCACGCACATAATTCAATTCATTTGAGAGCAATGAACAATCTTCTAACTTCAAACACAACACAAAAGGGCGTGATCGAGTAATCCGAAGAAGGGGCATGCTAGTATACCATGAGTACTTGGTGAAGTGGAAAAACCTCCCCAAAAACGAAGCCACTTGGGAACGTGAAGAAGATTTGTGAAAATTCGCAGAGCACAATCAGAAGTTCAAGCATGAGAGTGCTAGCTTGAATGCCGTGAGCTTAGGTCAGGGAGGATGTTTCAGCTTTGTTGAGGTAATCTCGTGTGATGTCTGTCTTTTCGTGCCATTCACGATGAGCTTATGAGCAGTGGGACTTTTTTCTTCGTAGGTCGAGGCTATGGCGTTAGGGGTCATGGGCTAGAATCTCATGATAAAAGTTGACCGACACTGGCTCCATACAGAGGGAACATGGGATTGAGGGAAGTACTAAAGTGAAGTGTTATGCTTAACACTTTTAAATTCATCTTGAGGTAGAGCTCATTTTCTCGAAGTACTTAGAAGACATATTGCAAATGTTCAGCATGCTCCTCAAGTATGGTGCTATATACCACTATGTCGTCTAAGTACACGACCACGAAGCGGTCGAGGAATAGCTGCAGCTCTTTATTCATGAGTATGTCTTTTCTTTCTCCATTGTTCTATTCTCGCCATAAGAAAGAGGCACGGAAGAGGCATGCCATGCGAGGCTCCAAAGCATCGATGGAAATGGCCTTACACTTACTACGAGTCTTGGCCTGCCCGCGAGTTTCATCGCCGTGCTGGCTTAGTTCTGGGAGTATCTCCACATCAAGAGCGCCCTCTTACGCTGTACTTAAAGTTGGAAGATTGGCTATTGCTTCAAAATGAACTGGATTGCTTGCGTGCAAACCTTACTTGTTATTATTGCCTAGTGCCCAAACTGATTAGAGAGTTGTTGAATAAGCAAATCGGCTCTTTACAGTTAAAGCAAACTTGAAAGAAGAGCAGTTTTGTGGAAGGTTGCAAGTTAGGAAAGCTCTCTAATTTGGTTTATGAAATCATCTAATGCACATATCCGCTCTACTCATTCTCTTTACTTAGAATTAAATGTGGCACCAATATAAGTCAGGTAATGGGATATTCCTGGTAAGCCAAGAACTAGAACTATTTGATTGCTTTCTCTAAGGGAATGTTATAAAAACAGTTGAACGTAAACTAATATTTATTTTGTAATTGCGCATGCGGATGGGGGAATAACAACATCGTTGTTCTTATTACCGAGATGGACATTGGGAATGGGTAGGTGACTTGTAACCTTGGTTTTAGAAAATTATCAACCTTACCCTAGCCAATATAAGTATGGTCTGTACATGTTTTAAGTTCCTCTTTCTATCGAGGAGATTAGGTTAATTAGCAAGAAAGATATGATTGATAAAAGGTAATAACATTGCAATGTTGTTTGTATAATTACATGATGAATATATTTACATAAATAAAAACAGTTGATATTGCATGATAATTTGTTTGTGGTGGATTAAAATTTTCAAGGAGATTCTGTTTAAGAGTAAATACAATTAGGTTAGTAGGAATGACATCCCTTTTACTAGGTCCTAGGAGATAGGTTCATGTAATGGAGTTTCGTGAATGTATAAAATGAAATTGGTATGTATATCACTTGAGTTGAATAATGTTATGAGTTTAGCTATTTGTTTTATGTTTTGCTACTAACCTTATTAGAATGATAATAGTGCAAATATTTATTCATATAATATTTTGATTCAGATAATTAATATTGTGACAAATTCTTTCTGCCAAAGAGTCTTGCAATAGTGCAAACAGGATACTTAGTTGGTTCCTTCCTTCAGTTTTTGTTGTGTGTACCTTTTCATAAAACTATGACATGGTCTAATAGTTACAATGCACATGTTTTCACTTTAACATATGATATGCTATAGTCGTGGTAATTTGTTTGTAGGGTGTAGATTTGAAAAATTTATTATAAAACCTTATGTATACTATTTTATGGTTTGTTTATCAACTAATCTATCTTTAATCTTCAACTAATTGTTGTTAGTTTTAAAAACTTGTCGGAAAAAGGTTCTGCGGAATGTGTGCGACATGGATATATTACTTGAAAACTCTACTCTTCGGGACTTTTACATGAAGGATGTTCATAAATGTGCTAAGGTTAGGATAATAGGAATTATTTTGTTAAAGGTTTTGTTGTAGTGTTTATACACACAAATAATATTTTTTTTCTTAGATATTTATTCCAGTGAATCACGGCTTTGGTCACCGGTGCATGATGGTTATATTCATTCCCAAAATAAGTGTGGAGATTTAAGATACAATGCTTAGTACACTGACCTATAAAATGTTCAACTTAGAAGCTAAATCAATTGTGTGTAATGTATTGCAGTTTATGTATAATTTTGAACTTGGCATACTTCTCTAATGTGCATACGCATTTATATATTCAATATAATCTTCGATGAATTAGTATGGTAATTATCTAATTTCCATTACATGTGTCCAACTGCGGCCATTTGATATTGTTTTTAACGGGGATGCACAGAAAGTTTTGGTCGCTAGTTCAAAATTTGACCACTTCACTATACAATAAGTAACTAAAATTCCAGATATCCGTGAATTGTATAACTATGGTATATTTGTTGTTTTGTTTATGCAGAGAGAAGAAAAATGGCTGCAAAATCCAAATATTCAAGTTTGTTTGAAAAGAATACAATTTGTATCATTTAATTGCACATGGATTGAATTATCACAATTTGTGTAATACACAATAAGTACATCCCTCTTTTTTGTAATGTCATTTTGATGCTGAATGGTCATAAGTGGTACTACAAAAAATAAGGAAGTGCAGATGAATAGAACATTGCTGGTGCAAGTAGGTGATAAGATATAGACTTGGTTGTAATTGTATACTTAATTACAGCACCAACATGGTGTGGTTTGTGTAAAAACAAGAAAATTATTATAGTGTGAATTTTTATGTTTACAAGTTATGTAGTTGTTTAGTCTGAGTTTTTAATAGAAAAACTAATTGTAAACTTTTAGTGTGTCTTTTATTTAATTTCCATATTATAGGCTAATGTCTTTTATTGTACTGTAACTTGGTTCTTCATTTATTGGCTGGATAGTTGGTTACAAATTCTTTACTTGAGAGACAATTGTCATTTTCAGCATTGGTTCGTCAATAGTTAATATGAATGATGGTCCGTGTGATACAATTTTAGATTGGGCTTTATAGTTAATATGAATGATGGTCCATTTGATACAATTTCAGATTGGGCTTTAATTTGCGCTTAAACTTGCAAGTGTCACGTGCAAATTCTTTTATCTGATTTTAAATTATTACTTTGTCCATAACAACATTTAGGGAGTTATATAGCTTTGATGTAGTAAATGAAAGCATCTTTTATGATGAAAAAACATACAGCTAGTTTACAAGCGGTTAAGCCACAGATAATACTGTGAATCTGCATGTCAAGTAAGAAAGAGTGTTGACGGTGCAATGGTAAAATAATTTGGTTGTCTGGTTCTCTATTTGTGAAACAATTTACGTATTCAAAAAAATTATAAGTGTCCAGCTTTACTTATATTTAATCTTGAAATGCCTTGAATTTTTTGAAATAACCACTTTATTGTATAATTGCATTAAGGTACTTATTGAAAATGTACTGAGTCAAACATGTCCGCATCTGAGATAAGATACCTAATACGGCTATGTAGTTGTTACAGCTGAACTAACCACAACCATCTAAACAATGTTGACATAAATATATTCATAATATTAATTTTAATGATAACAAACCATATATATTATTAGTTAAGAATGTTAGAGTCTAAAAATTAGATAAAAATCTTAAGCCATAAGCCATACATTGTTCTTCATGAGTTTAAGGTTTTGGAAATAATCGAATAATCACTAATAATTAACGGCAAACCTTTGCATAATGATTAAAATGTTATGTTGATTATGAAAAATAACAACGAACCATTTATGAGAAAACAGTTAACTAATAATTTCTAGAACGGAGATAAATGTTGCTTTGATTATGGAAACTAATAATGAACCACTTATAAGAAAATGACTAACCGATAATTTCCAGAGAGAAATTTATTTTACAGATATGAACCATTTAATGCAAAAGGCTAGCCGATAACTCCTTGCAGGTTACTGAAAAATAATAGTTAACCGATATCCATTTAATGATCACTTGACAATTCAAAATTGTGCATAATGATCACTTACAAAAGGTTAAAAATGGTAATATAATAGAAGTTAACGACGATCTGATAACTCCCAGAAAGTTAATAACGATTAATTTTCAGCTATAACTATTTAATGACTCAATCAAATTTAAATATTAATACGATCACTATAGTTATTGTTGAGCTATCTTATGCAGTACTAAGCTAATACTTGTTTATTCATTCATCTAATTACACTTTGGCCTTCATTTGTAATCATATATATTGTGTGAGAGAAAATCATTGTAAACTTCATTTTAATATCAAAGTTGAGTGATTGTAAGTGTGAGAATACTTTGGTAAAAGGTGAGAGATTTATCTAAAGATTGTAAAGGTTGTTTGAAACCTTAGAAGTTAATTGTAAGACTTTGAAGCCTTGGGTTGTAAGGTTCAGATATTGAAATCCTCAAGCTTGGTGTGCTTAGAGGTGTAGACGTAGGCGGGGTTTGCCGAATCATATAAAATTTTTGTGTTTGTTTTTTCCTTTCTTATCTCTTTATTTTCATTTATTATTTAAATTTATTTATATTGAAGTTGCTTGAGATATTAGTTTAAATTGTATTATATTATTTAAACATATTTTTAAATCTCAATTCACCCTCTCTTAGGTTGCACACTTAAAATTTCAAACAACCGAGGTAGTATAAAATAATGCAACGCATAGAAACCCAAATTGTTATGTTCTAAAAACATTATACCGAAAGTGCATGTATGAAGTGTAGTATATAATTAGAAACATTCCTATATATAGTTGGAGCATTGATTATAATTAATAGATCTTCAGTTGTCCCCATCTGAAATAACACATAACAAGAAAAAAATGAGGAATCAGCGCAACATGCTAGTCATTAAGCATCTATCTTGCTTTATCGTGAAGAATTATTAATGTACTTTCGTATGTATGAACATATTAAATGTATTCAACATTTGAACCATATAAAGTACTGATAGTGAATTTGTCACAATTTGCAGCTATAACTATTTTCGTAATCAACCTTGTCAGTTGAGACGATAACAAAAATTGCAAGAAATTAAGACATTTTTTATTTGTTTGTTGTAAACAAATTGTAATAGTGCATACCTATGACATTGTTGTTCATAAAAAATCTCTATAATTCCACATATTGATATAGTTATTTATAGTAGAGGAAGTATTGTATTGTGAGTTTGAGAAGTTTAATTCGGGTCCACCTCCATATGGTCTAATGATTCATCCAATATGCTGCCGCCAAACTATTAGCCTAAAGAGATACACATATTGTAATTTTAATGATAACAAGCATATGTCTTATGTAATTTGATTAATCTTGTATTTTATATTTTTCATTAGTTCTTGAAGGATAATATTTATACAAGTAAATTAAGTGAAATCAAGTTCAAGACACTTAACGGACAATGGCTCGATCAAGAACGAAGTTTCGATCAACGGAGTTGTTTTTTAGTATTTGAGAAGTTCAAAGTATTTACTTCAAAAGAAATCATTTTTCATAAATCAAAGGTTTATATTTATAAAAAAAAGTATTTTATGGATTTTAGATTAAATTGAAAAAGTTTTGATAACTTTGTCAATAAGTATTAGGTTAAAAAATTCTAAAAAGAGCCTTTAGAGCTCGCATTAACTTGGTTTGCTTTACTTGTGCATATAGTGTGGTTGCCTTTTCTGTATTTTCTGCACTTTGTTTGCTCTGTTGGTCCAACATTTATTTTCTTTCGAGCTCCCTTTGTCAAAACAACTATTGGGTCTTTCACCAAATGTGGTCTTCTCCTTTCTTTGTTATTATCTTATTACTCTGCAATTGAACAAATCCCTTCCAATCTTACTAATAAGTTGTGAATATCTATGATGGCCATAATGTAGGCATCAATGCTTTTACTTATAAATTTTAATAAACCTCAACATATAGTGTGAATTGAACCCACCCTACTTTAACACTTATATGTTGTGCAACATCATCAATAGATTCACTTAGTCTAACTCCACCTTTGCATCATTTCTCCACTTCGATAAGATCTTACAGCTTAGAATTTCAGGGATGTTTTCTACCTTTATCACAATAAAGAATGAGAACAAGGAATCCCAATACTGTCATACTGTACGCAATTATATGACACTATTCCTTACTCGATAAACAGTACTATTGTATATTCCTTATAGTGGTTGCCAAATTTTTTTACTCGTTATATTTTTGATAACATATCTTGTACAATTATGGTAATTGTTAGCGACCCTTATTAATTTCTTGACGAACTATAAGAAATATAGCCCTTGAAAAAACAGCCCCCACTTGCAGTTCATATTGCTTTATGTGTACTATATGTCCATTGTACACATCATTTCTCATATTTCCTTCGCCCACTTGCTGTCGATCCATGAGGTGGTCTATGTGCTTTACAAAGTCTCAAAGTTTAAGTTTTTTTGCTAGCATAATGATTCAAATAATCATTCATTCCCTAAAAAACTTTTCCTTTAAGAAATGCCTTTGCCTGCAATTTTCATTCCTTGTACACCTTTTTCACACATTCGAGTTTATGTTTTTGAGCTATAAGTCCTTGTTTATGGTTGAATTCATCTTTGATGTATGGCTAGAACATGAACCTTCTGAAATCATTGCCAAATTCGAGGTTGTGAATATTTGCTTATTGTATTTTGGCCCAAATGTCAACATCAAAGCCTATGAACTCAGTGTGGAAAAGTCTTGGTGATAGCATTTCTCATTATAGGATCTCCATCTATAATGACAGTTGCAGGCTAGTCTCCTTGTCCGTAACAACTAGACATAAGTATGCTCATTTTCATTCGATAACAAGGTAAACCAAAAATTTATAGACCTTCTGTGGTGGTTTATCCTCAAAAGAATAACAAATGGTTTTCTGTGTACATTTGTTCTATATATTGCATCAAATGCTAACACATCACCAAACATAGTATAATTTGCTTGTGCCCCTCAATTGTACCAAAAATAGGTCTCTTAACCTAGTTATCTTCATCAGCATTATACTCATAAAAGAATGATAGATCCGCAATTTTCTTCCCTTCAAGATATGGCAAGCATGTCTTTGTGTTGCTTTTGTTAAATTATCTTTTCCTTATAGAGTCAAGTCTATTTTATACATCGTTTCTCATGAATCTAATATTTTTATAACCACTTGATCGTTCCACCATATACTTATAGATCTGCGATGGTTTTACTCTAACATTATGTAATGCGGATGCGCGATCAAATCTGGACACCTAATACGAATGTGTGATAAGATGAAGTTTACTTGTCGGATTGGATTAGTTTGTGATTATGCACCTTATTGAAATATGTACAAATTCATGCAATTTTCCATTCATTAACTAAAATTTAAAATTTAGCTCAACATCTCGTCCTTGTCAAAGGACGTGCTTCCTTAGATTTATTGGTAATTTTGAGGTATTTAGTAGGCCGAAAACCTTGTTTGTTGCTTACCATTATCTCCTAGTCAACATGTCTTGTTTGTTGAATCTTCTAGTGTTTTAAGAATACCAAATCCTACTGTCTTTGTGTATTCATGCTAAAACTGGTCAGCCTCTTCTTCCATTACAAATTCTCTTCCCAGAAATTCCATATTATCCATAGTCACTTCACCACATAACCCGCTTATTTGTGCAACCTCAATTTCGTCTTCGCTTGTTTTTTCAGTGTTAATGCATTGCTGTAAATCCTGACTACTATATGATTACAATATTAGTGTCGTGTCTTCAGTTTCATCATCAACCCATTGATTGTTGCTACTTGTGTGTTTGGAATTACGTCACCTTGTTTATCTCATTTCGACAAAGTGCTCCATCTCTGCTGTCTGTGGATGTGATCATTATGTATTCATCATAGACTGCATATTATACTGCAGCATATATGAGTATGTTGAAGGGAAAATCAATATGCTTTAAAGAGCACATAATCCCAACATATGTAGCTATCGATATTTGTAATAAGAATATTATGATACTGGAAACAAACTTGTGCAAATTATTTTTTTTATTATATGCAGCTAACATGTGCCCATATTATAGGATAAACATATTAATGCATACAACTTGTAATGGAAGAACAATGCAGTGAACGAATGATCCTCATAATCCTCTATAATTATGTTTTTATAAGAATAAATGTACACAACATTAAATGGATTTATTTCAGCCATGACTAATAAAATGTTTAAAAAATATGCAACCCATGCATTGTTTTCTTTACAACAATCCTCTTCATTCAATTTCACAGTTAACCATTTTCATGTCAATATTTCACTTGAGATCATAAAGAAATTTCTACCTTTTCAATTTTGAATCTATTAACGCCAATGTGTCCTCCACCTACTGATTCTATTGACGCGTTATATGCATTTTACTCTAGAACAAAGTTTAATAGCAAGCCGTGTGATGACAAAAATAAGTTAATTATATTGTTGGTATTTCGTAGGGGTAAAAAATTTTTGAACTTGCTTGTATTCGAAGTAAATTTTTGGCGCTTTGTTCAATTTGTCCCACCTATAGCCAATCTTAAGCTTTTTAATTTTTTTTTCAAGTTCGAAATGCATTTGACATAATAAGCATTGTGATCATTAATCACAATTGAACAAAATTTCTCCTTGTATTTAGGCCCTGGTCAGAAATGAAAAGATAGATGAACTCACTGAAATACAAGCTAAGCAACCTAAGAGGGGGTGAATTGGAATTTTAAAAATTAAGTTAAACAAACTACATAATAATTAATTCTAATGCCTTAATGGAATCAAGAACAATAAATTTAAAAATGCTTAAAATAAAAGAGTAAAGTAAGAGAGAACAAAAACATGGATTTTTACGTGGTTTAGCAATCCCTGCCTACGTCTATGCCTCTAAGCATACTAAGCTTAAGGATTTCACTATCCAAGCCTCACAAGGCTTCAAGCTCTTACAATTGATTTCCAAAGTATTAATCAACCTTTACACTAAGAGATTATCCGCAATCTCTTAACTTAAGTGTATCCCAACACTTACAACTACTCAATTTGATTTTACAATATGATTTACAAATGATTTCTCTCACATACACACAATATATGTTTACAATTGAAAGCTCAAGGTGTGTTTTAATAAAATAATTACAAGTTTAAAGCTCAAGAACAATTGTATACTCAATAGCAAGCTCAAATATAACTCTTGAGATGGATGTTGTTTGAATCTAATTGAGCAATTTTTAATAGGAGTTGAAAACTAGTCGTTATAGACTTTTTGAGTCTTAACGGTTTGCTGTTAACTTGTTGTCGATCATTGTTTTGACTTGAACAAGTTACCGTTGGGATGTAATTCAAATAGTCGATTCACTGTTTACTGTTGTCAGTTCGTCATTAACTTATCGGCTAGCCGTTTTCCTGTTGTCGGATCGCCGTTAATTTTCAACAAAATATGTTACTCTCTGGACACTATCGAATCACCGTTAATTTTTTATCGGTTAGCCATTTGCTACAATACTAAATAGTTTTGCTACAGTGATAAACAGTTTCGCTGCAGTTTTGACCCAAACTTTCAGAAACTATAATATAGCCCAAAACTTTATAAAATCATTCTAAAAGAACCATTTTCAGGATTTCAAAGTTTTCAAAACTTTTTCAATTTAATTCATAAACTGAGTAAAATCATTATTTTTTTTAAATATAAAAAATTTATATTGAAAATAATTATTTATTTTAAAATGTCATGAAAGATAACTTGAGCTTTTAAAATCTTAAATATACATACATTTGATCATACTACCTTTACAATAAATATAATATTAAAGATCATCTAAGCTAGTGAGATTGTAAAATATATGTATTTTCTATTTTGTCCATGAGATGTAGTTTATTATCATCAAAATCAAAATATCATATGACCGTATAGGTCAGCACTCACTCTCCTGGGTAATATAACATGGCCCATTAATAAACCATCACATGTTTGGTTGATAGTACGCATTCATAATGTATATTATTTTGGAGCAAAACTAGTGAGAGTTTTCAATAATCATATTAAATCTGTTTTATTTTTCAATTTCAGCCATGCACAAAACTATCTTAAAACACATAAAAAAAAAAAAATTATCCTTATCAAACTTTTGCATGCAACCTGAACAATTAGTTTTATGGAATGTGGCAAAAAAAAACTTCTCTTCCGTACCCTCATTAAAAAGAAAAAAAGGAAGACAAAGCCTAAGTAATTAACAATTTATTATGTATGTTCAGAAATTATCCCAATAATTTTAATATTTTATGTCCTATGATGAGGCTGTCAATTGTTTACATAATTGATTATCTACTTTTCTTTTGTTTAAAACACCTCTCTCTCTTTAGAAACTCTCTACCATCGGACGTTTCTATATTATTTCTATTTTAGCTATATTTCCAATTTTTTAACTTGACTTGTGTGGTTACATGTGGATAATGTATGACTGTTCAAATTCCACATGTGGTGGGTAATGTCTATTAACATATTGTTCAATTTTTTTGTGAACAAAAGTACTACGAGAAGTGAAGGTGGTGTTAAGATAAGTCAGCTTTGATATTATTAGACTGGGTGTATTTACAGAATGGGTTGTGGCAGATTTAACGATGAGAGACAATAAAACCACTATTTTGTCCTTTGTATTAGCTGTCGTTTCTGACTATGGTAGTGCATAATTGACGAAATATTCCCTCTCTTACCTTTTTTATCAATAGTATCACATATGATTGCAAACTTTTGTACAAACCAATTATGACATAGCTTCAAAACTTTCCAGCTATTATGCTACAACAACCACCACAAGAATATTGGTCTTTAGCGATGAAACTTTTAGCGACGAATATTTTTTTGTCGCTAAAAGAGGTTTTTAGCGACACAAATTTTTGTTCGTCGCTAAAAATAATGAAAAAATAATAATATTTAATTATTATTTTTAGCGACGAAGATAGACACCACCACCCAAACCCTAGCAGGCTGCCAATTCCTTACCTTTAGCTTTCCATATAGAATTGGCCACTACCATCATGAGCAAACGGTGAAGCAACACCCAAATCGCGAGACCCATTGATCCAATTCGAGCCGGTCGCCATGACCATGAGCGCAAACTAAATCCTAGAAACTAAGAATCAGTCATTCTTGATCGGGACCTCTTATTATTAAAGATTTTGGTCCTTTCGGTGAATCATTTGCAAGGTAAATGCTTAGTTTACATGATTTGATCATAGCAAGCATGCTTTAGGCTAGAAATTTCTTTGTTTGTGAGAAAAACTTGATTCATCTCTGCTATTTATTACTCGATTCTGCTGCTTTTACGCCATTTACTATTGTTTCTCTTGTGATTTCTTTTTTTTTTTTCTATTTTTGCTTATATTCAACTGCTATTTGTTGCTGGTTTTGCTGTTTTTACGCTGTTTTTATCTTTGTTTCTCTGTGATTTCTTTTTATGTTGTTTTCACTTGCCTGCTTTTCTTGCACCAATGTTTATAGAAATAAAAATTGATTGTCACTTGCTGTTTTTTCTGCCATTTATTGCTGTTTCTACTGTGATTTCTTTTTTTTTTTTTCTGTTTCTGCTTATATTCACTGCTATTTGTTGCTGTTTTTGCTGTTTTTATTAGATAACTTGTTTATTTGGTGTTTTTATCTTTGTTTTGTGTATTTTTGATGGGCCATTGTCTCATGCTGCTATTTGCTACTCGATTACGCTGTATTTTCTGCCATTTACTGCTGTTTCTACTATGATTTCTTTTTTATTTTCTGTTTTTTCTTATATTCACTCTGTTTGTTGCTGTTTTTTATTAGATAACTTGTTTATTTGGTGTTTTTATGCTTTGTTTTGTGTATTTTTGATGGGCCATTGTCTCATGCTTGCTATTTATTCTTGATTCTGCTGCTTTTTACGCCATTTATTCTTTGTTTCTCTGTGATTTCTTTTTTTCTATTTTTGCTTATATTCACTGCTATTTGTTCTTTGGTTTCTGTTGTTTTTATCTTTGTTTCTACTGTGATTTCTTTTTATGTTGTTTTCACTTGCCCTGTCATTTGGTATTTTTTTTTCCTGCAGAGAAGAGGAGGCCAGCCAGTTCCTAAATCTTGAAGCAAATTTTTGCTCAACACTCACATCTATTAGCAAGCAAATTAAGGAAAATTTCAAGTGAGTTTTTAGCTGTCATATTTAAATTGATTGTGTAATTTTTTTCTATTATTATTGTTGCCAATAAATTTTTAAGCTATTTCTATTATTTTTGCTAGTTTTACTCTCTTCACAGTTCTTAAAAACCAAAATTCTTGTGATTTGCAGCTGTAATTTGGATTTTTTAACTATTTTTTTCTGTTTAGACTATTATTTGGTCTTTTTTGCTGTTTTTTTACTATTTTTGTTATTATTTGGTAACTTGTACTGTTTTGAACACAATTTGTGTTACAAGTTGCTGGTAAATTAATTAAGTGACGTAAGTGACGCTTGCTTTTAAATATTATTAATTAAGTGATATTTAATTAAATAGTGAAATGGTGAATGGGTGCTCGAGGCCCCAAATATGATTTTGTCAAGTTGAGGTGATATAGTTGATATGAAAATTTTATATCTTCGATTATCGGAGGTGTTTATTATATTTGTGAAGTTTTGATAAATTGGAAGTTCTCATATTTTCGGGGAGGGTCATGTCGAAATTTTTCTAGAAATTCATGATATCTTGCATATCATCCCGATAAATTTATTTACTTGTTGAATTTTAGTCCAATATATTTTCTATGGTTCTATGTGATGCATTTATTGATATATAGAGGTTGAATACATCTAGTAAAATATGGGAATATTCAATTAAAATTTTATAAAGATACTTTTATATGTTAATTTTTACGAACTTTATATAAAAAATCTTTTTTTGTGCTTCCATTTTTAGAAAAGGTGCAAAATAAATGCAGAAAATAGGAGCAAACTTCCTTTCAATCATCGTGGGGGATCAAAACCATTTAAAGTTCATCGTGAGAAGGTATAATGCCTCTTATTTTATGCTATGTCATTTTTTCAAAGTGGTTACGTTTCTATTGTTATAAATATTTTACAAATTTTGTTCACGATCTTTTGAGTCGGTGAGTGCAAAATTTTTCAGATTTTTCTTTCTACTCATTACAATGAAAAAATGGGTGGATCAATTCGGAGGCACAATTTGCACATGTAAGATTTTTTTCTTATTTAATTTAAGATTGTTTATATAATTTAATTTATTTTAAAGTGATTTTTTTTATAGGAAAAAATGGTTGAGTTACATCAATTGTCTCAAGTCGATGGATCTCAACCAATTAGTGATGAAGAGATGTCTCGGCAAGTATTCGGAGACAAGTCAAACTATTACGAGAGGACTTGCAAAGCGAAGGCGGGCTCGTCATAATTCTCAAGTTCCATCATCCAATGAGCGGGCATTGCGCAATGAATTAGAAACCACTCGGTCGCGAGTTACGAGACAACTCAAGATCGATTCTGAGACAGCTGAGAATGAGTTGCAGAATACAAAAGATCAGTTACAATCACAACAATTCAAGATTAATGACTTGTCTAAGGAGCTGAAGAATGTTACATCATTTTTAACAACATTGGCACCAAGCCAATTTGGCTCTTCATCATAATTTATTGTGTGTCTTTCTAACTTTAACTTATAATTTGTAATTGGAATTTCATTGTAGTTGCACCATTATGAAAGTTAATGATATTAAAATTGACTTTTTAATATTATTTATTTGATTAATAATTTTGTTTTTTAAAAATTTAATTGATTTCATTAATAATAAAAAACAAAGAATTTTATAAAAATATAAATAAAATTAATTCTAGGCACATTTGGCGACCAAATATGATATTTTAAAAGAAAGACTATTAGCGACGATATTTTTTGTCGCAAAAAAGTCTTTTGCGATGAAATGCTTTCGTCGCCAAAAAGCTTTTTGTTTTCGAAAAACATTTTGGCGACGAAAATCGTTTCGTCACTGAAAATGGTTTTTGCGACGAAAATATTTTCGTCCCTAAAAATGGTTTTGGCGACGAAATCATTTCGTCGCAGAAAATTATTTTGGCGACGAAAACATTTTGTCGCAGAAACACTTTTTTGCGACGAAAATATTTCGTCGCTAAAAGTAAATGTTTCATCGCTTTAACTCAATTTCACGATGAATTTGATTCAAAGCAATCACCCTTTGGTGACGAATCGTTTCGTTGCAAAAACGATTTTTGGCGACGCAAAACACTATTTTTTGCGACAACTATTTTCGCCGCTAAAAATGCTTTTAGCGACGAAACCTTATTTCTGCGACTACATTAGCGACAAATTTGGTCGTTGCCTTTGGTCATTTTAGCGACGAAATACGTTGCGTCGCTAAAAGATTTCGCGACGAATTTTATTATTCGTCGCCAAATATCTAGCACGACGGTGCTATTGCAACGAAACGGCGACGAAATATTTGTCGTCGCTAAAACCTTTAGCGACGAAAATATTTAGTTTCAGCGACGAAAGTATTCGTCGCTAAAACCCTATTTTCTTGTAGTGAACTATAGGGCAACTTCTGGTTTTTGAATGCTTAACTCATACAAAATTTACATTAGCAATAGGCTGTTACCCGTCTGATGTAAAATTTTAAGATATAATATGCAACATTATAGTTACATAGGATGCCATTTTACTGACAAACTTCCTTTTTTTTTTTTGCGTTTACATGTTCATTTTTATCGATTTAAAAAATTTATTTGCTATACATCCATGAGTCATTACTGTGTGTAAAACTACCATTAGTTTTTTTATTCAGCGGATTGCACCTTTTACATTGATGAGTTCATTGTAGACGACGAAGTAGATGAAGAAAAATTTGCCATTGTCAGGGTTTTGCTTTCAAACTTGGCAAATCCGTATTAAATTAAAGAATGAAAATCTTGGAACAGACATTACTAACCCGCTGCATGCTTGCATAAAATAAAAAATTCTTGTCTCTTCTACGTCCAACTATGAAGGACCCACTTTATTTCTTTATCTACTGATGAAAATGTAGCTATACAGTATCATTTTTTGTTCATTTAACAAAAACCTTGAGGAAGCACATTCCTGGTGATCCATGGCTTTTGCAGGCCAAAAAATATAAAACTACTGCACATTATCCATTTGTTCACCTTTTGTCAAGAGGAGTTAAATTTTATTTCTTTAAAAGTTCCAAACATATTGTAATTGAAACCAGGACGGTGTTACTGAATTAAATTTGGCAGTAAAAAAATAAAGACATTAGTTAGGGTATACTTCAAGTTTTGCAACGGACAGAGCTACTGCCATGATATCATTAGTAACCGAAACAGTTAATTTACGAACATGCGGACTTTTTCCAAGTTGCCAACAAAAACCATAAATTTGTTCAAAATATGACACTATTCATAAGTGATCTATTATTCATATTGTTCTACTGCCGTCAACCATTTTTTTTAATTTATCCCGTAAAACTATATCATGGACAGAACATGTTAACACATCAACCCTATATACTATGACAAAAGGCTCTGTTTTACGCCAAGTCAATGGAGAAGCTAATATTCACAAATGATGGAAAGGTGAGCACCGGATCTAAAGCCAAAGTAAGGGACCTCTGCTGCACGAGTAAACTGCAATAAATTTTTAAGTCAGTAAATAACTACAAATCAAAAGCTTGTTGCACGAGTAAAATTATTGTAGTAAAATTTAATTTTGGTAGCATCAATGACAATGACATTATTCCAAACTTCACTTTCTCATTCGAGTTAAAAAATTTTAAAAATAGCACAAAATAAAGAATTATTGCAAAATATACTGGTTCAGGGGATAAAACAGTTGTCGCCTGTTTAGTTGCTTTGCATGTCCTTTTACTATGACCCTTATTGTCACAGTTCTTGCACTTGTAACGACGCTTGTTGAGAATTGTCGTTCTGAATTCCATTACACTCGTCAAAACGTTACTATAGTTTATTCCACTTATTGTTGGCCTTAGAAATAGATGTTTCACGGTTGCATTGACAAGAACAAGTAGGTCATCAACGAGAGCCATTCTTCCCTGTCCTACAACTTGCTCCATTATCAAATCCTCGAAACAGAATGTTGATTTGCAAGTTGAGGTGCCCCCTTTGCAATGGCCTCTCGCACGATCAACGAAGATGCAAGCCTAAGGACTATCACTTTTGTTTGGGCAATACCAAGCAGACCCCTCGAGGTCAATCTAGTCAGAGCAGAAGACCTAATTGCTAGGACGAAGATACCCTTTCTAGGTATCAAAGCTGGTCGAGGTCAAGTGCTCTAAGGTTGGTCGAGCCCTGATCTTCCCATCTTGCTCGAGATCCTCGAATCACCAAGCAGGATCCAGTCATGTCATGGAAAACACCATGGATAGAGAGAATCAAAGATCGAGCAGAGCAGACTTAAACATGACGACCCTTATTCCTGACAACTTGTCACGACGATCAATGCCTGGCAGGCACCCCAAGCCGTAGGGTTTTTTTCACTATAATTGATGACCGGCACACGCCCCCACAATATCATCATTAAACACAGACCTACACGGCACCATCATTGGGTCACAGGAACCCATACCCGCCTGACATCCCACGCCCCCAAGTTGTGCCGCAGCAACCCTTAGTTGTTAGGAAGGCACAGATACAATTAATGCGGAGGTGGACGTCCAAGCAAAGGGGGGCGGGAAAACAGGAGGATAAATACCAGACGAGGGACAAGGTAAAATGATTCGAACTATTTGATTATGATTCTTCTTTTTTCATAAAAATATTAATATCAACTCCAACTTTTTTATCCGAAAATGGATTTTCTCTCTTGACCTCTCATAACCTTCTATTTTTTCTGGTCTCTCAAATTAAAGGAGGATAACAAAAGAATCAACCCGATTACTGACTTGAGCTTTGGAGGGTTTTTGCCGGAGAAACACCCAGCGACCCCTAATATTTTTCTTCTGTGAACGCAGGTTGGAGGATATTACTGTTCTAGTGAACGGAGAAAGGCAGGAACCAGTAAGGAATCCTGCTCGAGCCATCAGTGAGCAGAAGTTTACAGCCTCACTTGGGAATGAGCAGAAAATAACATCAACATTTTGGTGCCGTCTGTGGGATCCAGTTTAAAAAGCCTGAATTCCTAGTACACCCAAAAAGCAACGTGACAATGAGAGGAAATAGCAGAATAGGGGTAAGCCCCGAAGAATCAGTAACCTTGAGAGAGGTGGCCAATGAGGCTCGGGACAGGAAAATACAAGAGAGGATGGGCCGGATGGAGGGGCAGATGCAGACACTGATGTCTGTTCTACAGGAGCTCAGGGACGGGCAAAGGAAAGCAAGCAACGACGTTCTCGAATCCAGCTGCGGGAACCTTCCCATCGGTGGACATGTAGGAGACGAGGCCCAGAGGCAGAAAGTGCAGAATTTTACCGGAAGGGAGGAGACGAACTTGGAAGAAAGGGAGTCCCGGCAGCACTTGCAAGACACGACACTTACTTCCCTTGCGGAAGGATTGGAGGGAGAAGTGCGCAGGTTGGCGCAGGTCATTGAGGACCTTCGGGGAAACGGGAAAGCCTCGTGTTGGAGGTTAATGTTGGACAATGAGTCCCCACTCTCAGCGGAAATCATGGGCTTCACAATCCCTAGGGATTTTCGCTTTCCTGACTTAAGGTTTTCAGGGAAGAGTGACCCATTGGTGCATATAGAATGCTTCAACGATCTGACCAGAGTACAGAGTTTGACAGCTGCCCAAAGATGCAGGGCCTTTCCGCTTACCTTGGAAGGAAGGGTGAGAGAATGGTATTGTAAACTACCGCGGGGAAGTATTCTGAGCTTTGAACAAATGTGCATGGAATTCGCGGAGCAGTTCCGAGGGGCGGTGGCCCCCGAAGACGACATAATTGAATTGGCGGAGATAAAACAGAAGGAAGGGGAGTCCCTCTGAGAATTCGTCAAAAGATACCACCGATCAGTCCTAGATCTTAGGGCATTCAATCACCCTCAGGCGCTGAAGGGGCTGAAGGAGGGGATCAAGATGGGAAGGCCATGGTACAACTTGCGGAGCCCCTCGATCAATTTGTACTCCGATGCATATGAACAAGTTAAGAAGGACATAGTTATTGAGGAAGAAAAAGGCGCGAAGCTGAGAAGCGAGCAAGCAGTGAAGCGAAGCGAAAAGAGAAAGGGGGGCCTGCTCGTGTCGCATCTACTTCCAGGACAATAAATGACCGGGTTTCTCCTTATAATCCCTACCAGAGGGCTGCCTAGCCACGAGTGGCTCCCGCTCCACTTCACAGGTCCCCAGGTCGGGACCACAGGAAATATCGGCAGTACAGCGACAACCGGTGAGAAGAAGGTCAGGATTGGCTCAGGTATTAGCGAGCCATTGAGGGAAGGCTAGGTCAAGTGCTTGCGAGCACAGTCTGATGTATTCGCCTGGACGCATGAAGACATGCTGGGGATCGGCCCGAAAGTAGCGTACCACAAGTTAGCAGTAAGAAGAGATGCCAAGTCGGTTAGACAGAAGAGGAGGTTTGTTAATCAGGAGAGGTACGAAGCCATGAACAGCGAGGTGGAAAAGCTGTTAGAGGTGGGATTCATAAGGGAAGCTAGCTACCCGAAATGGATCTCAAACGTGGTGCTGGTGAAGAAGGCGAATGGGAAATGGAGAATGTGCGCAAACTTCACCGATTTGAACAAAGCTTGTCTAAAGGACAACTTCCTATTACTAAAGATAGATCAACTGGTCGACTCCACAGCGGGACACGGCCTGCTCAGCTTCATGGATACCTTCTCAGGCTACAACTAGATTCCTATGTATGGGCTGGATGAGGAGTGCACGGCCTTCATCACCAACCAGGGCCTGTTTTTGTTACAAGGTCACGCCCTTCGGCCTGAAAATGCAGGGACAACATACCAGAGACTGGTGAACAAGATTTTCAAGCCGCTGATCTGCCACACGATGGAAGTTTATGTGGACGACATGATCACCAAGTCCAAAAACGCGAAAGAGCATGTGAAGCACTTGGAAGATACTTTCGCGCTCTTGAGGAAACACCGGATGAAGCTTAATCCTGAGAAGTGTGCCTTTGGAGTGGTTTCTAAGAAATTCCTAAGCTTCATGCTCAGTAACAAGTGATAGACATGAAGTCCCCACACACTCTCAAGGAAATACAAAGCCTTACGGGTAAGCTGGAATTCGTCAACAGATTCATCTCCCGAGCAACAGACAAATGCCATGTCTTCTTCTAAGAAATGAGAAAAGGGAAAAAGACAAAATAGACACCGGAATGTGAAGCGGTATTCCAACAGTTGAAGGAGTACCTGCTAAAAGCCCTATTACTGTCAATACCACGAGCAGGAGAGGTTCTATACTTGTATCTGGCGGTGTTGCAATGGGCAACGAGCTCGATCTTAATATGAGAAGAGTCAGGGGTGCAATACCCCGTGTATTAAACAAGCAGGGCTTTGTTAGATGCGGAGACTCGATAGCCGCTGGTGGAGAAGTGGGCTCTTGCACTGGTAATAGCAGCTCAGAAGCTAAGTCCTTACTTCCAAGCACACTCAATAGCTGTCTTGACAAACCAGCCACTTAGGCAGATCCTACATAAAACAGAAACTTCGGGTCGGCTGGTGAGGTATTCGATAGAGTTTAGCGAGTTTGACATCACCTACCAGCCCCGAATGACAATTAGGGCACAAGCCTTGGCGGACTTTGTGGTCGAGTGTACAGAGTCAGATAAAAGAGCAAATAATATACGAGTAGCAGGCTCCTCTACTCGGGGTAAATTCTTGACGGTCACAGTGGACGGGTCATGTGGAGATCAAGGAGCAGGAGTAGGAGTAGTGCTTTTTAGTCCTTAAAAGATGGAAGTACAATATGCCATATAACTCGAGTTCAAAGCCACCAATAACCAGACTGAATACGAAGTTGTAATTGCAGGACTGAAGCTCGCTTTGGTGGTGAAGGCGGAAGAAGTAAAACTCTGGACAGACTCCCAACTACTGGAAAACTAGCTTAACAAAAGCTTCCAGGCGAATGGCGAGAAAATAGAGGCTTACCTTCAAAAGGTAAGACAGCTAATTGGAAAATTTCAAGCAGTAGAGGTGGAATAGATTGCAAGGGGAGAAAACTTTTGGGCGGACATGATAGCACGGATGGCCGCTGTATCTGACCCGAAGATGCCCAAGTCCATTCCAGTGGAGATTAGGACCCGCTCGAGTATCGAGAAATAGAACGAAGTGATGGGCATATCTTCGAGCAACACCTGGATGGATCCAATTATCTCTTATCTCAAGGAAGGGACGTTGCCTGCCGATAGGAAGCAAGCAAGGAAGCTAAGGTGTCAAGCGGCAAGTACACACTGATCGATGGGGTATTGCATAGGCGAGGATACACCCTGTCGCTGTTACGCTATTTGGATAAGGAGGAGGCATATTACGTCCTCAGAGAAATACACGAAGGGATTTGTGGCAACTATTCTAGTGCAATATTTTTTGCCTTTTAAGGTTTAAGGCAGGGGTACTTCTGGCCTCGGATGCATAGGGACGCACAAAAAAAGACCAAGAGCTGTAAGAATTATCAAAGCTTTGCCAACTACATGGCTCAGCCACCCGAGAACCTCATAGTGATGAATTCACCATGGTCGTTTGCTCAATAGGAGATCGACCTGATCGGACCGCTGCCCAAAGGAAGAGCATCTGTAACACACGCCGTGGTGGCAATTGATTATTTCACTAAATGGGTTGAAGTGGAAGCTTTAAGCAGTATTACAGAAAACAAGACCACTCACTTTATTTGGAGAAATGTGATTTGCGGGTACGAGATCCCTTATGCACTGGTCATAGATAACGGGAGGTAGTTCGATAATAACAAGTTCAGAGACTTTTGCAGAAATATAGGGATAAAGCTGAAGTTCTGCTAGCCATCACATCTGCAGGCGAACGGGCAGGTGGAGGCCGCAAACAAGACCATAAAGCGTCTCCTGAGGACTAGGCTGGGTGAATAGAAGGAAGCTTGGGTCAACCAGTTGCTTGGTGTGTTGTGGGCTTACAAGACTACACACAAAACAGTCACGGGAGAAACATCTTTTTCCTTAGCATTCGGACATGAAGCAGTAGTTCCAGCAGAAATAAGGATGGGCACACACTGGACTGAGTACTTCAATGAGGAGCAAAACGATGAACAGATGTGTGCAAATCTGGATCAACTGGAGAAAAAAAAAAGGGAAAGGTCAGCGGTGTAGATGGCAGAATACCAGCAAAGAGTAGCCCCATATTACAATCAGAACGTGCATATCCGCCGGTTCCAAGTCGGAGACCGGGTACTGAGAAGAGTAAACCAGAGCACTAAAGATCCTAGACAAAGGGTGTTGAGCCCCAACTGGGAAGGTCCCTACAGGCTCTAACAAGTGGCCGGTCCGGGGGCATATAGGCTGACTTACCCAGATGGGCGAGAAGTTAAGAGGCCATGAAATGCGAAACACTTGATGAAGTACTTCCAGTAAGTTCCCTTGTATTTTTTGAGCATTAAAAGTTCATTTCCCTCTACATTAAAGATGTGTAAAATCTTGTACGTAAATAAAAAGCAAGAAAAATGCTTCCACAACCAAGATACCATGCAAACAGATTAATGCTCACGAAGACAACACTACTAGAAAAATGGTCATTACTCACACTTAGTTTACTGACACTTTATAAAAAGTTTCAGTAATTATATACATATGTACTATTTTTCGCTTTTAACAAATAAGTGTCATAAATTACTGATACTAGTGTGTCAATAAATTAAACATTAGAAATTTGTGACATTAAAGTATTAGTAATTAAAAAATAAAATTTTAATTTTGTATCTACGACGAATCGAACACAAGAGCTCTAAAACATAAATTGCTTAATTTTAAACATTAAACCACTGGACCAAAAGTTTCATTTTAATCTTTATCGCTCCCTCGATCTCTCTCTCTAACTCCCACCCTCTTCATCTCTATTTCTCTATCTTGAAAGCTATCTCCAAATTTAGCCCTAAGAACCGTTCGATATTACACAAAATTTGATTTTTCTTTTTGGGGGGATTCGATTCAATTCCTTGAATCGCGCATTTCCCATCTCCGTAATCAAAGAATTAAGGCACAGATTTGTAAAACCCCGAATTTGCCGTTTTGAAATTCAATATGCGACACCCTCTCCGGACGCATCTCCGCCCTCGCCTCCTTCCTCTACCTTGCCCTCGCTTGCAACTCCAGGCTCTTCGTCGCCGACGTCGCCATCGGCGGAGCCCTCTGCCTCGAGGGCCTCCAGGAGCTCAGGTCGGTCTCTCCATTTACGTCGAGGCGTTCATCCCGAGGGTGTCATAAAGCGCTTGATGTCATAAGCGGCAGGGTGTTTGAATGCGACATATTCGTTGAACTTCAGCTGGTAACAAGGATTTGGTGTTGCCGGTGCTGAGCATTCAATGTCATTAATGATGGATCACATGCTGGAAACAAACTTGCTATGCAGGTGTGTTTCTTGATACTTACCTTGATTTATATTTTATGGATTCTCCTCACTAATTAGATCCTTATTCGTTTCTTTCTGCAGGAGTTTATGATTCTTCCTGTAGGGGTTTCCTCTTTCAAAGAAGCCATCAAGATGGGTGTGGAAGTATACCACCATTTGAAGGTAGTTTACAACCTTTTCTTTAAGGATCTATTGCTTCCTTTAATTGTTTTACTTATTAATTGTTATTCATTGGATGTCGGGGAAAAATATTCATCATTTGTTGTCACTATTGGATACCGTGAGCATTATAATGACATTATGATTATTTATTGGAGTTCTATTTAAATATTTATTGGATTTATAATAACTTCATGATTTTCGAAAGCAACTTGGTTGGACTCTCTCTGTGGTGTTCTCTACTCCTAGTTTTGGGTGCTGGATCTTTGTTTATAGCAGCAGTAAACACTTTATTAAATGATTGTGTTGTCAAAAACTTTTTGTCCTTCCTAGTGTCTTCTATTGCCTTGTAGAGAACAGAGCATGCTGTCTATTTTGCTGCTCATGTTCCGTTGCGGGCATATATTAATCGTAATTCCTTTTTTGCATTGCTACAAGTGGATTTCTTTTTCCCATATGTTGCAGTTGAGAAGAAGGCCTTATACACACATTCCTTTAGACACTCTTAATTTTTATGAAGTTTCATATGGCTTGTTGTTACCTTAAAATTTGCTAAATACAATGCTCTTTTCTTGTCGTGTAGGCTGTGATTAAAAAGAAGTATGGCTAGGATGCTACAAATGTTGGTGATGAGGGTGGTTTTGCTCCCAATATTCAGGTTAATCAGAGTTCGCCTCTGTCTCATGATTTTTATTTATGTTCTTGTTTTGTTCATTTATTAACAATTATGGTTTTTCTATTTCAGGAGAACAAGGAAGGACTTGAATTGCTCAACATAGCCATTGCTAAAGCTGGTTACACAGGCAAAGTTAGTATCATCTTCAATCAATTGTTTGTGATTTACTTTTTAAATTCTCTTAAATTACTTTTGGGTATCAGACATCATAACAGTTGACAAATTTAATAAAATTTGCATCATGTTGTTAGGTTGTCATTGGAATGGATGTCACTGCTTCTGAATTTTATGGCTCAGATAAGACTTATGATCTAAACTTCAAGGAAGAGGTGAGTTATTGGTAGTTGGCATGAGCTACTTGTTTGGTTTAGCAGTCATGATTTATTGGTATGCTTTGCTGATAATTTTTGTCGCTTTGATATAGTTAAGAGTGTTTCAAATTTTAAGCTTTGACAGTGTTACTGAGCTGTGGGAGTGAGTGTCAACTTAAGGACTTAAGTAAGCTGCATTTGGGAAGTATATTTTTTGTAATGCCTTCCTTTATTGGGTCATGACAGATGGTGGCAACATTGGATTGATTATGTAAACCAAGATCAGCCAAATAACACAAATGATGGATCCTCTTTGTTGGAACATTTCAATTCAGCTGGTCAAAGTGCGTGAAAGAGGCTTTCTGGTATAATTCCGATTTGGTAAATAATGCAACATCATTGGCCTTCTGGTATTGATAATTTCGATTTGACTATATATGACAAACATTCCTAGCTAGCTACACAAAATGAAATAAAAATACAATCTTGATTCCAAGAACTTGTTTTTGGCTACCTCCTGTGGAGTATGGATGGGTTGAAAAGTCATATTCCAGTGCATTTGCGAACTGTCAGCTTTAGCTTCAATACAAGAGTTTAACTTGCTCCATGCATATGCATATATATATTTGTAGGAAAAAAGTGTGTGGTCCTCGGTGGATATGATTTAAAAGAAACGTTGGTTGGTCCCTCACCTATATGTCTTAAGTTGCTATCATACATGTTGGTTGTAAATTCAATATATTATTCATTTTTCGTAGAGCTCTAATACATCATGTTAAATTTAATCAATTAAAAATTATAGCAATTCAATTAGCATTAATGTTAGGCATGGAGACAATTAGGAATAAAAAATGTGGTTTTGTTCGATTGTATACAACAGTATTCCCTTTATGTCGTTTTTAAATATCTTAGAACTTTCATACGAGCTGATTCTATAACAAAGTATTATTGACTTAAGTTAAAAAATTTGTTTCTTCAGAATCCTAATCTTACTGAAGTGGCATAAGGGTAAGTGCTAGTAAATGGTTTAACATTGTTTTATTTGTTTTTATTTTTATATCTTTTGTGCTAAATATACATCATTGTTTACGAGATCGATGAAATCTCTTTGTGTGTTTCATTCGGATACAACAGAACTTTTCCTATTGCCACTCGGTTGGATCGGCGTCACTCGCACAAAGGACAGATCGACATTCATCAAAGTGGTTCTTTCGGAGTGAGCGGACTATCTCCAAGGCAAAAGTCGAAAACACTCCAACAAGTCGGGTGGGGTTAGCATGCTATCAAAAGTTTTTACTACGCTGATAATTTTCTATGATTTTTGACATTTTGTAGCTCAATGAGATAGTTTATTGTTGAAGCTAGCAGCCGGTAGCTTCAGAGAGAGTTTCGTACCGGAAATGAGAAAATCGGAACAAATGGAAGCACTAAATAATTGTGATGAGGTTGATGATATTATCCGTAGTAGATCCACGTAAGATAAAAGATTAAGGAAAAAAGCACGGTATGTTTCATTTCTTGTTCCTTTTTTTTGTTTTTTCTAACCACGGAATACCAAGTAAGTTGTTGCCGAATGAAATGTCCTCTAGTAGTGAAAACATGGTGATTCTAATGGCTTTGTTGGTTTTATTTTTATCATCTTTACTGAGGTTAAGGAGCCTATTCTTCGACATGTGAGCGTCGAAATCTCTAGCTATATGTGTTTGAAAGGCGTAGAGTGGATCTCGCAACTAGGTGACCTTTGTTCGGTTATGTGACCATACACTAGTGTGGAAATGAGAATGTAAAGAGTAACTTGTTTAGACCATTTGTGACGGCTTACATTTTATTTGTAGTCTTGCTGCTGTCCTGTTGGCGAATGCTATGATTCTTCTATAACTTCTTATTCATGGTTATGGATTTACTAATTGGAAATTGATTTTTGTACATTGATCCGAAGATATACTATAATCCTATCTTCGAAATTATTGTTTTACTGATATTACTAACTCGTGATACTATAGTAATAGTAATTATTGACACTAAAATATTACTATTTATATTCTATTAACATTTAATAATTGTTTGTAAATACTGTTACAAGTGTCACTATATTAGTAATACTATAGTGATACGAACTTTTGACACGTAATAATTATTAATAACTTCTATCACTATAATGTCATAAAATCTGTAATATTACTATAGTAATAATAATCCCTGACACCATTTTCAAGTGTCACTATTTTTCTGACTCCCGGATCAACGACACTATTAATAAGTGTCACTAAAAGTAATTAGTGACACTATTTTAGTATCACTAAAGGGCATTTTTTTAGTAGTGCAAATAAATGCAAAGGCCGTAAGTCTCAAAGCCTAACTTAAGGCGAGACGGTGCCAAGCATAGCCAAGTAAAGGCTCAAGCAAAATAAACTCATGAAGAATTGTAAAGGTCGTAAGTCTCAAATCCTAACTTAAGGCGAGACGGTGCCAAATATAAGCCAAGTAAAGGCTCGAACAGAGAATAAGCTCGCGAAGAAATGGAAAGGCTGTAAGTCTCAAAACCTAGCTTAAGGCGACACGGTGCCAAAGCATAAGCCAAGTAAAAGCTCGAGCTGAAAATAAGCTCATGAAGAAATGCAAAAGTCAGTAAATCTCAAAGCCTAACTTAAGGCGAGACGGTTGCCAAGCATAGCCAAGTGAATGTTCGAGCAGAATAAGCTTGCGAAGAAATGAAAAGGCCGTAAGGCTCAAAGCCTAACTTAAGGCAAGACGGTGCCAAGCATAGCCAAGTAAAAGCTTGAGCAGAATAAGCTCGCGAAGAAATGCAAAGGCCATAAGACTCAAAGCCTAAACTTAAGGCGAGACGGAGCCAAGCACAAGCCAAAAAGACTCAAGCTAGATGACCTCGCGAACGAAGGTAAACGACAAAGCCGCAAAGTCTAACTTCGAGCAAAGACAAAAAGATAGACAAAGCCAAGATGAGCTCGAATTCAATGAGCTCGCGCGGAAAGATACCGCGACCTCAAGATTTAAAGTCTGTTTTGGTTTAAGGAAAAACAAACAAGAGTCATAGGGGACTATCCAATTGATCACATATTTGGCAAGATAAGCAGAGGCAAACCGTAGTCAAAATTATACATGAATGGTCCTAAGCCAGTAGGATATTTACCCCATGGAGAATTTTGGAACAGATTAAAAATACGAAGGCAATGTGAGAAATATGTTCTTTATTACATTACCAAAAAGTACAAAAAAAAAAAAAACAATAAAGCCGATCGAGGGCTTGAACAGTTGGGCTAGCAATGGGGGCCGGGGCCTCAGAAGTGGAAGCAGCTCGAGAGTCCTCCTCGGTAGCAGGAGTAGCTGGGGCTTCAGCAGTTGGAGGAGCAGCCTTTGAGGACCTTGTAGCATCTACCTCTTACTGAGCAGAAGGATCCCTTGGCTCTTGAGTACGGACATCCTACTCATTCATATAAGCATCTACGCCTGCCTCGAGCTTGCATATATCCAGCTCAGAGTACACCTTGCCCAAGATGGGCATGATGCACTCATAACTGAAGGTCACCCCTTTGTTGTACTCCTCCGTAAGCTAGCCCTCCATGGAGTCCACCTTGTGCTGGAGGCAGGAACTCTCTGCCTCCATGGTCCTTTCAAAAGTAAACCTCTGCACATCGAGGTCTTTGCGGGCATTTACAAGTTCATTCCGGACCATGGACAGTTCCTTCTTGAGCTGGGAAGCCTTGGACTCCGCTAGGACAGCTTTCTCCTCGAAGGTGGAGATGTCAATACGCAGCTTGGCTTCTTCTTCTTTCTTTTGCTCGAGCGTCTGCCTTAAGCCCTGGTTATTAGCCCTGATCTTCTTCTCAAAAGTCATGGCCTTGGTCTTGAAGGCAATGGCGTGGCCGTTGCACAACGCAGCGTTGGAACATGTTGGCCGACTCGGCCTCTCACCGTCTTTGGAAGGCCTTTTCAACCGAGAGAAAATGTCGCTCATATCTACTTTCTTGGGGATTAAACCAAACTCGGCAAAGTGATGGTGTGTCAATAGCTCTCTGCATGAGCTCGCATTATCAAGCGGTGTTAATATGTGCCTGCAGCTCTTCCCCAACTCGGTATGACACGCTCCAAGAGATTGTGAGCGGGACCGGGAAAAATAATGAGAGAAAGTAGCGAGAAAAAGCCAAAGCAGAAAACACGATGGGCGCAGAGCGACACAGGGTACAAAAACAAGAAGGAATGTGACGGATCTCCTCGGTGGCGAGGTCGCTCGCCCAGGTTCCTCAACGAAGAAAAATTTGCCCTTCCAATTGTCACCAGAGGTGGGGAGGTCGGTGATGAGTTTCTTGCCCTTCAAGCTAGAGGTAAGGTGGTACCAGCTCGCGTCCTTTGGACTGCTCTTCAACTGGTAGAGATGCTTTATCTCATCTACCGTCGGTTACCCAAATTGCACCACCTCCACAGAACATACAACCCCGACAGAACCCTCCACCAGTTCGGGTTCAGCTGCCCTAATGCCAGATGCAGTTGGGAAAGGACCCAGGTGAATTAAGGCTGAAGGGACAACCTAACGCCCTACTTGAAACACTCTAAATAAAGGGTGACGTACCCCCGGGGAGGGCGGCTAGGGGTATTATTTTTACCGGGAAGACGCAGATCAACGCCGGCGGGAATATGATACATGGACCTAAGCCGTGCTAAGTCTTGGTGTGAGGTCTCACACCTCATGTTATCTATGGCAAATGACTCAGCCTCTGACCTTTGGCGAGACCTCTACCTCTGTAGCGGTAAAGTTTCCCCTACAGCATCTACCTCTTCTGAACTTGGGTCCCTCATCGGAACCCCAGGTCGGTCTCGAGTCGCTCGAAGAAGATGACTCTTCAAAGGATAACCGGCGGGGTTGTTGAGTGGCTGACATTTTTTTTCCTAGGGACAAAATCTACCAAGTGGGAAATTAGAAGCCTAGAAAATGGAAAAAACAAGAACGAGGAGAAGGAGAAGAGTTTATACCTGAAATGGATTTGATGAAAGTAGATAACGATGATGACGGAGAAGAAGGTAAATTTCAGCTGCAAGTCACGCTTTTTAGTCTGGACAAAGTTAGAAATAAGAAGAAGCACAGTAAAGAAATTAGGGATTTATAAAGGGGAAAGCAAGTCATATCAATAGACGGTAAGCTACTTAAGGGACGCGATTGTTCAAGTAATCGTCTCTTCAAAATTCAAATGAACGGCCCAGATCTGCCCACGCATCTCGCATTAAATGCGAAGTGACGAAAAAGGCAAACAGCTCACCATGAGAAAGTAAAAGGGTGGGAAACACTTTCGAACAAGAAGTTTCTAGTCTTATCTCGTTTCACTCTAAAGACTAGAAATTTGAGGACCAGTGTTTGGGCAATACCGAGTAGACCCCCTCGAGGTCAACCCAGCCAGAGCAGAAGACCTAATCGCTAGCACGAAGATACCCTTGCTAGGTATCAAAGCTGCTTTTGAGGTCAAGTGCTCCAAGGCTGGTCGAGCTCTGATCTTTCCATCCTGCTCGAGATCCTCGAACCACCGAGTAGGATCCAGTCATGTCGCCAAAAACACCATGGTCAGAGGGAATCAAAGCTCGAGCAGAGCAGACTTAAACATGACTACCCGTCCTCTTGACAACTTGTCACGATGATCAATGCCTGGCAGGCACCCCACGCTGTAGGGTTTTGTCACTATAACCGATGATCGGCACACGCCTCCACAGTATCATCATTAAACACAAACCTACACGGCACCATCATCGGGCCATAGGAACCCATACTCGCCTGACATCCCACGCCCCCAAGTTGTGCCGCAGCAACCCCTAGTTGTCAGGAAGGCACAGATGCAATTAATGTGGAGGTGGGCGTCCAAGCAAAGGGGGGCGGGAAAACAGGAGGATAAATACTAGACGAGGGACAAGGTAAAGGGATTCAAACTATTTGATTCTGATTCTTCTTTTTTCATAAAAATATTAATATCAACTCCAACTTTTTTATCTGAAAAGGGATTTTCTCTCTTGAACTCTCACAACCTTCTATTTTTTCCGGTCTCTCAAATTAAAGGGGGATACCAAAAGGATCAGCTTGATCACTGACTTGAGCATCGGAGGGTTTTCGCCGGAGAAACACCCGGCGACCCCTGACATTTTTCTTCTGTGAACGCAGGCCAGAGGATATTACTGTTCTAGTGAACGGAGAAAGGCAGGAACCAGCAAGGAATCCTGCTCGAGCCATCAACGAGCAAAAGTTTACAGCCTCACTTGGGAACGAGTAGAAAACAACATTAACAGCTTTGAAATTGAAGTTATGTACTTTGGGTTAGTTTACATAAAAGAGAGCCATTATCACTAAATTACAGAGCTACAGGATATTCGAGTGCATGGGCCTCAATGTTTCAAGAAGCACGATACGTCCTGTGTAAAAACAGAGAGGGGATTTTAACTACTTAAGATTTTCACAAGTCTGAGAACAATATTATTATACCACAACTATAGAATAATGAAATTTCAAATAACAAACAACGGGAATGGTAAACTACTAACAAACAAAATTGGCAACTTCTTTTGCGAGTAGTTTACAAGTTCTGTCATTGAAGTACCAAGTATTCGTACTTAAAATTGATAAATCACTGTGCTGGTGGTCATGGGCACCAAGAATGCAACAGAATCATTTAATTATATGTTAAATTAGGTAAATTATTTTTTGTGGTTTATGTGTTGTTCCACAAATATTTTGTTACAACCCTAACCTCACCCCGCTTAAAGGAATATGTTAGAATCCAATAGCATAGGCGGATGAAATTAGATAAAAAATATAGAAATGGTGAAAATTTTCATATAGCTTAATATCAAAATCGAGTTGTTGGCCAAATTTATAATGGACTCCTACGTGTAGGTTTGATCAATTACAGGAAGAACCTGTCAGCTAATACCTTGGAATTTGTAGTTATGCTATATAGTAGTTGTTTAGCCGGTACTTTATGGTTTCATGTACTTCACAATTTCGTACTGCAAATCTTGCTTAGGAAATGGTGAAAATTTCCTTTGTTTCCTTACTTATTCTTTTTAAGCAAGCAACCTCATTTCACTATCACCGTTACATACATTACATGGATTCGAATATAACGAATGGTGTCCTTATGGACCATTAAATTGAGTTATCAAATTTGAACTGCTTGAGATGAAACTCAATAGTTCAGTTTAAAAGAAACATATATAAATACAATATTTGGCTGTATCAAAGTGTCTAGGTAAGATATGTATGGGACTTCTGTATCCGTTCTATTTTGCCCGTCTTTACTAGGCTCCCTTGTATCAAAAAAAGAATCTTGGCGAGATCATTGTTACGGTCTTCTTGTGGTTTTCAAGGTGGTAGGCTGGTACTACTATCTGAACTTCAACCGCCCACTAACACTGGTTGAAAGATGATTCTGCCGCTGGGGCTGCATGTTGTTAAGTTGTAACCTTAGAAGTTAATGGACCACCACTCTAGTCCTTTTTAGGTGCTCCTAATTCTTGAACTGTTTAAAGTGGTAATGGTTTGCAGTGTGAGTGACAGGATGTATTTCAACAGATGGATTAGTCATTAGTTGATTCAAAATATCTTTAGGCTTCCCATGCTTGGCAAAGCAAGCGTAAATCCTTTTATCCTCTCAACTTTGTGGTCAAAAGTTTAAAGTTCGATAATCAATTAGACAATAGACATTTCATATTAATTTGTGCTTGGGAAAGTCCAGTAGTATTTCCCACTGCTCTGCTATTGCTAGAGAACTGGACCCATGGAATAACCTCAAATGGGAGGAGAAGACGCTTGGATACCCTTAACCATTGTCCCTTTCTTTCATTTTTTTGATTTGGGCGTTGTGTTAGGCAATAAAAAGACCATTGATCTCTAATTTAGATATAGAAGAGCCTCAAGGAGCAAGGACCCTTCATATTTTTTCTTTTTTCTTTGTTTCTTAAATCTTAGTAATATTAGGGTCTAAGATAAGGGCATAATGTTTCCACTGTAAAGCTCCAGCTCACTATGTAAAATCATTGATCATATTCATAGCCATATCTAGTTCCAATATCTTTCCGTAAATTAATCAACATAGTTTTCTCAAAGATCCCATTTAAAAACACACCCCAGCTTAACATAATTATATCCAGTCTGTTCCCCTCGTTTTCCCTCCACCTGTAATTATTTCCAAAAGCCTTGAACAATTGATTCACTTTTTGCAAATACAGTATTAGCTTTAGCTCACACTTTTATGCCCTAGCCAAAGCCAGCCACCCTTCTTCTCTCTGTTTCTTGGAGTTGGAAGATATAACTATGAAAGGCCCATCTAAATAAGCAAATATATATATATATATGTATGTATGTAGCTCCGCTCAGGTCACAATCACACTTACTCTCTTCACATCTTCCACCTCCAACCCCAAGTTCTAGCAAAATCCAAATGTACATTTCATATCTGGTGGAATTTAAAAAAAAAAAAAAAAAAAATTCAAACTCACACAAAATGCATTTCACAACATGACCTTATATTACTATTAGAAGAATTCCAATTTCTATTAATATGGGTTGCTGTATTAGCTCCAACAAGAAAATCCCACATCAACCAAAACCTCCCGTAATGGAAGAACCTGGCAGTAACAACAGATCTCCACCACCACCTTATCTCGAAGAAGAAGAAGCTGTAAAAGAAGTGGTAGTCTCAGAAACTCCATTGCCGAAACCACAACAAAACCCAAAAGAGAACACTAACACTACCCAGATGGCCACAATTCAAGAACTCAAGATGGAAGCTGAAGAAAAAGAAGAAGAAGAAGAAGAAGAATAAGGAGACATGTCTCGAGCACTGTCACAGGTGTAAGAAATATACAGCATTGGTGAGAGCTTCTCAACAGCAACAACAGCAGCTACTACTACAACAACAACAGTGGCTTTAACAGATATTAAAGATGATGATGAAGCAATAAGCAAAGCGACCAACAGAGATTTGGGTCACAGCTCTCCAGCTAAGGTACCAAGAAAACGTCCTATTACCGGAGGAGCGAAATCCCCGGCTAAGAGAGCTGACTCATTACGTGTTATGTCGAGGCCGGTACCGGGGAGGACAGTGCCACGTAATCTGGGGCCTACTGGGGTGAGGAGAGGGTTTTTCTTCCAGTCGGTGGATGAGGTCACCAGGGGCCTGTGGAGTAGGTAATGTGACAACTGGAAGAGCAGGCGGCAAGTTACGGGTGGAGAAGGAAACCAAAATTAAAAATGGGGTGAACGACGGCGTTTTGGTGGAGAAGAGTGAGTTAAACGAGTCTCTAAATAACCCTCGTGTTTCCTTGGAATGCTTCGTATTTCTGTAAACTTTTTATTGGTTTTGGTTTTTGGTTTGGGTAGCAAGGACTTGCTGCATATTTGTTTGGGTTGTGATTTTCTGTAAATTGTAATGTAATTAATAATATATATTTATTTATTTATTTATTTTACCTTGGAATAATTGTATTTCTTCATTAGAAACAAGATTTTTTTTTTTTTACTTCTTTATAGTAGTAAGTTTTAAATGTTTATAGCCATTGAATCTAAGTTATCTAACTAATAATCGTTTTAACTTTTTAACTTTTTAACTTTTACTATAAGTTCAAACATCTCCAAGCAAATCACATAATGGGTAAATACACAAGCTATATGTTTGGGTAATATCGAGCAGGTCTACTCGAGGCCAACCCAGCTCGAGGTAAAAGACCTCAAGCTCAACCATCTCGAGCAGAAGACCCGACCGCTAGCACGAAGACGGCTTCATTAGGCGTCAAAGATGGTCAAGGTCGAGGAGCTCAAAGGCTGGTCGAGACCCGAGCTCACTTTTTTGCTCGAGGTCTTTAAGTCCTCTGAGCACAACTTAATCACGCCGATCATAGCACGGAGGAAATGCAAAATCCAGATACAGCCGGTTCGGGACAGTCCGACCCATTCGTCCAGAGCCTTGGCACAGTTTTCGATGCTTGATCAATGCCCCACGCGGCATGGTATCATCACTGTTACCGATGGCTGGCACACGCCTCCACAGTGTCATCATTTCATGCGCGCATGACCGACACTATCATGAGGCTGCGGGAACCCATGCCCACCTGACATCCCGCATTCCCAAGGTGTGCCGCAATAATCCCGGCTGTCATAGGGGCCCCAGGTACCATAGAGGTGGAAGCGGCCTCCCAGAAGAAAAATGGGCGGAAAGCGAAGCATAAAAGGAAAATGAAAGCGAGGCAAAAGAGGTTCCAAAATTTTACATGGGTTCTTCTTCTTCTTCTTCCCTCTCTACTGTGATTTTTCAGGAGATTTATTATTAAGAAAGAAGGCAAAATACCCTTCCATTCTTCCGATCTCTCTAACTAAGAGGGATATAAAAAGAGCAACCCGATTACTGACTTGAGCGTCGGAGGGTTTTCACCGGAACAACACCCGGCGGCCCCTGACCCTGTTTTCTGTGAGTACAGGTCCGGGAGACTTTCGTTTAGGTAAAGACGGGGGAATCAAAATTGGAAAGCAGACCTGCTCGAGCTCGCTGCAAGCAGAAGGTTTCGACACTATTTGAGGGCACATAGAAAAACAGCATCAACATTTTTTGCGTCATCGGTGGGGATCAGATCAAAAAGCCTGATTTCCCAACACATTCATAAGACACAACGCAATAATGAGAGGAAGCAGCAGAAGAGGAGTAAGTCTAGAGGAGTCGGTGACTTTGAGGAAAGTGGCTAATGAGGCTCAAAATAGAGAAATCCAGGAGAGAATGGATCGGATGGAGAAACAAATGGAGATGCTGACCTCCATATTACAAGAACTCAGGGATGGACGAGGAAAGCATGCAATGAGCGTTCTCGAGTCCAGTAGTAGGAACGCCCGTCAGTGAGCGGTGGGGACGAAGCACGAGACTAAGAACACCAAATGTAGCCGGGAGGGAGGAAGCGAACATGGAGGAAAGGAGTCCCGCTAGCATTTGCAGGAGACAAGCACCAACCTCCACGCGGAGGAGTTGGAGGGAGGTGCGTGGGTTGGCACAAGTCATGGAGGACCTTCGGGGAAACGAAAAAAGTCCAAGTTGGAGGATAATGCTGGACAACGAGTCCTCACTCTCGACGGAGATCATGGGCGTCACTATTCCACGTGACTTCCGTTTCCCGGATTTGAAGTTTTCAGGGAAGAGTGATCCGTTGGTGCACATAGAGCACTTCAACGAAGAGCAAAACAATGAGCAGATGTGTTCAGGCTTGGACTTGCTGGAAGAGAAGAGGGAAAGGGTCGCTGCAAAGAAACAGAGAGTGGCTCGCTATTATAATCGGAATGTGCACATCCGTCGGTTTCTGGTGGGAGATTGGGTACTCAGAAGTGTCAATCAGAACACGAAAGACCCCAGGCAAGGTGTGTTAACTGGGAAGGTCCCTACAGGGTCTCTCAAATAGCCGGACCAGGAACATACCGCCTAACTCATCCGAATGGATGAGAAGTCACGAGGCCATGGAACGCACAACTCCTGATGAAATACTTCCAGTAAGTTTCCTTGTGTTGTAAGAGTTAATGTCCAATTCCTTCCTAAATGGGGATGTGTAGAAACTTGAACGTGTGTAAAAGTAAGAAAAATATTTGTAATATTAATTCAAGTTGAAGCCAACAAGCTCGCAAAGAAAAACGCGGAGGCCAGAAGTCCCAAAGCCTAGCATAAGGCGGGATGGTGCCAAGCGTGAGCCAATTGCAGGCTTGAGTAAGAGAAGCTCGCAAAGAAGAACGCGAAGGCTAGAAGTTCCAGAGCCTAACATAAGGCGGGACGGTGCCAAGCGTGAGCCAATTACAGGCTCGAGTAAGAGAAGCTCACAAAGAAGAACGCGAAGGCCAGAAGTCCTAGAGCCTAGCTTAAGGCAGGACGGTGCCAAGTGTGAGCCAATTACAGGCTCGAGTAGAATAAGCTCGCAAAGAAGAACTCGAAGGCTAGAAGTCCCAGAGCCTACCTTAAGGTAGGACGGTGCCAAGTGTAAGCCAATTGCAGGCTCGAGCAAGAGAAGCTCGCAAAAAGAGCATAAGGCCGAAGTCCCAAAGCCTAGCTTAAGGCGGGACGGTCGCGAGCGTGAGCCAGTGCGAGCTCGAGCGAGGTTAAGCTCGCAAAGAAGAACGCGAAGGCCAGAAGTCCCAGAGCCTAGCTTAAGGCGGGATGGTGCCAAGCGTGAGCCAGTGCGAGGCTCGAGTAAGAGAAGCTAGCAAAGAAGAGCGCAAGGCCGAAGTCCCAAAGTCTAGCTTAAGGCGGGACGGTGCCAGCGTGAGCCAATTGCGGGCTCGAGTAAGAGAAGCACGCAAAGAAGAGCGAAGGCCGAAGTCCCAAAGTCTAGCTTAAGGCGGGACGATGCCAAGCGTGAGCCAATGTGAGCTCGAGCAAGAGAAGCTCGCAAAGAAGAACGCATGAGCCGGAAGTCCCGGAGCCTACCTTGGGTAGGGCGGTGCCAAGTGTAAGCCAATTGCGAGGCTCGAGCAGAGAAGCTCGCAAAAGAACGCAAAGGCCGAAGTCCCAAAGCCTAGCTTAAGGCGGGACGGTGCCAGCGTGAGCCAGTGCGAGCTCGAGCGGGATAAGCTCGCAATGAAGAACGCGAAGGCCGAAGTCCCGAGCCTAGCTTAAGGCGGGATGGTGCCAAGCGTGAGCCAATTGCAGGCTCGAGTAAGAGAAGCTAGCAAAGAAGAACGCGAAGGCCAGAAGTCCCAAAGTCTAGCTTAAGGCGGGATGGTGCCAAGCGTGACCCAATTGCAGGCTCGAGTAAGAGAAGCTCGCAGAAGAAGAGCCGAGGCCGAAGTCCCAAAGTCTAGCTTAAGGCGGAGCGATGCCAAGCGTGAGCCAATTGTAGGCTCGAGCAAGAGAAGCTCGCAAAGAAGAACGCAAAGGCCAGAAGTCCCAGAGCCTAGCTTAAGGCGGGACGGTGCCAAGTGTGAGCCAATTGCAGGCTCGAGAAAGAGAAGCTCGCAAAGAAGAACGCGAAGGCCATAAGTCCCAGAGCCTAGCTTAAGGCGGGACGGTGCCATGCGTGAGCCAATTTCGAGCTCGAGCAGAGAAGATCGCAAGAAGAACGCGAAGGCCGAAGTCCCGAGCCTAGCTAAGGCGGGACAATGAGCAAGAGAAGCTCGCAAAGAAGAACGCGAAGGCCAGAAGTCCCAAAGCCTAGCTTAAAGCGAGACGGTGCCAAGCGTGAGCCAATTGCAGGCTCGAGTAAGAGAAGCTCGCAAAGAAGAACGCGAAGGCCAGAAGTCCCAGAGCCTAGCTTAAGGCAGGACGGTACCAAGCGTGAACCAACAACGAGCTCGAGTAGAATGAGCTCGCAAAAGCCGAGAGGCCGGCCCATACAAGAAGTTTCCAGTCTTATCTCGCTTCACTCCAAAGACTAGAAATTGGGGGACTAGTGTTTGGGTAATATCGAGCAGGTCTCCTCGAGGCCAACCCAGCTCGAGGTAAAAGACCTCGAGCTCAATCCATCTCGAGTAAAAGACCTGACCGCTAGCACGAAGGTGGCTTCATTAGGCGTCAAAGATGGTCAAGGTCGAGGAGCTCAAAGGTCGGTTGAGATCCGAGCTCACTTTTTGCTTGAGGTCTTCAAGTCTTCGAGCACAACTTAATCACGCCAGTCATAGCACGGAGGAAATGCAAAACCCGGATACAGATAGGTTCGGGACGGTCCGACCCATTCGTCCAGAGCCTTGGCACAGTTTTCGATGCCTGATCAATGCCCCACGCGGCATGGTGTCATCACTGTTACCGATGGCCGACACACGCCCCCACAGTGTCATCATTTCATGCGCGCATGACCGACACTATCATGAGGCTGCGGGAACCCATGCCCACCTGACATCCCGCATTCCCAAGGTGTACCGCAATAATCCCGGCTGTCATAGGGGGCCCAGGTACCATAGAGGCGGGAACGGCCTCCCCCGAAGAAAAATGGGCAGGAAAACGGAAGCATAAAAGGAAAATGAAAACAGAGGCAAAAGAGGTTCCAAAATTTTGCACAGGTTCTTCTTCTTCTTCTTCCCCTTCTCCACTGTGATTTTTCTGGGAGATTTATTATTACGAAAGGAGGGCAAAAATACCCCTTCCATTCTTCCGGTCTCTCTAACTAAGAGGGATATAAAAAGAGCAACCCGATTACTGACTTAAGCGTCGGAGGGTTTTCGCCAGAACAATACCTGGCGGCCTCTGACCCTGTTTTCTGTGAGTACAGGTCCGGGAGACTTCCGTTCCAGTAAAGACGGAGGAATCGAAATTGGAAAGCAGACCTGCTCGAGCTCGAGCTCGTCGCGAGTAGAAGGTTTCGACATTATTTGAGGGCACGCAGAAAAACAGCATCAACATTGTAAATACAATTAAAATTTTTCTGTTATAATAAAAAAAATAACAAATTATAGGGATACTAGTATCATGAGATGGTTAACTTAAATGAGGATATAGAAGTGCATGTGAAGTGTTATGGTGCTGGGAAGGGACTAGCCCCGGCCCTAGGGAGCATCTTGGTTGATTTCTCCTTATTTTATTTTTGGGATGAGGTGGACCGCAAAGGCGGAGACTCATTCTCTTTTCCTTGGAGGTTGGTGCTAAATGTCGCACAAAAGAGAGGAGACTCTTGTCTTGAGAATCAAAATTACTTATTTTTTTGGTGGATCATGGCTTTGTTAACATACTTAATTCTTCTCCAAAAAAAGAAATTAAAATCCTTAATTTGGAGTCCAAATCTTCGGTCAAAATTATAATATTTGGAAGGGAAAAGGTATTATTATCATCGAATTAAAATTTCACTTAAACTTTACTTTATTATTATTATATCTCAAATGCAAACTCGATATTGCGAATTTTCTATGGATATGTCTCTTTTGTCTTCTGGGATGAGATCGATGGGGATCCATAAATAGTTCTTTACTCCCTTGGTCTTTGAAAGACGGGTTCCGGTGTGCAAATCACTATTTCCATTTCTGGTTAGCACTTGGGATAAGTTTGATATTGCTTTTTAATTGATAGTTTTTGTATTTGTTCAAGATAAGGAAAATTGTGTTTTTAATGTGATACTTTAAAAAATGAAAATACATTTGGTAACTTGTCTTAAAAATCATATATAAAAATAAAATTAGTAAAAATTTGTTCATTTGTTTATCTAAAAGGTATAAATAATAAGAAAGAGTAAAAATACTTATTATTTAATAAAACTCTTGTAATAATTACATTTTTTTGAGGTATTGTCATAAAGTGATTTTTTTTTTAAAAAAATGATCTTTTATAATTGTAGGCATTATTTTAGTATATGAAATTAAGTAAAAAAAGCTCTAAAAGATAGCGTAATGTGTAATATAATCAATATAAAACAATATTTTATTAAAATTTTTATTTAGTTAGAATATTTAATTTATTGTACTTTTGTGTAATTTTTTTTTGTAAATATATGAGTATATTAGATTGGCCTGCAACCTGTAAGGTATATACATAATACCAAATGATTTTTTTTTTTAATGTTGTCTATTTATTATAACAGGCAGTGGCTAAATTACATATATTGTAAGTTACAGCAACTCGAAAGTAAATACTTTAATTAATACCAAAAATTGATAGCATATAAAACAAATAAGAGATTATAAGTACTACTTTTAATTAGGTTTGTTGTAACTTACATATGAAACTTAGAAAAATTCTTATTATAATAATATATATGAAGCACATCTTAATTTTGGAACCCACAATTTATGTAGTAATGTTACAAAGTGAAATTTTTGGGACTACTGGCAAAGAATAGGCCAATTTCCTTAAGGAATTTACTAACTTACAATTTATGTAAGTTATTTTCTTCACAAACACATGCAAAAAATTGTAACCAAGTGGTGGATTCCATATATTTTTATGAGTAAAGTAATTTACTTAAATTGTAAGTTAGCTGGACCCTTTCCTTAATACACAAATGAAAATGATTTATTTTCTATGAGTATAGCATTTCCCTCCAAATGAGTCCATCAAACAAGTTTTATTCTTTTTCGTTTTCTTAAAACGGAAAATAAAAATTGAAAACAAGTTTGATCGGTTTGTTTTTGTTGGGATTATATGCTCTTCAAAGCATATTCTGATTAATAAAATATTTGAAATATTTATTCAGATTTCTTAAATTGCATTAATATTTTGAGTAAAGTCCATTTAATAATATTATATGCATTTACACGATCACTATGTGAATTCGCAGAAGATATAAATACAAGTTATCTTATGATTAAATAAATTAAGTTTGTAGTTCATAAATAAAGTCGAGCGCTTTATTTAGGTATAGACTGTAATAAATTCATTGAGTGATTTGTCTTAATCGTGTATGAATTTATTAATGTAGTATGACTACATTAAACTGGATTACATATGAGATTTAATTAATCTAGTAATAACTGTCAGACTTATTAAATCTCATGGGCATTGATTTAATGTAATCTTAATCAGGAGTTAGTTATAATTTCATGATTGTAGTTGTTATTTCATTTGAGTTACCAATGGGCACGACATACACAAGTAGTCAAGATTATCCGGTATCTTGGTAGGAGCAATTACAAGTATTGAAATTATAGATTAACAATACATAATTTGTACGACACATCTCTTGATGGGTTTTCAGTACTTGATCATAGAATTCACTGGCCAGAGTGTGTCAACATAAATAAGTATGTTGAAAATGATCATTAGAAAAAACCAGTAAATATGAAGGAACAAAATGTAATTAAATTGATTGGACAGTTGAGATATCAATTTATATTAATGATGTGGTACAAAAAATTGTGCAGTAAAGAAATCAATGTGGCTTGGGCGAATTATTATTCGAGCTTACAATTATGGAGCTCAATTGCAATCTTATAGTGGAGTAGAATTGAAATTAAATAATTATATTTCTTTAATTATAAATTTAATTATTGTTGCCACTATTGTATGTTCCCAAACGATCCCCGGGTTAGCTCATTTAATTGACAACACCATCACTAGAGCAAAAGTAAGAAAACTGGTGTATTAGGTGAAAATCATAATTATAATATTTGTTGAAGCCTATTATGTTATATTAAAGTGTAAAGGGGGCTTGTGATATTTTACAAGGACCCCCTAGTTAGTTACACATTCTCTCTACTTTTACGTAAGTGTAGAGATAATATTTAATTTAAATATTTATATTAAAAGAGGAATCCTATTTTAAATAGAAATCCTAATCCTAACATACTAGAGTTTTTCATAAGATATTATAAAAGGGGTACTTTTCTCTTAAAATAGATAAGAAGAGAATTCCAAGGTTTTTGAGAAAAATACAAAAGACATCTAAGAGACGCTGGTTGCAATTGAGAGTGGTAAAACAAACGCCAACACGTCCAGTGTTGATCAATCTTGAGTCATAGCCTGGAAGATCATTTGGAGACGGATCTACAACTCTCAATTGTTTGTCTTCTCAGATCATCAAAGGTACGAATTTCTAGATTACTTAATTCTTATATGTTGTATGAGATCGGTTATAAAAGGTTTGAATTGAAAAATTAAGAAAAACTTGATTTTATCCCTACAATTGGTAGCAAAGACATTTCATAATAATGTATAAGGCTTTCGTAAGAAATCTATCTTATTTATTATGTATTAGAGTGTCATAATTTATTTAGATATATATTATTTATTAATATATGAATAAAGCATGCTTTGATTATCTCAATTCATGGTTATATTTTTTCTTATATTAATTTTTTTGATTTATAACAAGAGAGATGGTCAATTTTCACCATGTTTCTCTCTTGATTATTTTATTTCATTATTCTTAGATTTTTTTTATAAGCCATTAATGGTATAGAAATTCTTGTAAATATTATTTTGTTATAAAATGGTATAGAAATCAAGAAAAAAAGAAAAATCAAGAAAAGAAGAAAATATTTAGTGGCAAGAACTCGTACTCATGCTCCTGGCAGAAAAAAGATGGGTGTCCTTTATTGATTTTTCATTAGACACCTTATACTTTAATAATTTGTGTCCTTTGACATAATGTTAGAGACTTTTGTATTTAGGTCCAAAGAATGTAATGCATCTTAACGTGGCGGCTGGAAAGAAAAATGTGGGAATTAGGGTCTTGGGTTTTTATCTCATAACACCCTAACTTTTTACTAATTTACAATTTAGTTAGAGCATTTGGGTTTTGAGTAGAAAAATTTAAATTTATTTATATTTGATCCAATCTCAATTTTAGTTGTCGATTGGATAATATAAATAGAAATTTGATAAGCCCAATAATAATTATTTGTCCAAATTTATTTATATTGGTCTCAAACCCATTTTGGGATTTTAAATTAGGTTATATAAATGAAAATTTTGGTAGATCAATAATTAAATTTATTTGGTTCAAGAACTTTTGAAAATAAATTTAGGCTTACTTTATTAAATTAATTGGGTCTGCATTTTATAAAAAAATTATTTCAAAAATAAGACCCAATAAAATTTTATTTAATATATGTCCAAATTTAAATTTTAAAATTGAACTAATGATAAATTTAAAAAGCCCAAAAAGTATCCAAGCCAATAGTTATAAACATGAGCAAGTATAAGGAAGGAAAATGAAGAAGATATTGATAAGAAGCCCAATGAAGATTAGGCTTAGGATTAATATTTTTTATTTTATTTTAGAAAAACTATGAATTGAGATTATTTAATTATTTTTCTATATGTTATGTTTTTTATGTTAACATGCCATGATAACATGTCATATAAAATAGGTAGTGCCACTCTATGCATAATGATATATGTCATTCATATAACATGAATTCATGTATATTGTTTGAATTGCAAATGCTTGATAATATAATATATCACTTAGATAATATTATAGGAAGCATGCAATTAACAATATATGTATGTTGTAAAAAGAAAAACCAACTTTAAAATATTGAGTGAGAGAGGGAAGATTCAAGATAATTTTCCCATGGGCTCCATTGTTAGTTCAATAATAAAATTATATATATATATACCTCGACTTCATGATACGGTGATGCTCCCTACGAAGGGTATATATATTAGACATTTTATTTGATGAACTTCTTTAAAGATAAGATTGAAATATTTTTTCAATCTGTTGATCACCCTAACGGTGGCTGCATGATATGAGAAATACGTAGATTGAAACAATGGTTATACACTCAACAAAAATTTGTTATTAACCTTCCCAACGAAGCTCTGTTAACAAATTTTTGCCTTAAAAGATAACGATAGTTATTTATTATGTTACGATATGAAAGTAAATAATCTAATGATTAATTAGGTCTAGTAAGTGGCGGCATGACTTCCCCAACAGATAGCTTACTAAAGCGTACTAGATTATCGTTACAATAAAATAAAATGCATTTATGGTTTTTTGCATTTTAAATTTTTATTGTGAATGTTAATTCAAAATATTAATGCATGGATGTTTTATTTTTCCAAAAATGTCTTCCTTAAGCCCACTTACTATTATTCTGAATTAAAACAAACTCACTAACGAGACAATCAACATTGAAGGGTGTTATGAATAGCAAAATAGGGAAAGGCACAAGAGTTCGTGATCATGTCCTCAAAGTGATGGACTATTTGAATGAGGCTGAGATTTAGGGCGCACAAATCGATGATAATTCAAAAATTGATATGGTGCTAGAATCTCTACCAGATACATTCAAAGAGTTTAAGGTCAATTATAACATGAACAAAAGAAACATGACCTTAACAGAATTGATGAACGAACTCCATTCTGCTGAAAAGATCTATCGTGCTGAGAAATCTCTAGGAAGCATAAATATTGCTGAAAATAATTCTTCATCTAGGCCTAAGCTAAAAGGCAAAGGTAAGAAGAAGAAACTTGGGAAAAAGAAATTGTTTACAAAGCAAGATAGCAAGCCTAAAGGCAAATGCTTCAAGTGTGGACTAAGTGAAGGGAGCGTGAAGCTGCAGCTTGGGACAAAACAGTTCGTGTCAGCAGAGAAGACTGAATCTATTTTATTATCTTTTAATAATGAGACTTTAGCTTTGAATAATTGTCTTTATATTCCAGACATTAGGAGAAATTTAACTTCAATAGCTTGTTTGTCAAAGAAAGGGTATACTGTAAATTTTGGATCCTCAATTTCTATTTTTTACAATAATAGACTTATTTGTTCTAGTACATTGGAAGATAATTTATATCATTTAGGTCCTATGATCCTTTATATGCATGACACAATAATCGATAATAATAAGCATACACATTTATTTAAGAAAAGAAAGTTTTCTTCTAACCAGTTCTACCTCTGGCATTTACGCTTAGGTCATATAAACCAAAATAGGACACAGAGAATGATCAAAGATGGACTCTTGGGTCTATTAAAAAATGAATCATTACCACTCTGTAAATCATGTTTAGAAGGAAAAATGACCAAAAGGCCATTCTCGGCTAAAGGAGTGTGTGCAACAGTACCACTTGAATTGGTACATACAAATGTATGTGGATCGATCAATGTACAAGCTCGAGGAGGCTATGAGAACTTCATCACTTTCACTGATGATTACTTAAGATTCGGTTATGTTTATCTGATGCGTCACAAGTCTGAAGCTCTTGAGAAATTCAAAGAGTACAAGGTCGAGACGAAAAGCGATTAGATAAGAACATAAATAACTTCAATCTGATCGAGGTGGTGAATATCTCTTCGGAGATTTCAAAGAGTATCCGGTTGAAAATGAGATTATATCTCAGTTGACCGCCCTAGGAACACTACAACAAAATGGGGTAGCTGAAAAGAGAAATAGAATTCTTTTGGATATTGTGAGATCTACGCTAAGTTATTCGAAATTACCTATCTCCTTTTGAGGACTAGCACTAGAAACTGTAGTTTACCTTTTAAACTTAGTTCCATCTAAGTCAGTTCTGAAAACCCCAATAGAATTATGGTCAGGTCGAAAATCAAGTTTATGACATGTCCGGATTTGGTGATTACCAGCACATGTGCTGAAACCAAAGGCAGATAATATGGATTCACGTTCTGAGGTTTGCATGTTTGTGGGGTATCCCAAAAGAATAAGGGGAGGTTTATTTTATAGTCCTCAAGATAGGAAGGTAATTGTGAGCACACATTTTACTTCCCTTGAGGAAGACTATATAAAGAACTTCAGACCTAAGAGTAAGGTAATACTTGAAGAACTGTCAAGTAATCAAATTGATACTCAACTTTCAACACCTATTTTAGAACATAATGAAGAGCAATAATTTGATCAATAAAGGATTATTCCTGAACAGCCATTATTTTTAGAACCTCGTCAGCAATAGGAGGGTAACTAGGTTACCAACAAGATATATGTTATTGGGAGAAATCTATATGTCTATCTCGGATAAACATGTACAAGATCCCACTAGTTACAATGAAGCTCTAATAGATAGTGATGTTAAACATTGAAAAAGGGTTATGAATAAAGAAATAGAATCTATGTATTCCAATAAAGTCTGGGAACTTATAGAGGCACCAAATAGGGTAAAATCCATCGAATGCAAGTGGATCTACAAGAGGAAAAAAAGAGCAGATGGAAAGGTAGAAGCATTTAAAGCAAGATTAGTAGCCAAATGGTTCACTCAAAAAAAGGAAATCGATTATGAGTAAACATTTTCTCCGGTTGCTATGCTTAAATTCATCAAAATTCTGCTCTCTATTGTTGTAGTGCTAGATTATGAAATTTGGCAAATGAATGTCAAGACAGCTTTTCTTAATAGGCATCTTAAAGAAGACATCTTTATGCAGCAACTAGATGGATTTATACAAAAAAGGCCAAGAACACTTGGTATGCAAGTTGCAGAGATCCATCTATGGATTAAAGCAAGCATTCTGGTCATGGAACATCAGATTTGATCAAGCATCGTTTGGATTCATTCGACGATATTAATGAACCATGTGTGTACAAAAAACATCTAGGAAAAATATGTAGCCTTCCTAATTCTTTATATAGATGATATTCTCCTTATCAAAAATGATGTAGGAGTATTAACTACAATAAAGAGTTGGCTAGCGAAACAATTTGATATAAAAGATCTGGGAGAAGCTAGTTATATTCTTGGTATCAAGTTACTACAAGACCGGAAGAATAAAACGATAGCTTTGTCTCAAGTGGTCTATATCGATAAGATATTTGCAAGATTTAGCATGGTAAATTCCAAAAATGGTTTGTTACCATTTAGACATGAAATTTTATTCTCTAAGGATCAATCACCTAAAACTTCTGGGGAGATAGAGAAAATGAGATAAGTTCCCTATGCGGAAGCTGTGGGAAGTCTTATGTATATCATGCTTTGCACTAAATCAGACATATGTTTTGGTTGGGATGGTTAGCATATATCAATCTAATCCTGGACCTGAACACTAGACTGCTGTTAAGCACATAATGAAGTATCTGAAAAGAACTAAGGATTATATGCTTGTGAATTCTGGTGATGAATTTACTCTAGTGGGTTATACTGATTCTGACTTTATGAAAGATAAGGATTCTAGAAAGTCTACTTTAGCTATGTGTTTACATTAGGAAGTGGAGCTATTAGTTGGAGGAGTGTAAAATAATCTTATATCGCAGACTCCATAACAAAAACTGAATATGTGGCTGCATCTAAAGCTTTATGGCTTCGCAAGTTCCTTCAAGATCCTGAGGTGGTATCTGCTGCAACTACACTACTTAGATTATTTTGTGATAATAGTGGTGCAGTGACTCAATCAAAAGAACCAAGAAACCACAAGAAACAAAAACACATTGAGAGGAAGTATCATCTCATAAGGGAATAGTGTAGAAAGGTTATCACCTACACTTAGAGTCCTACAGCATGTGCAATATGCCAGATATACTTTGAGACCTAGTGGGAGATTATTTGGATTATGTGCTCTTCAAAGCATATTCTGATTAATAAAATATTTGAGGTATTTATTCAGATATCTTAAAATGCATTAATATTTTGAGTAAAGTCCATTTAATCATATTATATGTATTTATGTGATCACCATGGGTATTCGCAAAAGATATAAATACAAGTTATCTTATGATTAAATAAATTAAGTTCGCAGTTGATAAATAAAGTTGGGCACTTTATTTAGGTATAGACTATAATAAATTCATTGAGTGATTTGTCTTAATCGTGTATGAATTTATTGATGTAGTATGACTACATTAAACTGGATTACATATGAGATTTAATTAACCTAGTAATAACTGTCAGACTTATTAAATCTCATGGGCATTGATTTACTGTAATTTTAATCAAGAGTTAGTTATAATTTTATGATTGTAGTTGTTATTTCATTTGAGTTACCAATGGGCACGACATACACAAGTAGTCAAGATTATCCTGTATCTTGGTAGGAGCAATTACAAGTATTGAAATTATAGATTAACAATACATAATTTGTACGACACATCTCTTGATGGGTTTTCGAGTATTGATCATAGAATTCACTGGTCATTAGAGAAAGCAATGAAGTATCAAGGAGCGAGATGTAATTAAATTGATTGGACATTTGAGATATCAATTTAAATTAACGATTTGGTACAAAAATTGTGCGATAAAGAAATCAATATGGCTTGGGAGAATTATTATTCGAGCATACAATTATGGAGGTCAGTTCCAATCTTATAATGGAGTAGAATTAGAATTAAATAATTATATTTATTTAATTAAAAATTTAATTATTGTAGCCACTATTGTATATTCCCAAATGATCCTTGGGTTAGCTCATGTAATTGACAACACCATCACTTGACTCAAAAGCAAGAAAACTAGCGCATTATGTGAAAATCATAATTATAATATTTGTTAAAGCCTATTATGTTATATTAAATTGTAAAATAGGGCTTGTGATATTTTACAAGGTGGTCCCCTAGTTAGTTACATATTCTCTCTACTTTTACGTAAGTGAAGAGATAATATTTAATTTAAATATTTAAATTAAAAGAGGAATCTTATTTTAAATGGAATTCCTAATCCTAACATACTAGAGTTTTTCATAAGATATTATAAAAGGGGTATTTTTCTCTTAAAACAGATAAAAAGAGAATTCCAGGGTTTTGGAGAAAAATAGAGAAGACATTTAAGATACGCCAATTGCAATTAAAAGTGGTGAAATAGACGTCTATACGTCAAGTGTTGATCGATCTTGAGTCATAGCCTGAAAGATCGTTTGGAGACGGATCTACAACTTTCAATTGTTTGTCTTCTCAGATTATCAAAGGTACGAATTTCTAAATTACTTAATTCTTATATGTTGTATGAGATCGATCTTAAAAGTTTTAATTAAAAATTAAGAAAAACTTGATTTTATCCCTTCAATTTTTACTTTCTTTGCTCTGTTTTGATACTATTCCATGCATGCCTTAACAAGATCACATAAATATTCTGTAGTTATTGACAGCCATGAAGAAAGTTTATGGCTATGGACTGCTGATCGAAATGGACTTAGGGGTTTAACATGTTGAACTCCCGAACATATGGTGTTGTTCAATATTAAATGGTTGACATATATAACTGTATTTATTTCTTGTATTTTGAAAATGCCTCAAGATATCTCAGTTGTTTAATATATTATACTCATGACTTTTTTTTTATTTTAAACTAATATTCTTACAACAATATTCTTGGGGATATTAAATAAATTATCTTTAAAAAATTAACCTTATAAGTAAAGTAAAAATAAATATAACTTTTTTTATTATTTTACCTTAGGATTAATTTGATAAATTAATTTTTTTATAAATACTATTGATAAGATTATAATAACAAGAGATATTAAACATTGCTTTAAGTTAGCTAGTATTAATTTATTGTAAATAATTAGAAGATTGTTGTACGGATATGAAAAATATTAGTTCATTCGAGTAGATAATTTTTTATTAACTTTTCTCATAGATTAAATAATTGATGTCTCCAAAATTATAGTAAGGGTGTTATTGTAAAACACAAAAAATAAGGACAAAGAGTGCCATATATTTAATTATAAATATGTCTTTAGATATTTTCAAAATATAAGAACTAATCACAAACTTAATTAAACTAAAATATAGTGACTATTCAAATATTTTCCCATGTTAAATATATATGTCTTGTGTCAAACAGTACAGATTCATTTAAATGCTTGCTGAATCACATTCATAAGATTCCACTATTGATCAGAAGCTCTTTTTCCCCCGAAAGAATTTTTCATGTCATATCTCGTTTGTCCATTAATTTATACATAATTAATATCACAAAAGAAGATGCAGTTTTAAGAATTATCTGATATATATCCATTCTGTACATCTTGTCAACAGTAAAAAGTTTACTAGAAAAATTGTCTTAAGAGTAAATTGAATGGCATTCAGATCTTTTAATTTTTTTTTGTTTTTATTTTTTTTAGAGAAATTCAATTCATAAGAGGTAAGAAAATGAGACAAATGACCAGAGAAATAAAGCCAACATGCCACAATCATCAAGTAAAAATATACACGCATGATGAAATGCACATAATAAACCTATTAGGCTTTTATCTCTCTGATATTTCATTCTATATTCAGTAGTTGCGACACTAAACTTGAGTTCATAAAATGATACGATATCAAATATGTTATGAAAGACTCGGTCTTTTTTTTTTTCTTCTTTCAATTATTTTCAACTGAGCTTGAGGTGAAATTGAGGCTTTGGTTATGCTGATGAAGAGGCTGCAAGATGTGCTCTGGGGCACAAGGTGCCCGAGCTGGGTGTGCTATGAATGTAGGAATTTGCTCGCCGGGCATCAAGACTGATACCCCTTTGGCATACACTGTCATCTGCACAAACATATAAAATCAATATACACTTCATGCTCTAATGTGGCAACGCTTCAAATGGCCAGATGGGTTCAAGTATTAACGACAAGAAGAACTAATTTTGATTAATTTAACCACAGTTGATAGAAGAGACAAAAGGGGTAACCTTTTATCATGCTTAAGATACAAGAATAGGGTCATAACGGAGTGGAGGCAACCTTATTAAAAGGATTAGTTCTCATACTATAAAATAACACCAATGTCTGTTGATTTCATAACTCTATCCATAAATCAAGGGTATGCTCCATACTTAATTAAGTTATTGAAAGTTAGTAACATTCTGAAATTGGTGAATGAAGACAAGTTACAAGAATATCTTAAGTTTGAAAAACCAAGCAACAAAGCAAATAATTGAGGCAAGAAAACAAATTTGTCGACGTGCTTATATGCATTTACTAGCGTGGGACAAATCTTGGGATGGCACAAAAAGGAGATCGTCAACTCCATATAGTAAATTAAGGAGATTTTATTTTAAAGACAAAAACAACGTGGATATTTATGCGAACATTCAAACGTTGAGGATTTCACACCATGGCCTTAAGGATGCTTACATTGTTGACTTTTCAATAACCTAGACATGAAGATTTGACAAAACTTCTATGGTTTTGGCTTGTTATGACTCTGGAGACAAAACCCACATGCTTTGTGAGATTTCTTGGTCCCATTAGCCCTACAAAAACTATGGTTCAAATTAAGCGCTTCATGTCATTAGAGAACTAGAGAACTATATATGTTTATTTACCTTGCAAACAGAAAAGTACAGAGCACTATTTAGACAAGTTATAATAAGTAACATTGTCACCTGAAACTATTAGATTAATCCAAAATTTCGACACCATTCACAAGCGTCGTAGATGAAGTTACTGATTGGATCATGATCAAATTGTGCTTGTTCATAAACATTGAAGAAGGAAAAGGGAAAAATTGCACCTAAACACTTCCATTTCATAGACAAAATTTTCAACTCAAGCATGACAGAAATTGGCAGCAGTTAATGAATAGAATCACGTTGTTGGTAGGTGAATGGCGAAGCAAAAATGAATTCACCTATATATATTATTGAATACATATTAACAAGACAAAACTGTGCCATAACTTAAGAAGAATAATAAGGAAAATACTAATATTTTAACGTGTAATGGTGTATATAAATATGCTTTGGGATGATGAAAGATTGTTATTCCAAGATCTTAATAATCAAATAAGGTTGCGTTGGATAGCCGTTGCAATAAACTATTGAAGTATAATATGATTCACAATGCATAATGCATCCACTAAAGAAGCTCCCTAGCTATTAATAATTATCCATCTCATTTTCCATGAATCCACAATCGTAATCAAAAGATTACATTGCTATTTTGCAATCATGCTCTAAAATACTATCACTATAGCACTATGAAAAAAGTTAAAAAAAATTATATCAATTTTATTTGGCTTAACTTAACTCATGTTTATTCTGAATAGGAAAGGGGAACTGAAGCATCAATGGTTGACGAAGAAAGAACATGGAGACATGCCAACATGAGCAGTCCGATAGAGCCTATAGTGATTGGATTTTTCATATACATTTAGAACTACTGGGTCCCTTTTATCAGTAATAGTAATTTTTATCTTTTTAGAAAACAGTCACTATCATTATAATCATAAATCAGTAAAAAAAAAAAAAGTAAGTGTATAATTATAAATGGAGGAAAAAAAATTTGAAAAAATGGGGCATCAAATACAGAACAAGCTTTGAAACCCATCATTTCCAAGTGTAAAAAGTGCTTACTGATAAAATTGAGCTGTAATTTGCAAAATGACTAGTCAAAGTGCATGAACTAGCTATAATGACACACACAAAGAAAGTATATGAACAGTCACAATCATGTCAGCAAGTGTACTCATTGCATCTGCTGATAATATAGAAAGTGATACTGGGAAAAAGAAAGCAAAATTTCGGTGCTTGCAGCAGCTGCCATCAGAAGAAGAAAGCAAAAAGAGAAAAAGGTAATTTCTATTTTCTATGAGAAAGAGGGGGAGAGAGAGAGAGCATACTTTGGGAGAAGGGTAATTGAGCTTGCCATTGAACATCATCTGTGCTTCAAGATCAGAAGCAGAGTTGGGACCTGAAGTCATTGATGATCTTGGCCTTAGAAATCTCTCAAAGATGGCCATAACAAGGAACATTGAAATGAGAATGGCTGTGGCTACAAACCCAAATGAGACTGCGTTCACTGAGTTGTCAAAACGCCTCCAGTGCTCTACTCTATCCATATTCGAAGGAGCCACTGGTGGTTCTGCCATTAACCAGCTGCTATGATCTTCACCATTCATTAGAGGCATGTATTAACTGTTAACTAACACAACAAAAGACAAGTCTCTGCTGTGTTTTTGAAAACATTATGCTTATGCATGCATTAATCTTTAGTTTTTGAACATGCTTGTGGACGGAAAATTGACAAAAAGAAAATTAAAGAAAGAGATGTTGTTTAAAGAAGAAGATGTGTGTGTGTGTGTGTGTGTTCGAGTTGCGAGAGAGAGAAATGGCTGGGGGTTGAAAATGGAGTCTTGGATTATGAGTTCTAAGAGGTTGACTGAAAAGAGAGCTTTTTGTTATGAGCTCTTTATGTATATAAATAAATGATAAATCTCAGGCTTAGGCTTTTTACTTGTGGCTTTTGGTGTTAAAATTACTACCACATGCATGTGCGGTTAACTTTTCTCATTTTGACCGCTTTACTTGAAAAAGGGGATTTCGCACCTAAAGTACAATACATAATAAAAATCGAAAAATTTGCCTTTTTTTTTTGGACCGAGAATGACTTCTCAAAAAGTTCAAAAATCTTCTCCTTGAGTTAATATAAAACAATTTATATTCAATTATTTATAGTACTTGCAATATTCATTAAAAATATTACTTATTGATTAGATTGATTGGCACCTCATTTCCTCAATTTTAAGGTAAAGAGTTTGAATCTTCCCAATAGTTATAAGAGTTTAGTTATTTATTTGTTGGATTTGAGTGAGATTATGTTACGCTTCATCCGTATATTTATAGTTTGGCATTGGTTGTGTTTGGTTAATATCGGACAGGTCTCTTCGAGGTCCTTCTAGCTCGAATAAAATACTCCGATATCAACCCAGCTCGAACAGAAGTCCCGACCACTAGCACGAAGACGATCTCACTAGACGTCAAAGCTGGTCAAGGTCGAGGAATTCAGAGCGGTCCGAGCTCCGAGCTCTCTTGCCTGCTCGAGATCATCAGGTCTGGCCAAGGCTGAACAAGGACGGGCAGCTCGAAGACTGATTGAGACCCGAGCTCTCCTTTCTGCTCGCTGCAGTCAAGTTCTCGAGCACAACTGGGCTGCGCCAGTCATAGGACAAATGGAATGTAAGACCACGTCGGGACAGATCCGACCCGTTACCTCAAGAGTTCGCGACACCTTACGATGTCAAACAGTACCCACGAGGATGGTGCTTGGTACTCGTTGCCGATGGTCGGCACATGCCCCTACAGTGTCATCATTCCTTGCGCACATGCCCGACATGGTGATCCGCCATGTGAACCGGGTTAAAGAGACAATCAGCGCATCCCGTGGAATATTACGCCAATCTCGGTCGTCGGAGGGACCCAGACACCACTGACGCGGGAGCGGATGCTCTTGGAGAGAAAATGCGGGAAAAACAGAGAATAAAAGGGAACGGATGGGCAAGTTGCAGGGGTTCCGAAAATTCACACAGGTTCTTCCTATCCTTACTTCCCTTTACACTGATTCTCCAAAAAATTCCATTTATTCAGAAAAGAAAGGCAAAAAATTCCCCTTTCATTCTTCCGGTCTCTCTAACTAAGAGGGATACCAAAAAGAACAACCCGATTACTGACTTAAGCGTCGAAGGGTTTCACGGAACAATACCCGTGACCCGACCTTGTTTTCCGAGAGTACAGGTCCAGAAACTTCCGCTCGGAAAAGACAGAGGAATAGGAATTGGGAGGCGGTCCCGCTCGAGCTCGAGCTAGCCATGAGCGTAAGATTCTAGCACTCGCTTTAAGGGACGCGGAAAACAGAGATCAACATTTTTGGCACCGTCGTGGGATCAGCTCAAAAGCCCGATTTCCAACACGTTCGAGACACACAACGCAACGATGAGAGGAAACAATCGAAGGGTGTGAGTTCAGAGGAATCGGTGACTTTGAGAGAAGTGGCCAACGAGGCTCAGAATAGGGAGATCCAAGACAGAATGGATCGGATGGAGAAACAAATAGAGACTCTGACCTCCATACTGCAAGAACTCAGGGACGGACAGAGGAAAGCATGTAATGACGTCCCTGAATCCAGCCGTGGGAATGCTCCCATTTGGGAGAATGTGGGAGATGAAGCCCAAAGACCTAGGGCACCAAACGTTGTCTTGAGGGAGGAGACAAATATGGAGGAAAAGGGGTCTCGTAGCACTTGCAGGATACAAGTTGTGGAGGATCTCCGGGGGAACGGAAAGAGCCCAAGCTGGCGAATAATGTTGGACAACGAATCCCCACTCTCAACGGAGATCATGGGTGTCACGATCCCACGTGACTTCCGCTTCTCAGATCTGAAATTTTCGGGAAAAAGCGATCTACTGGTGCATATAGAGCGGTTTAACGACATGACAGGAGTGCAGGTCCGCTCGGCAGCAGCAGATGCAGAGCCTTCCCGCTCACTCTTGAGGGAAGGGCAAGAGAATGGTACCGCAGCTCCTACGGGAAGCATCCCGAGCTTCGAACAGATGTGTAGGAGTTTGCAGAGCAATTTCGGGCGCAGTGACCCCGAGGATGATATGATGGAGTCGCTGGCAAGTAAGGCAGGAGGAAGCTCCGGAGTTTGTCAAAAGATACCATAGATCGGTCCTAGATCTTGGCGCGCTTAATCATCCCTAAGCTACCGAGAGGATCAAGGATGGGATCCGGATGGGAGACCATGGTATAACTGCATGAGTCCTTCGATCCGCTCATATTCTGACGCATATGAGCGGTGTAAAACCGGATATGGTAATCAAGAGGAGAAGGTCGCAAGTCGAGAAGTGAGCAGGTCAACTGAGCAAAGAGGAAGGAGAAAGGAGGTCTCGCTCGAAGATCACAAGCTTCAAAAGCAAGAAGGGACCGGCCGTCCTGCATAACCCTTACTGCAGAGCTCCCCACCGAGGATGGTTCTCCCGCCACCTCTGAGTCTCCGTGTCGGGATCACAGGGAGTACAAGCGTCATGATGACCACATATCCCGCAATCAGCCACCAAGCAAACCTGAAATGAACCACAACAGAGCAGATCGCCCATTGCCACCCCCACCGAGAAGTTTCCCAAGGGATCGGGCGATACAGATGGTGGAGCAGAGCCCCGCCTACGGGCAATACACGAGGTTGAAGGTATCTCTCGAAGAGATACTTCAAGTGGCTGAGGAGCGAGGACTGCTGAGCCCTCCAACGCCAATGGCCAAGTCACCGGCAAACGGACAAGGGGCGGTTCTCGCTTTCCACGGTGACCACGGCCATTCCACATCACAAGTGCTGTGATTCGAAGAACCAGCGTGAGGATCCAGTTAGAATCCAGACTTGGATGAGTTTATCGAAGGAGGGCATCCGGTGGTCGAAAGCAAGCACCGAGGAAGATGACCGAGCTTACGAAATAGATATGGAACCACCGCCACGAGGGTGATCTCGTGAGGGCCCACGATGGCGTGAAGTTCAAATAGGGCTCGAAAAACTATCGCAGATATGCCGCTGCCGGCGAGAGGTCCTATTCACTACCCTCGCTGCCAAAAGGCCAAGCGTCCTAGCAGTGCCAATTATGTGGACTGAGGAGGACGAGGAGGGTGTCAGACTCTCACGAGGATGCCCCGTCAGTAAAAGCCAACATAGCTAACAAGGAAGTCGATCGAACACCGGTCGACTCGGAAGCTTCGGTGGATATTCTCTTCAAATCCACACTCGAGGATTTGGGAATAACAGCGCGAGCCTCGAGCAGCATCGAGCACTTCCTCGAAAGGATTCGGGAGGAAAGTCGATACCTCCGGAATCATCGTTCGGCAAGAACCATGGGCTCGAGGCCTTCGAAAAGAACATGATGCCGGATTTCGTGGTGGTAGATGAAGCCAACCCATACCAGCAATTCTAGTGGAGGCCGCTTATGAGGATCAGCCAATGCATGCTATCCACCCATTACTTGGCCCTAAAGTATCGAGTGAACGGGTCAGTAGGGTCGTGAAAGGCAGCCGGAGGGTGGCGAGGAGTTGCATACCGTAGCGACCAAAGAAACCATGCGGATAACCTCACTGGACTCGGGGGGAATCAAGGAATGGAAGGCAAGAGCCGATCGAGAAGCTGGAGGAGGTCGAGGTGAGAGCAGACGACCCCAGAAGAAAATCTGGATCGGCTCGGCATTAGCGAGCAACTGAAGGAAAAGTCATGGAGTGTCTCGCGAGCACACGCGGATGTGTTCGCATGGACGCACGAGGATATGCCCGGATCGACCTGTAGCGGCGTGTCACAGTCGGCAATACGGAGAGATGCTGCCAGCTGAGGCGTAAAAGGAGATGCGCCAACCGAGAGAGATACGAAGCCATCAATCATGAGGTGGAAAAGTCACTGAAAGCTGGATTCATAAGTGGAGGTCTCCTACCCGAATGGATCTCGAATGCGTGTCAGTGAAGAAGGCAAGTGGAAATGGAGAATGTGTGGACTTCACAGATGTGAACAAGGCTTGCCCAAAAGATAGCTTTCCGCTACCAAAGATGTAACCAACCGGTGGATTCTACTACGAGGCACGGTCGCTTAGTTTTATGGATGCATTCTCGTGATATAACCAGATTCCCACGCACCGATCGGACGAGGAGTGCACAGCCTTCATCACTAATCGTGGATCAGATCGCATAAGGTCATGCCCTTCGGTCCAAGAATGCAGGGCAACATATCGTAGGTCAGTGAACAAGGTCTTCAAGCCATCGATCGGTCGAACGATGGAGGTATACGTGGATGACATGATCACCAAGTCTAAAGACGCGGAGGAGCATGTAAGGCATTTAGAGGAGACCTTCGCACTCTTAAGAAAGTACCTGATGAAGCTAAACCCGTAGAAATGTGCTTTGGAGTGGGTTCGGAAAATTCTTAGGCTTCATGGTCAATCACAGAGGATCGAGGCCAATCCGCAGAAGATAAGAGCAGCGGTGGAAATGAGGTCCCCCGTAGCCTCAAGCGAGATACAAAGTCTGACCGCAGAACCGGCATCCCTCAACAAGTTCAGTATCTCGAGCCACTGGATAAATGCCGAGTCTTCTTCCGTGAAACGAAGAAAGGCAGAAGACAAAGTGGACGCCTGAACGCGTAAGCTGCTCCAACAACTGAAAGAATACTTGCTGAAAGCTCCATCATCGCCGACACCTCGAGCAGTGAGAGGTATCGCTTCTATACTTCACCGTGTCCCAACGGGCAACGAGTTCAGCCTCGTAAGGGAAGAGTCAGGGTACAAGACTGCTTATTACACGAGCAGTAGCTTTGCTGGAAGTCGAGACTCGATATCCACCGATGGAGAAATGGGCACTGCCCTCACCAACAATCATCGAAAGTCGAGGCCTTATTTTCAGCACATTCTAGTAGTGGTTCTAACAAACCAACCCTCGTGCAAACTCAGACAAGCCCGAGACTTCCGAAGGTCGGTAAATGGTCAGTGGAGCTAAGCGAGTTCGACATTAATTACCAACCCCGAGCAACCATAAAAGCACACCTTTAACCGACTTCGTGGTCGAGTGCACCGCAAGGGACGAGGAGACGAGAGCGAGCCCCACCAGATTCCTGTGCCTCGACCAATACATGGATAGTCACAGAGATGGATCTCGTGGAAACTGCGAGCAGGGCGTGAGTTAGTGCTCCTAAGTCCCGGCGGACGAGATGCAATACTGCGTGAAATTAGAATTCGAGTTACCAACAATCGTGCCGAGTACGGTCGTAATAATGGATCAAGCTCGCCTGGTAGTAAAAGCGGAGGAGGTAAAGCTCGAATGCACTCACACCGGTAACAAACCACCTCGACGAGAGCTTCCAGCGAAGGGAGAAGATGGAAGCCTACCTTCGAAGGCGAAGCAACTAATCGGGAGTTTCCGAGCTATCGAGGTGGAACAAATCCCAAGGGGAAGAATTTTCGAGCTGATATGATAGCTCGCATGGCGACCATGATCGGACCCCAAGTTACCAAAGTCTATCCCTTCGAATGAAGACCGCCGAGCATCGAGCGTGAGGACGAGGTGATGAGCTTATCGACGAGCAACACCGGATGGAGCCGATCGCTTTACCTCAAGGAAGGGACAAGGCTCACCGATAAGAAGCGAGCAAGGAAGTCGAAGTGCAAAGCTGCCGGTACACTCTCATCGACGGGTCTTATATAGACGGGGTACACTCTCCCTCGTCATGCGTGCTTAGACCAGTGAGGAGGTCGATTATGTCCTCCGAGAGATACACGAAGGAATCATGCGAAATCATTCTCGCGCGAGGTCCTCGGCTTTCAAGGCCTCGAGGCAAGGATACTTTGGCCCCGCATGCACCAAGATGCTCGTGAGAAGACCGAAGTTGCAAAAGTTGCCGAGTTTTGCCAACTACCTAACTCGACCTCCGGAGAACCTTACGCGATGAACTCACCGTGGCCGCTTGTTCAACGGGAATTGACTTGATCGGGCCATCGCCAAGCGGAAAGCGTCCGCCACCCATGCCATAGTCGCAATCGATTATTTCACCAAACGGGTCGAAGTGGAGCCTCGAGCAGCATTACTAAGGTAAAACCACCGATTTCATTTGAAAAATATAATTTACGGTGTACGGGATTCCTCATGCATTGGTCATGCATAACGGGAGACAGCTTGATAACGGCAAGTTCGTAGACTTCGCCAAAATCTGGGATAGAGCTGAAATTTTGCTCTCCTCACACCCATAAGCCAATGGACAAGTAGGCCGCGAACAAGATCATAAAACGCCTCCAAGACCGGATCAGGCGAGCAAAAGGAGCCCGGTGGACGAGCTGCTCGGTGTCTTGTGGGCTTACGTAACCACACACAAAACGGCCATCGAGAGACCCCATTCTCCTTGGCGTTAGGCACGAAGCAGCTGGTTCCTCACCGAAATAGGAATGGGACGACTCGGACGTAATACTTCAATGAGGAGCAAAACAACGAGCAGATGTGCAAGTCCGAACTTACTGGAAGAGAAGAGAGAAAGGGTCGCCGCTAAGATCGCAGAATATCAACGTAGAGTGGCTCGTTATTACAACCGAAATGTGCACATTCACCGATTCCAGTGGGTGATCGGGTACTCGTAAGAGTCAACCAGAGCACGAAGCGACCCAAGGCAAGGTGCGCTAGACCAAATCGGAAGCGCCCTTATCGAGTCACTCAATTAGCAGGACCGTGAGCATACCGGCTACCTCATCCGAATGGACTAGAGGTCAAGAGGCCGTGGAACGCATAACTTCGATGAAATACTTCCAAGAAGTTTTCTTGTATCGTGGTGTTAATGTAAGATTCCTTCTCAAAATGGGATATGTAAAAGTCAAATGTGTAAGAGTATGAAAACATTTGTAATATAAATTCAATTTGAAGCCAAGCAGACTCACGAAGAACGCTAAGGTCAAAGTCCCAAAGCCTAAGCCTTTAGAGCGGATTCGGCATTTAGCGAGGCCAATCGCAGCCGCAGCGTAAGAAGCTCACGAAGAACGCCGAGGTCGAAGTCCCAAAGCCTAAGCCTTTAGGCGGATTCGCACTCTAGCGACGCCAATTGCAGCCCAAGCGTAAGAAGCTCACGAAGAACGCCGAGGTCGAAGTCCCAAAACCTAAGCCTTTAAAGTGGATTTGCACTTGAGCGAGGCCAATTGCAGTCCGAGCAAAAGAAGCTCACGAAGAACGCCGAGGTCGAAGTCCCAAAGCCTAAGCCTTTAGGCGAGACGTGCATCTAGCGAGGCCAATCGCAGTCCGAGCGTAAGACGCCACGAAGAACGCCGAGGTCGAAGTCCCAAAGCCTAAGCCTTTAGGCGGATCGGCTGCCTAGCGAGGCCAATCGCAGCCCGAGCGTAAGAAGCTCACGAAGAACGCTAAGGCCGAAGTCCCAAAGCCTAAGTCTTAGAGCGGACGGTGCCTAGCAAAGCCAATCGCAGCCCGAGCAAAAGAAGCTCACAAAGAACGCTAAGGCCGAAGTCCCAAAGCCTAAGTCTTAGGCGTGACTGTGCTTAGCGAGGCCAATCGCCGCCCGAGCAAAAGAAGCTCATGAGGACAACGCTAAGGCCAGAAGTCCCAAAGCCTAAGTCTTAAGTGGGACTGGCGCTTAGCGAGGCCAATCGCGAGCCCGAGCAAAAGAAGCTCATGAAGACAACGCTAAGGCCGAAGTCCCAAAGCCTAAGTCTTACGCGGATTTGCGCTTCAGCGAGGCCAATTGCAGTCCGACCGTAAGAAGCTCATGGAGACAACGCTAAGGCCGAAGTCCTAAAGCCTAAGTCTTAGGCGGACTTGCGCTCAGCAAGGCCAATCGCAGCCCGAGCGTAAGGCTCATGAAGACAACGCTAAGGCCGAAGTCCCAAAGCCTAAGTCTTAGGCGTGACTGCGCCTAGCAAGGCCAATCAGTAGTCTCGAGCGGTAAGGCTCACGAAGACAACGCTAAGGCCGAAGTCTCAAAGCCTAAGTCTTAGGCGGACTGTGCCAGCAAGGCCAAATGCAGGGGTTCCGGTAAGGTCACGGCCACTGAAAATGTATAAGTCCTCAAAGCCTAAGCCTCAAAGTGGATCATTACAACAGCCATATCGATAAACCTGCTAAGAGCGCGTAAGGAGATTACAGATCAATCAAACATGAACCAAAATTAGGTTTCACAAATGAGTCAAGAAATAAATATGGTAGAGCCATAACGTGACAGGAGAACATCCATCCAGAAAAGACCGAAGCTCACGAATAAAGCTAAAGGCTTTCACTTAACCTAAGGTAAATCAAATAAATATAGTTTAATAACTAAATACGTAGAATACATTTTGGCATAAAATAAAATAAAAAGCCCAATAATTAAGTAAAATTTTAATAAGAAGTATATAATAATAATCCATATACAGCCACACAACAAGAGAATATACACACAAGCACAAAAATGAAGTTCAACATATGTCTTTTATTCTCATTAGCTTACTATGGCATAAAAAAATAGCTAGCAAGCAGGGTCATTGCCACAGCAGAGGAGGAGCATGGCAGGTGCTCATCCCCGCAGCAGAGAGCCAGCAGCAGGTGAGGAACATCCCAAAGCAGAGGCATGAGGAACATTCCAAAGCAGTTAGCAGTGGAGGAACAACTCCTGTGTCCAGCCCCGCCGCGGCTCCTATGCAGGCGCCCAGACTTGCAGGCCGTGAATGTATGTATGCACTCTCAAGAACACCCTCGATTCTTAGACAGTCGACCTCAGACGACTTGGCCCAAGGCATAATGAGGCACTCATACCAAGTCCACCCCGTTGTTGTACTTGAGTGCAAACCGGACCTTTAAAGCGCCTATTTGCCCTTGAGATGAGAAGTTTCCTCCGTGGTCTTCTGCAGGAGGATCTCCGGTGTCCAAATCCTTCCGAGTCTCAATCAACTCCTCGCGGATGTCGGTCAGCTCCTCTCGAATTGAGAAACCTTAGAGTCCGACATCGCTGCCTCTCTCGCAGCGGTGGCATTCTCCTCTTGAGCCTCGAGTTCTCCTCTTCAACTCGCCCGGCAGCCTACTCCAAGTTCGGATCGCCGTCAAGTTCCTCCCGGAGTCTTGGGTCTCGCCTCGAGCTCGGTCACGATCACCGAGTTCGGAGGAGAGACGCTGAGAGCACCGAATAGCTAATCAAGATCATAGGATTCCAGCCCATCCAAGAATTGCCATCCATCGCCTCGTAAAGCTCCTCGGTAAGGCTCAGCATGGGCCGGCGCACTCGCCTCCTGCACTTTTGGGTCAAGGGCGAGCCGAGGCATGAGTCCTCCGACGCTCGCGAGGAGGACCTTCTTCGCTCGTGCTACCTGCTAAGTAGAAGGAGGAGCTCGAGCAGTGGAGACGGAGCCTCGCTTCCGCTCGTGGTCTCTTCGAGGTGCTCGCGCCCCAGTAGCTCCAACACACTCGTGCATCATCTCACGCACCCCTCATATCTTCTCACTGGCTCCAAACCAAATTCCAAAAATTCGGGTGTAAGCAGCCTCCGCACGAGCTCGCGTTGTCAAGTGCGCCTTTATGTGTGCTTAAGTCGCTCCTCAATCCCGAAAGAAGCATCCTGGAAACCGCAAAAACAAAGAAAGGCAAAATAATGAGAACAGATGCGAGCGTAAAAATTAAAATGAGAATTCACCGGACAAATAGACAACCCGAGTGCAAAATGCCGTGGAACCGGAGGGACCCTCGGTGAGAGGTGCAAGATGCCCCCATTCTCCCCAACGAAGAAGAATTTGCTCTTCCAGCTGCCACCAGAGGTCGGGAGGTCGGTGATGGGTTTTTACCCTTCATGCCTGGAGGTGAGTAGTACCAACCAAGTATCCTTCGGCTGCACTTCAACCGATATAGGTGCTTTATTTCCCTACCGAGGGTTCACCCAGATCGCACCATTTCCACAATACAAAGAGTCCGAAAGGACCCTCCACCCGCTCGGGTTCAATCGCCTCGGCCGATCGAATCTGACAAAACCCGGCGAAATAAGGTCAGAGAGGCACCGACCCCCACTCAAAGCATTCCGGATGGAAGGTCGATACACTGAGGGGACTACTGGGATATCACCCCGCCTTGAACCTTAAATCCACATTATCGAGTATGTTGTAAGTATCCCTAAGTCTATTCAAATCTAACTCGGTGGTTTCACACCTCATTTGGTCAATGAGGTATCCCCTACCCTCGGACCTTTGGTCGGCCCTTTCCTCCCGACACGGCTCGGCCTCCACATGAGCAATGCCCTTCCGAACTAGAATCCCTCACGGAATTATACTAAGAGGCTCTACTTCACTCAAGAGGAAGATTCCTCGGGGACATCCTACTGAGCTCTACTGAGACATTTTTCCTAGAGTTTAATCTACCCAAATGAAATCGAGGACCCGGAAGAAGGAAAAATGGTGAAGATAGAAAGAAGAAGGGTTGTACTGGATACGGAGAAAGGTTTAGACGTACGGAATAACGCTGACACGTAAGAAGAAGATGAAGAGTACTTGCAGTAAAATTTCGGGTTGAGTAAAATGAGCAATAGAAGTACGATGAAGAAATCAAGGGTTTTAAAAGAGGAAAGGCAAAAGGTGAATCTCTTCGATGAGACGGCGCGAAGATCGAGGGACGCGACCTTTCGAGTCACGTCCTTTCAAAATTTGAACGCACGATCGAGATCTACCCACGTGTCCCGCATTAAATGCGAAATGATGGAAGTGGAAGACAACTGGGGAACGTGGGGAAGCGTAAAAGGCCGGGAAGTCGGCCCATCATTAATAAGTTTCCAATCTTATCTCATTTCACTCAAAAGACTAGAAACTAGGGGACTGGTGTTTGGGTAATATCGGACAGGTCTCCTCGAGGCCCTTCTAACTCGAATAAAATACCCCGAGGTCAACCCAGCTCGAGCGGAGTCCGACCATCGGCACGAAGACGATCTCACTAGACGCCAAAGCCGGTCAAGGTCGAGGAATTCAGAGCCGTCCGAGCTCTCTTGCCTGCTCGGATCATCAGGTCCTGCCAAGGCTGAACAAAGACGGGGAGCTCAAAGACTGATCGAGACCCGAGCTCTCTTTTATGCTCGCTGCAGTCAAGTTCTCGAGCACAACTGGGCTGCGCCAATCATAGGACAAATGGAATGTAAGACCCGGCTCGGAACAGTCCGACCCGTTTCCTCAAGATTCCGCACACCTTACGATGTCTGAACAGGGCCCCATAAGGGATGGTAGTGGTACTGTTGCCGATGACCGGCACATGCCCCCACGGTGTCATCATTCCTTACGCACATGCCCGACATGGTGATCTGGCCATGTGAACCGGGTTAAAGAGACAGTCGCGCATCCCCAGGGAATATTACGCCAATTTCGGCTGTCAGAGGGACCCAGACACCACTGACGCGGAAGCAGATGCTCTCGGAGAGAAAAGGCAGGAAAAACAGGGAATAAAATGGAACAGATGGGCAAGTTGCAGGGGTTCCGAAAATTCACACAGGTTCTTCCTATCCTTACTTCCCTTTACACTGATTCTCCAAAAAATTCCATTTATTCAGAAAAGAAAGGCAAAAAATTCCCCTTTCATTCTTCCGGTCTCTCTAACTAAGAGGGATACCAAAAAGAACAACCCGATTACTGACTTGAGCGTCGAAGGATTTTCGCCGGAACAACACCCGACGACCACTGACCTTGTTTTCTGATAGTACAGGTCTGGGAAACTTCCGTTCTGGGAAAGACAGAGGAATAGGAATTGGGAGGCAGTCCTGCTCGAGCTCGAGCTAGTCGCGAGCAGAAGATTCTAGCACTATTTGAAGGGACGCGAGAAAACAGCATCAACAGGTTGTATTGTATATAATATTTAAAAATTTAGTTGTTCATTTTTTTCCTTTTTTTGAAAGTGGGATTAATGGTTAGTTAAATCTCTATAATATACTATTAATAATGAACACGATACAAAATTAGAACTCCAATAAGAATATGATTCTAATTCCAAGTTAAATAAAAAATTTAATATGTTTCAACATAAAAATTAACCCTCTCCCACAAATATGGGTGCACTAAATATAGTTACTCGAATATTATTAAAGGTAAATATATTCTAATATAGAAATAAAAATATAGATTTTTTTTATTATAAATATCAATAAATATAAATTTATAATTACAAATATCAGTAAACTTTAAAGACAAACCTATAAATGTATGAAAAAAGGAAAAAAAAGAAAAAAGTTTGTTCTAAGAATGTACAAATTGAATTCTTTTGCAAATTAATTAAGAATTAAACTATTAGGTAGCTTTTTTTTTTTAATTATCTAAAATTTAAATGAGTCTGAATTTTTTTTAAGTTTGAGTGGATCTAAATACAAATATATGAATAATATGTCTATTTCTCTTTTTCTAATATTTGAGTATAAGTGGTATCTTATTTATTTTTATAAATTAAAAAATCTTAAATATGATTATTTAATATTTATGTTGTTATAAATAAATATAAAAATTATTTTTATAGTTCAGTAAACAATTATATTTAATAAAAATATTTTTAGAGTATAATATTTACTTCTCAATCAAACTTTTTTTTCCTTTAGATAAAAACAAAAATTATTTTTTTATTAAGAAGTAATTGTTTAAAATCAGACATATGTTACAAAAATAAAGAAGCAAATTTTAAAAAAAAAATCTAAAATTAATAAAATTTAAGACTTCAAATGTTTAACAAATAAGCTCTTAACTTCTTGTTTTATTAGTAAAATCAACTATTACCCACAAAATATTTTATTTAACTCTCACATAATATTTATTATTTGTAAGGGGTTAATGAGTTAATCTCAATTAAATCATTTACATCCTATTTTTTATACATAGATACGATTTTTTTCCTTCGTAAAAATGAAAATTTGAGCTATAATTGACATGTAAAAATTATTATCGTGTACACCAAAAAAAAAAAAAAGAAAACTTGAAACTTTCCAAAGTTATTTATTTTGAGAAGAAAATTATACTATGACAATTGTAATTGAACACCTCACGTGAAGAGCACCCATAGTCATCTATAACATTCTCTTTAATTGCATTATGATTCATTAACATACTGCATTCGATCCACTTAATGGTAACGGTCCCCTCTTTTTCCACTTCAGGCCTCAAGGAATCACGTGACTCCCGTGCACGAGATCCCCAAACTGTGGTCTCAAAAGGGACCACTACGCCACGTGTACTCTAGGTACTGCGCCTGAGATGGGTCTATTACGCTGCAACCCTAATCTTTCAGGTTCCCTCATCAGGCCCAATCACGACCATTCATTTCATATCACAGTTTCTTACAGGAGTCAGAAGATTGTTATCAATAAATAGACTGTTGAATTTGGGTGATCAGATTGCGGGGCCGGGTCACAGGAGACCCGTGCTCGTCTCAGATTCATGTGAAAGACAATTTTAGGTCTCTTTATTTTGGCTACGAATGATTATCTGATTTCATACCATCTCTTTCTCTCCTTTTGATGGTAACACGAGTCGGAGCCTGGGCTCTGCGCATTGGGCCCCTTTTCTTTCCTTAGGCATCGAAAACTTGGCCCCACCTTATGCATTGACGAAACAACTTGCATGGTTTTTACATAGCCTTGTGAAAATAATTTAAATAAATAAAATTAAATTGTCACATAACCAAGATATGTACATAATTGTATAATTACAAACAATTAAAATCAACAACTTTATCTCCGTCGCTAATTGAGTCAAAATCTCTACATATTATTTAGTTGGTCAAGGGTGTACGATATATTCATATTCAATTTTTCTTAATCATGTCTCCAAGATTTATAATTAATCAGGATTTTACTTAGTTCATTTTATTTCTTACTGTTTTAATTTTCATGTGTAGATAAGAATTCTAACCTTTTCATCTCATGATTATCTAGATTAAAAAACAAAATGAGGTATTTTATTAAAAAAATCAAAACCAGCTTTATAAATTTTTAAAATTTAATTATGTTATAATAAAGGCTTCCATTATAAATTTGAAAGGGAAATGATGATATCGAATTAGGGATGGCAAAATTTGGGGTTCGGGTTCAAGTTCGGTCTTCTCATTTTCGGAACTAGATGACAATTTCTCTTATCGGATCTAGATTTAAACTTGGATTTTTAACCTTGGTACGAGTTCAGCCCGAAAAAATCCAAGTTTACATATTGCGGGTTTTTAACCTAGTAGTTGGATGAAAGCTAGAACTTCATGCATGCCACTTTTTGCTCTTTGAAATTTGTAGAAGCAGAAAAAATATGATAAATTCATGGGATTTCATCTTAATTTTCTTATTTCAGTAACAAAGTTTACAATTATATCAATATTATATGTTAAAATGTTGCATTTGACTATTCACAACAACAACAAATTTTCAACTAAATTTTCTTACTTCAGTACCAACGTTTACAATTATATCAATATTATGTGTTAAAATGTTACATTTGACTATTCACATAACAACAAAAATTAATAATTACTAAAATTAAGCATAAGCAAAAAATTGAAAAAGAAATATAGAAAAAGGAACAAAATTTCTTAGATTAATCAGGTAGCAAATTGGGCGGCGATGGGTAGTTAAGTTCAATGAGAATGTGATCGCTGGTGAGAAGGGGTAGCTATTAACGGTAAAGCTTGCTCTTTGGCAAGAGACGAGATCGACTTTGACTGCAGCATAAGAAAGAAATAGATAGATTTGGAAGGAAAAAGAAGTTGCTTGCATACTTTGTGATTCGGTTCCTCTTGATGATAATAGATGAAGAATTACCGATGATTTAAATTAATGATGTACTAATGAAATATTGAATTGTGTTGGCAGTTGGGGATGAAGAAGAGAGAGCTATAAGGGTGGGCGGCTGGTGGGTTTCTTTTTTGTGCTTTAGGGTTTCGTTTGATTTTTTTTTCCTCCCAAACTTTTGCTTTTATATTTACAATTAATAATAAAAATTAATTAAATGATAATTATAAAATACTGTAGTTCGAGCCTAAGTTCTGGAAATCCAAGTTAGGTGAACCCCGAATCGGACCTGGATAAATTTAGGTTTAAGAAATTATATCTGGTTCAGCATTTTTATTTTATCAGGGAGAAATTGACATAAATAACCCATTAAACTTTTCATTTTTCATTTTTCATAATTAACCATTGTAATTATTTTCTATCAATATTAGCCAAAAACAAACATTTTGCCCCAAATTACCCTCTTTATTTTGTCATTATTTCATTCGTTTTCGTCTTCTCAAGCCAAAGCCGTAATTTTTTTTTATTTTAATCATCATTAACAGTGTCAAATGGAAGACCGAAAGAGTTAACAAAAAAAGTAAATTTGGTCCAAATATATGTGAATTCATCAAAAATCTAGTAGCAGAATTTGAATTTAACAGCTAAAAACCTAGGTAAGGTAATTATACAAATTTTTGTATAACTGATTATTTAATAAAATTTCTCTTGAGTAGTTTATATAATAAAGTGTGTAAAATGTGCGACGGGACATTTGTATGGCGTTAGATTATGTTTTTGCGCGGCCAAGAGATAATGTCGATGACTAAGCTACAAGTCCTGTATGTTGCACAAAATTTAGTGTGACATGTGCATGTCGCACCTAGGCAGGTGCAACATGCAACCTGTCACACCTGTATTTTTTTTCTTTGAATGATTATGTTTATTACTATATAATTAATTTGTTTTATTTTTTTAATAATTTTAGGATTAATAGATTTAGTTGTACTTGAATTATGTTATAATAGTTGGAAGGAGATATCGACAAATGGCCATATGGATTATGTAAATGCTAAGAATATAATATTTTTGTTTCAAAAATTGTATGTTTCCCAATTTCTAGTAAGAATATATGAGATTTTATAAATAAATCCTAATGAATATAATCTCACAATGAAGACAACTTTGAAATCTAACAACATAACCACCCATCTTGCATGTTCGTTACACATGGACATATGTAATGATGAAATGGTTAAGATTGTATTAGATCTGGCTTTTGCAATAGACAATTGTAAATGCATCCCTATATTTATTGTCGCATCTTCTCGAGTTCCGAGTCAATATGTTGAAGCACTTGTAGAACCTGTCTCTGTCCTCGATGTTGAAGAAGAGATGTTACTAAGGACAACATCATTACAGTAATATTATTCTCCATTCCATGACAATAATGATAATATTGATGATAACAATATTACATTGCCTGATATTGGAGAAAAGGTGTTACCACTAGAGATATCTTTAAAAGAATGTTACTCTCCATTCCACAACAATTATTTCTGTAAAAAAATGACGAACCTATTGATAACATGGGCAACACAGAAGTAGATGATGTTCGTGTAGAGGTGTATATTAGTACGAAGACCACTCACTACAGTAGTCTAATTGATGTTGGGGGTGTCAAGCCTTATGATGTTCTTTTTAATGACGAGGATGAGGATAATATTACTACTAATAGTAGGGAGAGCCGATCTATCACTCCAATGGGACGCTCGATGAGGACAGTAGTTGACCCACTTATAAGTCTTGCTCTAGTAATGCCATCAAACTTGTTTCCTCCATACTTTGTTAGAAATTGCAATTCATATGATATTGGTGTGGCGAGTTGTTCTCTAAGAAGAATGAGTTAATATTAGAAATGTGCAAAGTTGCCACTCGGGATAAGTTTGATTTTAATATTGCACAGTTCACAGCTATATATTTTGAGGCCCATTGTTCTCCAGAATCATGTTAAGGCATATTTGAGCAACGAGACCTTCGAACAAGCAGAATATTTGTTGGGTAGTCAAGAGAATTGACAATGTATATATATGTCATAATAAGGTGTTGTCTGACAGCCGTCACCAAGTAAGGAGCTGGGTTATTGATCATATTATTGTGGACAAATACAAGCACTCTATCGCACCAAATTTCAAAAAACATGAAACCAGAAATTTGATGCGTACAAAACTTTTGTGGGACAGGGTGCCTATAGCATCAAACTGGTACGATGGGCAGCGCTCACTACGCTGATGGGTGCCTTGCAATGGGTAGCAACTGTCCATTGCACGGCACCTACGATTTTAGTAAAAAAGAAAAAGTAAATAACTGACTGACCTATATTTTGTTGGAGTTGATCTTGGTAATTTTTTCTATCGCTGATGGGTGGATTACGCAATCGGAGAACAACACTTACTGCACAAGAACAGAGAGAAAGAATTGGGTGAGAGATGATGAGAGGGGCAGTTTGGTCGTAAACATTTGTTTTTGGCTAATTATGATAGTTAAAACTTTTGGAGGTTGTTTATGAAAAAGGAAAATATTTTAAGGTTATTTGTGTCAATTTACCTTTATCCGAATCGGGTTAAACCCGACTCAGATTATTCGATTTTTCCTAGATTCAAGCTAGATTTAGAAAAATTTGCCATCCCTATGTCGAATTTATTTTTATTTTTCATTGCTTAAATAAATATTAAAATTCCATTTTCCATTGAATTTTAAATTTAGTTCAATCTAACGAGCAGTAAGGCTACGAAGCTCTTATTCTCTATCATCTTCCATTGGTTCCAAATTGTTCCACTCATTTGCAAGTATCAAACACATGGATATTACATGTCAGCCTCGATATCTCCTCAGCTTAGGCAATCTATAACTAGCCAAGAAACACAGGTGAGTCCTAATTAGTACCATCGATAGATAAAGCCATACTTTGACTTTAATTACTGGCAATAAATTTGCCACTGATTTTGACATTAAATATTTTTGTGTTCACAAATGTTGATTTTCATACATGCATCAACATACGATAAAAAAGAGATTGGAAAATGAAGTTCTAGTCCTCGAATGTGATAAGTTGATCTCAATAATATTATGTTACTATCTATTTAATTAACAATAGGCGATAATAAAAAAAATCCCATGCCACAGCTTGCTTATGATTAGGAGAATAATTATGAAAAAAATAATCTCAAATTACATTACAAGAGTTCATTATCTCTTTTTTCTTGTTTTTACACATCCACATTTATGGTAGGTTTCTTTGTATTTTCAAGTACATTTCTACTTATTTCTTATGTAAAACATTTTAGATATAATACGTTGTTTATATAGTTCAATAGAGTGATATAAATTAACCAAAAGACTTCACTACTCTTAGAATTCAATTACACTTATAATAGTTTTTTGGAACTTTGTCTAAGGAAGCTTCTAAATTTCTTTTTATGTTAGGCCAAACAACCCCATCAAGGCCACTAATTCCAATATATTCCACTTGCACATGATGAAATTTTTCATTCTCTACAGGAGTATTGATTAGGCTTTCAATTTACTATTTTGAATCTTTTAAGAATATCTCTAATATAAGTATAAATCTTGTAACGGAGTTAGAAATTTCTTAAATAATTCTTTTTTTTATTCAAGCTCCTAAAAGATAAGCAATTTTGCCTATATTCCATTGGTTATTCAATACCAATGCCTTTGAAAAATTCTTTTTTATTTCTAATCATCTAAAAATGTCATTCATATAAATAAATGCAAATGCTATTTTTAATCATCCAAGACTCATAATACATTAAGGCTGATGGAATTTAAGATACCATTATTTAGAAGATGTCACGACTAATATACATGTGTGAACCTTTAGAGCAAGTAGACTATACATAAGTGTGTCTAATGTCTTTGGCAAAATCCTTTTAAGCATACAAACTATGTGCTCAAAATCTTTAGCAAGATTCTATTAAGCAATCAGACTATGCGCTTAAAATCTTTGTTAACATCTAATAGTTATTTTATATGTATATTTCTTCTACTAATTCTCCATTAAGATACATTTGTTACATCCATTAGATGTGCTCAAAGTGCTTGTGCAATGTTGACAAAAAATAGTTGCTTTAGAGGAACCTCTTAGTTAAGAGTCTCTATTTAGTTTATACCCTTTGGGTTTAAATTATATTTGATTAGATTGGATTTAATATAATTTTGTCTTTTGTTTAGTTTAATGTCGGATAGGACTATAATAATATTGTCGTGTGTTTGGCATTTTACAAGACTGGATAATAAAAAAATAATAATTAGGATAGAAAATTAAGTGAAATGAATTATGTTTAAATTTTAACAATAAAATATCAACAAAATTTACCTTCTTTAAATGACATCAATTCTTTTTTTTTTTTTTAAAGATCTTGATTTAACAATATTCCACATCTTACACTACAACAAATATCATTTATAGTAGCATTTCAATGTAGCATTTCAAGGTAGCATTTTTTTCTGTTAATGTTACGAAATGTTACTGTATAGTAACACTTTATTAAAAAATGCTACAATTGACTATTTAATGATGTTACTTTATTTTTTTATTATATTTTATATTTAATTTATAGCATTTTATTAGCGCTACATTTTATTTTTACTATTATAGCACTTTAAAAATGTGACCAATTAATGTTATATTTAATAATATTTTTATAGTAGCACATTTATAAGTACTACATATATTACTTAATACCATTGCATTTTAGAAATGTTACAAAAACAATTTTAATTTAGTGGCAACATAAAAAAGCTACTAAAAGAGAGGGAAAAAGGGATAAAGGGTGAGGGGGAAAATTGTCAACCACCGAAATGTAAAAAAAAAAAAAAAAAAAACACTTAAAAAATAGTTTTAATGAAATTTTGTTTGTTATTTTGTTTGCATTACACATTATGTTCAATTATCAATTATAATAAGTATTGATGCCGTTAATCTAGAAAATGGCATATAATTAATCTAAGAAATGAGCTAATAAGAGATAATCACAAGATGTTTGCAATTTAAGCCATTTGATAAATTAGTTTTATTTTCCATGTGAGCGGAAGGACTTTCGTTAACATTTTCTGAACATCCACAAGAAGCAATTGAGCATCCACAAGAAGTAATTGAAACATTGCATACATATTTTCCATAGTTTAGTGTCATATTTAGCATAGTTTAACTATTTTTACATTAAATTAGAATCCAGATTTGTTCATAAATTAGTTTGACAATGCCTGCAGAGAGGTTTTGACTCAAGTAAATTTGGAGTTGTCTTACATGATTGATAAATATTTAGTATATAAATCTTTCCTTAATGAATGTTGTAAGATATATGTCCTCTGCTTGTTTGGTAGTCGGGGTATGCTTAATGAGTGCTAGTATATTATTAATATGAATTTCAAATAATGCAGGAACTTGTTCTTGAAGATGAAGATGAGGAACAAATTCAAAGCAATGAGCACAATACTTAATGGAATAAATAAGAAGTACGAATTGTTCAAAGAAATATTAGTGAATGATTTGATCAATTCTTCCTCATGCTTGAGCACCAACTTTTGCTTTATTCTTTTATGTTGATTTCTTTTTTTTTTTCACTCTTTTACTTCTATCCTATTCCTGGAAGAATTTTGTTGTTTAGGCTTGCTTCCCTATCAAAGTAGCTGAAGTCGAAGAGGAGTTGATTGAAGAAAATTAAAGTTATTGGACATGGTTAAAGTTCTTTCGTTACAAATTCTTGCTATTGGGTAAGTGTATCAATATAATTCTTTAGATGATGAAACTTGGCTAATGGTTTCACAATCCTCTAAATTGCTACTAAGGTTAAAGTCATCTATATGATACTTTATTGGGTCAACTAACATTCTCGTCTTATAAGATCATGTAAAAGGTAGCAAGCAGTTATTATTGTACATTGCATCATTAAATGATAGAAAGATGACTATGTAAGATTGCCTAACATACTTTAATAAGTTTAAAACATCGTTCTATCACATTTTTTTGTTGAAGCAAGCTTCATATTAAAATACTATTGATAATTAATAGGAGGAATACACTTGTCTCTCCACTATGATAAATAATTTCTTATTCATTTATATTATGCTAAAAATCTTTCACTATTTGTCTACCCAACATCCATAAGATAATAACAAATTAAACATTGAGAAGGTGAAAAATGATTAAGAAAAAATTAATTAGTTTAGGGCTGACTATTCTAAATTTATTAAAATAATCATACCAGTTGAGACTTTTAATTTATTTTCCCTAGATACTGCATCTCGAAGTACTTTAAAATTAGAAGCTGAACCTTTCCGCCCAAGTAACACAAATATAATCATGAACAAACCTCTGAGACATTAGTTACAATTTCATATTTTCTTGTTCTATATCATGGTTTATCAACTTCGGGTAATCAAACATTGATGTAGGTTCCATCTAATGCTCCTAAATGGTTTTATATCAACAAATTATTAAGCTGAATAACAATGGTACACAATGTCACACAATGTCACATTGCCATTGTAATTGTAAATGACATCTTAAAAATTATGAATGTTATACTCATATTTTTGCGAACTTCATTCAATGAACCCAAATCCAATAACATGTGCTAGTTTAAATAGGATAAAACAATACAAGTCATAATTCTCAATAAACTCGAATTCTACAAGATAAGAGATAAGTTTTTTTAATACAATTATACTTCTAATTATTTCTATTATATAAGGGGCCATTACCTAAAGTATAAGTATCATAGCATAAAGAAATAAGTATATTGAAGAAATATATAATATCGTCCAAGCTTTTCTCTTATTTTCTTTTCTCATGCATCGGATAATTTATGCCGATAACACCTCCAGCACTCCTTGATAGTTATTGTTTTAAAAGATTCTAACTTTTAAGTTCTTCATTTTTAATAATAGCAATTACGAGGACATCAAACACTCTCATAGCCCGTTAGTAAAACAACTATTTCTCAACTCTTATCATTAATCTAAATGTTTCGTATTAACAGTTGATGCTTTATATGGAGAACAAATAAAAATCCTAAAACAATCAATAATTTTATGATTGAGAGATGCACACGAATTGAAATTGCATATTCCTCAGGTAAAAAAAAAAGCAACAAAAGAAGAAAAAAAGAAAATAAATAATACACATAGAGCGGGTTAAATACCCAAAACTCGAGCAAGCCGCCATTCACAGTAGCCACAATACTATCGATTTAACCTGCAATGACCATTAGTAAAACCCCTAAGAACTAGCAAGCAAAACGCCTCCTTCTCCACTGCAGGAAAATCGCCCGTAAACGGCCACACGACCTGGTGCAAATTTGTAGAAATTACGACTTACCGTCGCAGCCCTTTTAAATTCTAGCCATCACTACTAAACATAAGCCATTGGATTGGCCGCTGATTGTCACTAGCAGCCGCTGAAGCACAAGCAGTTAAGGACCTCGATCTACAGCCATTAACCATGCATCGGCTCGCAATGCCACCACTGTTGGACTTCAAGGAGCCTGAAGCTTCAACCTTGATCATAGCCGCTTGATATTTTGCTACTAGTGGCCAGCGAGGTAAAATCCTAAATTCATATAATTACGTTTTTACCATTTTATTGTTTTAATTTATAGTTTTGCTATGATTGTCTTATTTTCATGCTTGATTACATGATTCTTGCCCTTGTGCTAATGGGCTACGATGTTATACCTCTTTACTGGCCTCGTACACTTGAGCCTCAATCTCATTTATTAGGCCTCAATCTCATTACACAAACCTCAGCCTCATGCTCTTGGGCCTGGATCTTATAATACATGTCTCGAACTTATACTCTAGGGAGCGATCTCATCACACATAGCTCGGTTTTCTGCTCATAGGCCTTGATCTTATAACACGTGGCCTGCCCTCATGCACTTACACCTAGATCTCATGACACTTAATTTGGCCTCAGCTCATACCTTATAACATTTGAATTTGTCATAAGACATTTTCTTACGACATTCAAGACTCGTTGACATTATTTATCTTTTCAAAAACCTTATCGTGGTATCATTTATCTTTTTCTAAGGTCTTATCCTGTATAATTTGTAATCCCTTATCACATCAACATTTTCATATTAATTATGGCGTTTATTGCGGCATTATCTTAATTTAATGGCCCATATTGTGTCATTAATTTAATTTTTTTTTGGCACATATCTTGACATTTAAGATCTTCTCATGTCATTTATATTATCCTCATGTCGTTCAAGTTATCTCATAATATTTAAGATTTTCTCACGTCATTCAAGTTATCCTCATAACGTTTGAAAACTCCTCATGTCATTCTAGTTATCCCTATGACATTCGAGATTTCCTCATATAATTCATATTATCTTTATGCCATTCAAGTTATCTTTAACACATTCGAGATTTCCTCATGTCATTCACATTTTTTTCATGTCATTTGAGATTCCTCATGGCATTTAAGATTGACTCATGTCATTCAAGATTTCCTCCTAATACTTTAAATGTCTTCATATCATACAACAAGAGATAATAACAAAATCTAACGTATTATAAATTATATCAGTTTACCATGTTCACTCGTGAATACTATAAACTAGGGGGTCCTGTTGTACTAATATTTTTACCAAACTTAACCCGATGATGTAAAAAATGGGCCTCAGGCCTAAAGATCGAAATCCAAGAATATATCCCAATCTAAACATGATAAATCAATACAAGTCCTAATCCTCATCAAACTCGAATCTTTTAAGATAAGAGATAAATTTTCCTAACTCAATTATACTTCTGATTATTCCTCTTATATTAAAAGGCTACCACTTAAAAGTACATATATTATAGACATAGAGAAATAGGTATATTAAAAGAGGGGATACAATATCTTCTAAGCCTTTCTCTTACTCTTTTTTTTCTCTCTTATTATTTATTTGTTATCATGTCACTCTCGATCTTTGACTTAAATATCAGAAGGTCTATATTGGTAACACCCTTGATGACCTTTGGTGAGTCATTATTTTGTTAGAATCTGACTATTGAGCTCTTCACTCTTAACAATGCAAATTCTGTGGACATTAAGCTCTCTCACAATCAGTTTCCTAATTAAAATAATTATTTCTCAACTCTTATCATTGATCCAAATTTCGGCATCAATAAACATACCTTAAACAATTTCCATCTACCATCTGACGCATAAGTACTAGAGATTATAGCACGATATGTTATAGTCATAGAACTCTGTTCAGAATAGAATTAAAGAATCTACTAATTATCTCTCTAGAATGTTTGAAGCGATTATTAATTGTTTGATTTCTTGCATGATGAGCAAGTACATGTAATAACATTCAAACCTATTCATCTACAAAAATTACATTATCCATCTTCAATCTCCCATCACTACGAAGTAGTTCACATAATAACCCAAAAGTTCTTCTATTCATCTTAACTTGACTCACACATTCTAAATCACCATTGCTTATCATGTCATCTAGAGTTCGGTGCCTAGCAAAAGTTCAAATCTTGAGCACATATTTATCATGAAAGCTTGCTATTATACTGTATAGGATAACAATTATCATAATAAATACGACCAACTTTTGTTTGCAAAACTCGTTTGCAAGTATGAATAACAAAATTTGCCTTTTGTCCATATCTATTTATCATAAGGTTTGTAATTGTGTAATTAAAAATAAAATAAATAAAATAAAGCAATGGACAATTGATAATAGAAAGTCCCAAAATCAAACAAATTTGTTGTGAGGGTGAAACCAAAAAACCACCAATAAAACCAAACAATATATACAGATAATACAAAAATTAAAGGAATGCCACTATAAAATTGGAAAAGTTAAGCAAAATAATTGAGATTTGACATTGGAAATGGTAAGGAAAATAGTTAAGATTTATTTAGGAAAAGCATGCAGATTTATTTACCAATAGAAGAAGAAAAGTGAGTTTTCAGTTCCTGCAACCAAACAAACCAAAAATAATAATAATAATAATAATAATAATAATTTTAAGATCTATAATTGAATCCAATTTAATTAGAAGGTGAAGAAAAAAATCAGAAAATAAATTTGAATTCCTTTAGTTATTGTTGAAAGCAGCTAAAATAGTTGTTTGGGTAATATTGGGCAGGTCTCCTCGAGGCCGATCTAGCTCGAGTAGAAGACTTGGCTGCTGGCACGAAAACGACTTTACTAGGCGTCAAAGCTGGACAAGGTCGAGTGCCCCAAGGTTGGTCGAACCCCGAGCTCCTTCTTCTGCTCGAGGCCTTCAAACCCCCGGGCCTGACCCAGCTACACCAGCGACGGTGCGGAGAGAATGCAAGATTCAAGCATAGTCAGTTCGAGACAGTTTGACTCTTCTCTCCAGCGATTCAACGCGGCGATCGATACCTGACAAATACCCCATGCGGTATGGTGTCGTGACTGTTACCGATAGTCGGCACACGCCCCCGCAGTGTCATCATTTCGTGCGTACACGCCTGACACTATGATCAGGCCATGGGAACCCATGCCCACCTAGCTTCGCGCATTCCCAAGACATGGCACAATAACCCCAGCTGTCAGAGGGGCCCAGACACCATTAACGCGAGAACGGATGATCCCGGAGAAAAAGGGCGGGAAAACTGAAGAATAAAAGGAAACCAACGTGTAAGTTAGGGAGGTTTTAGAACTTCAGATTCTTCTTTTTTCTCACGGTTTGGGCCATTTTTTAAGCTACTGCCACTTTGATCAGAAAATCATTTTCTTTTTATTATTTCTCTGGTCTCTAAAACAAAGAGGGATACAAAAAGAATAACCCGATCACTGAGTTGAGCATCGGAAGGTTTTCGCCGGAAAAAACATTCGGCGACCCCTAACCTTGCTTCTGTGAGCGCAGGCACAAGGAAATCATTGTTCCAGAGAATGGAGGAGAATTGAGATTGGCAAGTATTTCTGCTCGAGCATTCCGCGAGCAAAAGTTTGTGACACTGCTCGAGAGCACCCAGAAAACCGCATCAACAATAGTTTTTGAAAAATCAAGGTACGTTGTGGAATAAAGATGTGCATGTTCTACATTTTTTTTATTACTGTAGTGATTCCAATCAAGTTTTGGTTTCAGCTTAGTGAAAGAGAGGAGAGGATTATAGTTTCACTAGATATCTTATCCAATATAAACCCATGTTAAAGAAAAGGATTAATAATCCCAATAAAAAAGGGCTTTTTTTTAATCTACACATTAAACATAGCTTTAGCAGGATTAATATTTTTAGTCCTAAAAGTTAATATTATTTTATTCTAGCAGCCAAAGATAGCTTATGATTGTACTTTGTGCCCTTTTTCTTATATATGCATAACCCAATTGGTTGTAGTGGTTTACTATTTTAGACAATTTGATCAACCATGTCCTAAATATAATTGTAATTCTTCGACTTTATCTATTTATCATTGCTTTTAGGGCTGGGCAATTTCGGGTTAGGATCGGGTTTGGGTCGACCCGATTGGGCTTCGGGTAATTCGAGTAGCTGAAAATTCGACCCGATCTTAGCCCGAAAAGCAAACCAGATCCGATCCGAATAATTCGGATCGGATTTAAAAAAATTGTTAGGATCGAGTTAGAGGGTCGAGGGTGAGGGGTGAGGTGGCTTGCTTGGGGAGGCTACTCGCTTGTCGAGTTGCGATCTTGAGGTCTTTGGAGTCAGCTTCTTCTGCTGCTATAATCGACCGGTGGTCGTGTTTTCTGCTGCTGCTGTGACTTAAGCAACTCGATGTGTAAGGAGTCGAAGGGTCGATGGGTCGAGGGTGAGGGTCGGCTTGTTGGGAGGGGCTATTGCTTGTCGAGTTGCGATCTTTGGGCTCGCTGGAGCCAGCTTCTTGCTGCTGCTGTGACTAACCGGTGGTTGTGTTCTGCTGCTGCCGTGACTTGAAGCAGCAGATCTGTAGGGGGCTGACGGTTGACGGGCTGCTCATCGTGACTCGTGGGAAGTGGGCTGTGGCGTGAGAGTAGGGAGCAGGAAGAAGAAGACTACTCGGCTTGGGCTTCTAGTTACGGTTACTGCTTACGCACTCTGCGTGTGAGTGTGTGAGATGAGATTGACGATTGAGGGCTGCTTCCGAACCGAAACTTTCCTTTTATATTTTTTTTCTTTTTTTTTTTTGTCAACCCGATCGGGTTTTCGGGTCGGATTGGTTTGACCCGATCCGAACACAACCCGATCGGGTTTTACAAATTTAATTCGATCGGGTTATATTATTAATCCGATCCGATCCTAACCCGAATTTCTTCTATATTATTAATGCGAAGGACCGACACATTTGGTACACGCGTCATCTTTCACCCTATTTTCAATGACAAATTGGCCAGTTACTGACTCAAAATTTTGCATTGATTTTGTTTATGGAATTAGTTTTTTGATTTTTGGCAATGGTGTGTTGCACGAGCCATCAAGGAGAGTGAAGTTGTGGATCTAGTACTGTTCATTGTCTTCTATATTATCAAATTTTCTAGATTTCAAACTAAAAATTTGATTGGGTCGTTCTTTTCCATATAACTCAGAATTATGTACACGATATGTCGTTGGAAAGCTCTCCAAATCACCTTTCTATTGGTGCCTAATTTGCAAAGTAATAATAATAGTAACAAAAGCTATGAATAAATTAAACTTATGGATTCATGAATTAGAGTTTTATTTTTTTCTAATACAATAATGTTAGGGATCTTATCATTTGAGTCACAACTTGAGTTATAATATTATGTATCACTTATCTATTAGTTGATGAATTCTATTACTTGTAAAATTACTTAACCACTATTTAATGGATAAATATTATATTATTTGTGATTCAAATTGAGACTTAAATATTCGGAAGCTTGACATTGCTCTTTCTAATAACTTAGGCCATATGAATTTAGGCAAAAATCCTAATTTGATCTACATATATTAATGTGATTATAAGCCAAAAATCAAGGTTTAGCAGCGTGTGTTTCATGATGATCATATAATATATACATATTTTACCCTCTATTATATATTTACTAGTTATTTTTATTTTTTATTTTTTTATTAATTGAATTATTTTATTAAACAAAGAATTAATTGGACATTATGGATAAAAAAAAGTGCATGAGAGAACAGGAATTGGAAAAAATTAAAGAAATAAAGAATATTTTCAAATTGGCGCTTCTAGGGGCCAAACAAAATCACTTTGTCAAATTAATCTTGCACATGGATACAAAAATAAACAAAAGGAACTAAAAAGGAAAATTAATTAAAGACCAAGTGGCTAGCACGTGATTATTGACATCAATTAATGGCTTAATTTGGCTTAGCTTGTTCAATTAGCGGATATTTAGCATATTAGAGGCGGCTCTACTAGCAATCATAATTCGACGAGGATTCGACCAAGCATTATATAAAGGAACCTTAGCTTTTGAAGGGGAACAACCGCCAAAAGAAAAGAGAAAGAAAAGGACAATAGAAGATAAGAATTAGAGGCAGCGTTTGCATGGTAGATTCTATTGGTTTTATTATTATAATTTTTTTTTGTTTTTCTTATTTTTTAAGTTAGGGTTAAGGCTGAAACTATGTTTAATAAAATAATTTATTATTTATTTAATTAATTTTATATTTGTGTGTTTTAAAATTTATGGTTCTTATTTTATATATTTGGTTGAATATTATTAAATTTTTTTATTAATTCTATCATACATTATTGATTGTGGAGATTAATATTTGCCTAAATTTATTCTTAGATCCATATTTTGACTAAAGTCCATTTAATCATATTATATGTATTTATGCGATCACTATGTGGATTCGCAGAAGACATAAATACAAGTTATCTTATGATTAAATAAATTAAGTTCGCAGTTGATAAATAAAGTTGAGCACTTTATTTAGGTATAGACTGTAATAAATTCATTGAGTGATTTGTCTTAATCATATATGAATTTATTGATGTAGTATGACTACATTGAACTAGATCACATATGAGATTTAATTAACCTAGTAATAACTGTTAGACTTATTAAATCTCATAGGCATTGATTTACTGTAATCTTAATCTTGAGTTAGTTATAATTTCTTGATTGTAATTGTTATTTCATTTAAGTTACCAATGGGCACGATATATATTTGTAGTCAAGATTACCCAGTATCTTGGTGGGAGCAATTACAAGTATTGAAATTATAGATTAACAATACAGAATTTGTACGACACATCTCTTGATGGGTTTTCAGTACTTGATCATAGAATTCTATGGTCAAAGTGTGTCAACATAAATAAATATATTGAAATGATCATTAGAGAAAACCAGTAATTATCAAGGAACAAAATGTAATTAAATTGATTGGACAGTTGAGATATCAATTTAAATTAACGATGTGGTACAAAAGATTGTGCAGTAAAGAAATCAATGTCACTTGGGCGAATTATATTCGAGCATACAATTATAGAGGTCAGTTCCAATCTTATAGTGGAGCAAAATTGAAATTAAATAATTATATTTGTTTAATTATAAATTTAATTATTGTAGCTACTATTGTATGTTCCCAAATGATCTCCGGATTAGCTCATTTAATTGATAACACTATTACTGTACCCAAAAGAAAGAAAAACATATTAAATGAAAATCATAATTATAATATTTGTTAAAACCTAGTATGTTATATTTAAGTATAAAAGGGGGCTTGTGATATTTTACAAGGTGGTCTCCTAGTTAGTTACAGATTCTCTTCATTTTACGTAAGTGGAGAGACAATATTTAATTTAAATATTTAAATATTTAAATTAAAAGAAGAATTCTATTTTTAATAGGAATACTAATCCTAACATACTAGAGTTTTTCATAAGATATTATAAAATGAGTATTATTCTCTTAAGATCAAAGGAAGAAGAGAAAAGAGAGAAGAGAATCTTAGGGCTTTTAAGAAAAATATAGAAGACATCTAAGAGAAGCCAGTTGCAATTAGGGAGTAGTGAAACAGACGCCCACACGTCCAGTATTGATCAATCTTGAGTCATAGCTTAAAAGATCGTTTGAAGACGGGTCTACAACTCTCAATTGTTCATCTTCTCAAAACATTAAGGTATAAATTTTTAGATTATTTAATTCATATATATTATATGAGATCGGTCCTAAATAAATTTTAATTAAAAAATTAAAAAATTTAATTTATTCCCTTCAGTCTAAAGTATAATATAAACTTTTATATATATATATATATAATATTGAGTCCTTAGAATATAAAGTGATATTCAAGTAGCAGCCCCTACTTTTAACTGTCACTTCCTTCTTCCTTTCTTTCTTATAATATGATAATAAAATAAAATGATAATGAAGATGAAGCTGCCTTGAATTATTAGGAATGTGGGGTCAGCAAAATGGCTATAAAAAGGAGGGAGGTGTGATGCTGCAGAGTAAGCTTTGTGTCGGAGAAAGGGCTCATATCTCTTCTTTCATTTTCAATTTTCTTTGGTTTTCAATTCTCCAATATTTTACTCTATAAATTTATCAAATAAAATAATATTTTTGGCTAATTTTCTAAGTTAAGATAAAAATTAAATGTATAAAAATTTAATTATAAAATTAATATTCTCTCATGTAAGTTAAAAAGGTTTTTATCTTTTTAATTACATGTTTATAATTTTTATTTTCCATCATTTTATTTTATTTCATAAAAATCTATATATCTAAATTCACTTTAGATCTATATGTTATTTTGATATAATGTTGACTCATTAATACAACTACAGCATATCATGTATTTTATCCTTATATTTACCCATAAGTGGTTAGTTAGAACAAGTTATAAAATAATTAAATTATAAAATAAATATAAATATAACTATGAGAGAATATTATGGCCATAATTTGAATACCAAGAGTGGATCTCGTAATCTTAGTACTTTTTTTACTATTAATTCTTTTTTATAATTGTTTTTATTAAATAATTGATTACTAGATGTTTGGGTAATATCGGACAGGCCCCTCGAAGCCCATCCAGCTCGAGTAAGACACCCCGAGGACAGTCTAGGTCGAGCAGCCCTTCTGGTCAAAGCTGGTCAAGGTCGAGGAAATTCAGAGATGCTCGAGCCCCGAGCACTCCATCACTAGCTCGAGGTCGTCCCTCAGGTCAAAGCTGGTCAAGGTCGAGAGCTAGGCACTCCTTCGCATACTCGAGGTCGTCCCTCAGGTCAAAGCTGGTCAAGGTCGAGAGCTAAGCACTCCTCGCTCGCTCGAGGTCGTCCCTCGAGTCAAAAGCCGGTCAAGGTCGAGGCCGAGCACATCTCTCCCGCTCGCGAGATCCACGAGCACAGCTGGGCAAGACCAGGCCGAGGCAACCCGACCCGCTTTCTCGACTCAGCACACCTTTTGATGTCTGACCAGGGTCCCACATGGTGTAGTGGGGATACTGTTGCCGGTGGCCGACACGTGCCTCCAAGGTGTCATCATTCCTAGCGCACTTGCCCGACATAGTGATCTGGCCACGTGAATCGGGTTAAGGGGACAGCCGCTCATCCCTAGGGAATATTCCGCCAAACCCGGCTGTCAGAGGGACCCAGATACCACTAGCGTGGGAGTGGACAGCCTGGAAATGAGAAGAGCGGGAAAAATGGAGTATAAAAGGAAACGAAGGGGAACGTTACAAGGGTTGGACTTTCTAATTCTCAGAAGGGTTGGCAATTTTCATTCACAAAGGATCTGTAAGCTCAAACAGGTTCTTCCTATTCTAATCTCTCTCATTTGATTCTCTGAAAACACCATACTTATCCAAAAAGGGGGGGCGAAATAATACCCCTTTCATCTTTCCGATCTCCCTCACTAAGGGAGATACCAAAAAGACAAACCCGATTACTGACTTAAGCGTCGGAGGGTTTTCGCCGGGACACGCCCGGCGACCCCTGACCCGGTTTTCCGTGAGTACAGGTCCGGGAGATCTCCGTTCTGAAGAAGACAGAGGAATAGGACGAAGGGGGTAACCCTGCTCGGGCTTATCGCGAGCAGAAGGTTCAGACAGTCCTGCTCGAGCTGCTTGGAGGCACTGTTGGAAGGTTCGAAGCACTGTTGAGGCACGCGGGAAAAACTGCATCAACACTAGATTTATTAATTCCTTGTGGTTTGACTCCGAACAAATTGAGTTATATTATTAATAAACACTCTTGTATTTATGAGTAATCAACACTTTTAAGTCGTATCAAGTTTTTAACACTATTGCAAGAGAATTTTTAAAATTTAGTGTCATTTTCTTGTTATTTATTATATTCTTATCTTATTTCTATTTTAGCTTTTCGTTTTATTCAACTTTTTTTTGTTGCTTTTCCGGAAAATTTTAGTTAGATATGTTCTTTCTGAATTACCATAAAACTTGTGAAAACTTCATTTTGACCTATAAAATCTTGCAAATCAGATCTTGAATTAAATTAGAACTTGGATCTTTGAACTGTGACTCATTCTTTGGACTTTGAAAATTACAACTAAGGCTTAAAAGTTAAATTGAATACTTAATTGGTTGGTAATTTTTAAAAGTTATTAAAAAAAAGGAATTTCACATCTCAAGGTAAATATTTCTTTTTTATATTTATTTTTCTTTTGCAATTTATTTATCTTTATTTTATACTTTAATTATCATGTTGTTAATTTACATGGCTAGTTTAATAGCCTATCAAGTTATTTTAATTTCAGTTAGTTTTTTTTTTGTACAATAATTTGTGTAATTTTTATTCCCCATTTATTTTTATTTTTTAGTTTTATTGTTTTATACTACTAGTTTTATAATACCACATGTATTGCTATTATTTTGCTAATGTATTATTATTCTATTTATATGTTTAGTTTAATTAATTTATTTAAATGGCCGGTCTAACCGCCTATTAATTTAATTTATTTTTATTTTGCATTACTTATAGTCTCTTGTATAATTTTATTTCTTGCTTATTTAATTTTTATTTTAATTTGTGTGATTTTATTTAGTGTTTCATGCATTACCTATTTGTTTGTGCAACATTTTCTTAACTTAATTACACACACACACACATCAGCGTTGTATGATACATTGGTCTCGTATAGATAGTGACAGATTAATTAGGAGATCATCGTCACCACCTTTAGACATGACCAACATCGAAGTTGAAAAATTTTCAAAGTAGTGAGATAATCAAGCCTTAAAAAATCTTCCTAACTAACTTAGGACACTTTGAAATTTTATGCATCCTATTAGAACAGGAGCACCACCATGCATAATTTTTCCTCTTGATGCGTTACTATTTAATTTCAAGCGTAGTATCATTCAAATGCTACCTACTTTTCATGGTTTTGAGTCTAAAAATCTATTTATACATTTCAGAGAGTTTGAAGAAGTTTGTAATGCTTGTACTAGTTAAAATTATAGCATGAATATAATTAAACTAAAGTTTTCCTTTTCTCACTAAAGGAAAAAGCTAAAACATGGCTATAAAAACTCAGGTCAGGATCTATAATAACTTAAGATAAAATACAAGCATAGTTTCTGAAGAAATTTTTTTCATTCCACAGAACAAATTTTTTCAAAAGACAAATCACTATTTTCACTCAAAAACTAGGAGAAACCCTTCACTAATATTAAGATAGGTATAAAGAGTTACTTAATATTTGCTCACACTATAATTTTGAAGTATAGAGGTTAGTGTTATATTTTTACGATGGACTAACATCATAAAATAAACAGGTTTTTGAAATGATGTATAATAGTGAGTTTAAAGATAAAAATCCTGAAGTTGTATTAGATTATTTTGACTATATAGAAGATAATGCAGAACACTGGGATACTGTTGGTGCTTATAGGTTATAAAGTAAACCCCTGCTATCTCCATCTAGCAGAGGCATATACAACCTTAAGGAAGACCATGATCTTCAAGCTAAATTTGCATCTTTATCTTAAAAAGTCGAAGCATTAGATTAAAAAAAGAGTAATCAAATAAAATATTTTTTAAGATGTTTCATTTCATGTTTACAACTCCACTAACCATTTTATGTAGGATTGTATGACTATGCCAGCTTAGAAAGAAAGTTTACAAGAACAAGCGAATGTTATAGACAATTTCAAAAGGCTGAACCCCAATCTATACTCATAGACATATGACTCTAGTTGGAGAAACTACTCATAGACATATGACTCTAGTTGGAGAAACTACCTAAATTTCAATTGGAGAAATAACAATTATGCACGACCTTCACAACTACCTCTTCTACATTAAAATTTTCAAAATGTTAGAGTTACCCACCTTATTTCCACTACCAAGAAAAACTCTTGAATATACATTGTATTCATTTATTAAAAAATAAGAGTCAATTAAAAACCAAACCATGTAACCCTTGTCTAATTTAAGAAACACGATCTCTAAACTTACATCAACCATGATGATGAGATAATATTAAATAAAAGAATGAAATTTATAGATGAATTAATTAAATTTTTAATATATTGGTATAAAACGGAAAAATTATGAATAATAATCAAGTTCTAAAATTTGAACCTTGAAATAAGGTTAGATTAATATGTCATACTATAAAAAGAATGATTTTTAGTTGGGAAAATAAAGTTAACCTTTATATAGAACACTTAAATCAAGAAATTATAAGTTTAGAACAAGAAAAAAGAACTCTAATAAACATATGGCAAGAAAATTATGTAGAATTAAAATTTATAGATTTTTATGACCTTGAACAAAAAATATATTTTTACAAAGAAATAGAAAAATTTTAGAAAGAATAGGACGAATATGTGGAAATAACGGAAGAATAAATAGAAATGCATAAAAATAAAACTCCGAGGACTATAAAAAAATTTACCATAATAAGAAAAGATAAAATTAATGACATTTTTAAAAATAAGATAAACATGATAAGAGTTTTTGGTCCATACAGCCAATATTTGGTTAATTATGATAAGAAAAAATTAAGTAACCTAAAAATGAAAATTTCTAAAAATATAAGGCTAGTAATGACAATTTCCCAATTTTTATTGATTTCTTTTTTATTAATATGATTTGTTATAAATTTTAATATTACTTAGTTTTTTAATAACAATTCTTTTTTATTGAAAGCCATTTTAATATATTTTTCTTCCCAAACATAAAGCTAAGAAGTAAAATAGTAAAATAAATAATAATTTATAAATATTTAAGTATATCCAATACTTATCATTTTCTTATAATAATATTTATCATTAATTATTCTTAGAAATACTGAACAATGACCCCTTTTTAATTTATGATTGAAATGTTAAAAAAGAAAATTTTATCTTTTAAAATAAAATTTGAAACTAGTTATTGGAAAAATAATAATTTTATTCCTAATTTGGGCTTTGAAATATAATAAATTACCAACAATGCTATCCATTACAATTTATCTGCAATTAAAATTTAAAATTACAGTTCAATTTTTTTCCAAATTCTTTTTTTTATTCTTTATCTTTTTTTCCTTTTTTCTCCTGTCTGTCATCCTTTTCCTTTTCTTCTTATTTCTTTGTCTTTTACTTTCTTTCTTTTCTTTGTTTCATCATATTTTCTTTATCTTATTCTTTATTCTTCTGTTTCTTTCTTCTTCTTCTTTGCATCAGTCTAATAAGTGGGCAAAATGATGTTAACCCTTTATTTATTAATTTTTTTTTTGGGTTGCTTCCTTCACCTTCTTTTGTTCATCTTTTTTATTTCTTGCCTTTTTCTCCACCTTCTCCACACTTTGCAAGCATCATAAAGCCATAGTAGCCATGACAGCAACTCACGGTAAATATTTAGAGCCTCACGATGGTGCGCCAACACCATTGTCCCAACTCTTGGCCATCTTCTCCTTTAAGCAAGCCCTAGCTTTTTTCTAAATTTACCAATAAATCCTAAAACCAAACTAATCATTAAAATCATCAACACCCATTTGCTTGGATCATTGTAGGCATGGCTTAGAATGCGTGACCATGGGTTTTACTTGGTAATGTGCATGGTTTAAATGATATTTGTTGTTATTTTAAGTGTGTTTTACTTATTAGGGTTTCAATTAGTGTATTGTGATAAAGACCAAGTCTTTCTCGAAGAAGGAAATGAAGATTATGATTATTGGACTTCGATTTGTAGAAATTAAGTTTCATTTTTTTACAGTGGATTCAAAGTGGGGTTGTAGAAATTAGATTTGATAGTGGTTGTGGAGTTGTTAAGTGTGTAAAAGTGGGGCTTAAAAAAAAAAGAGGAATAAAGAAGAAGATGAACAAGGAAGAGAAAGAAGAAGATGAAGAAAAAAGAAGTTGAGAGAAAAAAAAAATGTCATTTTTTTTTTAATTTTTGAGATTTTGGTTTTATACTTGTGTTATAGTTTTTATTTTTGATTATGATAACATTGATTGATACAGAGGAGTATTTGATTTGATGCAGATAAGAAGAAGAAAGAAGCAGAAGAACAGAGAGTAAGATAAAGAAACAAAGACAAAACGAAGGGAAAAAAAAAGAGTGCAAGATGAAGAAATAAGAAGAAAAGGAAAAAGCAAAACAAGAGAAAAAAAGGAAAAGAAGACAAACAATAAAAGTAAAACCAATTTGGAAAACAAAAAAAATTGAACTGTAATTTTAAATTTTAATTAAGGATAAATTGAAGTTATGGCATCGTTAATAGGTTATTAGATTTCAAAGCCCAAATTAGGAATAAAATTAGTTTCTTTTCTCAATAACTCATTTCAAATTTTATTTAAAAAGATTATAACATTTTATTTTTAAAATTTTAATCATAAATTAAAAAGTAACTACGATTCAATATTCTTAAGAATAATGAATAAAAAATGATAAATATTATTTTAAGAAAATGATAAATACTAGATATACTTCAATATTTATAAATTATAAATTATTTTACTATTTTACCCCATAGGTCCATGTTTGGGAAGAAAAATATACTAAAATGGCTTCAATAGAAAAGAATTATTGTTAAAAAATAAGTAAGATTAAAATTTATAATAAGTCATATTAATAAAAAAACAAACAGATAAAAATTTGATATTAGGTTTAGGGGTTAAAGGCTTCAATTTTTGAATTTCTCTAAATTTTGTTTATTTTTAAATTTTAAAACCGTTGAATTATATTAGTAGTGGAATGGAAATAAATTTTATGATTAATTTGTTTTTTAGATACTTTGAAGGGTAAAATGGTATTTTGGCTGGTAAAAGTAAACTAATTGATTAATGATTTATATTCCTAAAATATTTAAATTCAAAATAAGGGTAAAAATTAGTTTTATTTTATTTTATTTTGTTTTTATTATGGTGATATTGTAAATAAAATTTGTTATAATTATATTTGTTTTATGAATTAATATAATTAAAAATTAATTTAAATTTCTAAAGTTTTTTTTTTACTTTTTTGGGGGGTTTTGTTAATATATATTTTTTTGTCATGTAACTTGAAATATGCCAAACCTTGAGGGGCGGAATAACATTATCTTTGTAAACTACAAAAAAACTGATAGTCAACTAGGATTAGGGGTATTCTCATATTTTTCTAAGTCAATATCAATCAATCCTTAAAAATAATAGTATTTAGGGAATAAATTAAAGTTTTTATACTTTCAAAATATAAATTAAATTATGTCAATTTAATAAAGGATTATAATAAAATTTACCCTGGATTGAAACAAATAGAAAGTAATGCGCCGTAACCACCCAAGATTTTTCCTTTAATTAAGTAGGCACGGAGGGTCACTTGCCAGAAAAAAAAATTGATTGAATAGAAAAAGTTTGAGACCTTCAAACTTGTTTGTAATTTTTTTTGTATTTAATTTTAAATAGATTATTGGAATCTATTTTGGATATTTTTCTTATAAATATCATTATTTGTCATTGTTTAGTTTAGATGATATCATTTTAATTATTAATTTGTCAATTTAGATACTTTATAAGTTTTTTTATTAAAAAGATGACTTTTTATTTTTTTTCTTTTCTTCTCTAAGAATCAAATCCGAATAGATAGCAATTTATTATTTACTAATTATTAATCCGACCACACTTTTGGGGCTGTATGCTTTATAAGTTTGATTTTATATAATATTTTCTTGGATTCTTGCTTCCTATAACTAATTCATTTAAGATTTTATTTCTGTTTTTTCTTTAAACAAAAAAAAAATCTTAATTGATGTTACATAAGAAATTTGTGGGAGTAGGCATTAGGTTTGGCTTAACTATTTAGCACAATGTTTAAGATGTTTGATAAATATTTGTAATTATAGTTTGAAATTTAACATCATTTGATTTTATAATTGTTTGATTAAAAAAATTCTATTCTTATTTTACTATGTATATAAAAAATATTAATTAAAAGTTCAAACACTAATTTATTTCGCATTAGAACTATTATTTCACAGCAGTCACAACATCATCATACTACCAAATAGAGCAGTCACAACATCATCATACTATTTTATTAATTTTTATTTATTAAAAAAATATTTATTTCGTTTATTTACTTTTTTTTTTTCATTTTTTTCACTCTCCTTTGTTTCCTCCGGTTCTTTTTCTCCTTCTTGCTTTGTCTTCTTCAATTCATTTTCTTTCTTTCTTTCTTTTTTCTCTTTATCTTCTTCTTGAAAAGATTGAATTTGAAAGCACGGAATGTGATCATCTTCTTCTTGTGGGCACTTTTCTTGACGATGCCTTTCTTGTCAAAATCAAAATCATTTGAGAGCTTTCCTGGAATTACAAAATGATCCGAACCCACGAGTATGTAAAGTGCGTGGAATTAATGAAGACCAAATTGAGCTTTGAGAGTGATTAGTACTAGGAAGTGTATATTTTATAAAGGTTTAAATTATTATTTTATCACTTAAAGTATTAATTAATGTGTACATAACTTACATTATATCTTAATGTTTCTCATTTATAATTTTATGCAAATTATATTTTTTTTATATTAATTTTTATCTTAATTGTTATATTTTGTTATTGTATGTATATTTTGAGAATGAAGAGAGATCAAAACTGAAAATAAAAGATAAAAAAAAAGAACTGCTTTGTAATAATAAATAAATAATATTTATTATATTAAAAAAAAGAGATAAAAAAGACAGCACTCAATCTCTCTCTCAATTATATATAATATATAATAATATAATATATATTATAATAATAAAATAATAAATAATTCATCTCATTTTTACTATAAAAAGATAAGAGAACAAAAAAGAGAGTGCGGAGGACAATATATATATATATATATATATATATATATATATATATATATATATATATATATATATATATATATATATATATATATTTTCAATTCTATCATCGTCACTTTATTTTTTGTTTTTATTATAAACTTTCAATTAAACCCGTTCTTTCTCATAAAATTATAAAAATATTATAAAACATATAAAATTTTTATTTTAACCTAAAAAACTCTAAACTGAATTGAACTTAAACTTATAAACTTATGACTTGATATTCCTTGTACTTTTGGACTCAATTTGTACATTTGAACTAAATGGACATGGACATAGACTTGGATTTGGATTTTTAAATTTCTGCAATTTAATTTCTGCATTTATTTTTATGGTTGGTTCAACCGCCTTTATTATTATTTAATTTCCGTTATTTATTTTTTGTTATTTAATTTTCAGTTATTTATTTTTTTTTGTTATTTAATTTTCTTGTATAATAAATTATGTAATTTTTATTCCGCATTTTTTTTATGTTTTATTATTTTATAAGACTGGCTTAAATGTCTACTTTATTATATAATTTTATCTTTTGTACATTTATATTTGTTGCACATTTAATTTTCAGTTTCTTTATTTTTATTTTTATTTTTCTTAATTGTAATTTTTATTTATTTTTTTCTTCATCTGCTTGTGCATTAAATAATTTCGCACACACACATCATTATCATTGTATGAGACGTTGGTCTTGAACTTCAAGCGGCAGGTTAATTCGAATATCTCTATCACCACCACCAGTCATGGAAGAAATCCACGGTGAAAACATTTTGAACTAGCTTAATCCACAAATTGATCAAGGAGACAATCATTCTCATCAAGATGAACACGATTAGAACAACCACGAATTTTGAGAGATTACATGAATGCAACAAGAACTGGAGCGCCTTCGTGTATCATCATTATCATTGTATGAGACGTTGGTCTTGAACTTCAAGCGGCAGGTTAATTCGAATATCTCTATCACCACCACCAGTCATGGAAGAAATCCACGGTGAAAATATTTTGAACCAGCTTAATCCACAAATTGATCAAGGAGACAATCATTCTCATCAAGATGAACACGATTAGAACAACCACGAATTTTGAGAGATTACATGAATGCAACAAGAACTGGAGCGCCTTCGTGTATAGTATTTCCTCCTGAAGCATCTCTTAAACCAGGTATTATCCAACTTTTACCAACATTTCATGGTTTAGAATCCAAAAATCTATACTTACATTTAAGAGATTTTGAGAAAGTTTGTAATACATACAAAGACAAAAATTATAGCACGAATATAATTCGATTAAAGCTTTTTCTTTTTTTACTAAAAGATAAAGCTAAAACTTGGCTACAAAACCTTATATCCAAATCAATAAGAACATGAAATAACATACAAGAACAATTTTTGAAAAAAAAATTTTCACCCCATAGAACAAATTCTTTCAAGAGACAAATCACCACTTTCACTCAAAAACAAGGAGAAACTTTTACCAGTGTTGGGATAGGTATAAAGAATTACTTAACATTTGCCCACACCATGATTTTGAAGCATGGAGGTTAGTGTCATATTTCCATGAGGGACTAACATCCCAAAGTAGAAAGATTGTTGAAATGATGTGTAATCGTGAGTTTAGAGATAAAAATCCTAATGATGCATTAGATTATCTCGACCAATTAGCTGAAAATGCACAACACTAGGATACTGTTGGTTATTATGAGTCATTTAGTAAACCTCAACCATCACCAACTGGTGGATGCATGTACAACCTTAGGGAAGACCATGGTCTTTAAGCCAAATTTGCATCCTTAGCTAGAAAGGTTGAAGCATTAGAGTCGAAAAAGAATTATCATGTTAAATCTGTTCAAAATGCTTTATGTCATATTTGCAATTCTACTGACCATTTCACGCAGAACTGTCCAACCTTACTAGCTCTAAAAGAAAGTTTGCATGAACAAGCGAATGTCATAGACAATTTCAAAAGGCCGAATCTCAATTCATATTCACAGACATACAACACTAGTTGGAGAAACCATCCAAATTTCAGTTGAACCACCTCCACCACGCTAGAATTTTAAAAATCCTCAGAGTTACCCACCTTATGTCCCACCACCCAGAAAAACTCTTGAAGACACATTGCATTCATTCATTGAAAAACAAGAGTTAATTAATAATCAAACTATGCAAACATTGACCAACTTGACAGAAACCATCTCAAAACTTACCTCGGAACTTACCATTCATGAAAAAGGTAATTTTCCTTCTCAATCTGAACCAAATCCCAAAAGTCAACAACATCCTCATATGGGTAGTACTGGAAACCAAAACATGAGCCAAGTTAAATCGGTTATAACTCTCCGTGGCAGTGAAGGTGTCGAAAAACACATTCTTGATGCTCGTGAAATTGGTAAAGATTCAATTTTAGAGAGTAAAGTAGTGCCCGACAAACCAATAGTCTACGAAGAAATAACTAACTCTCCTCCTGTACCCCAATTTCCTCAAGCATTGATCAAACCACAACCCAGAGATTTATGAAGTCTTCAAGCAGGTGAAAATTAACATTCCTTTGCTAGATGTCATTAAATAGGTACCATCTTATGCTAAATTTTTGAAAGATTTGTGCACTGTAAAAAGAAAACATAAGGTACAAAAGAAATCATTTATTGCAGAACATGTAAGTTCTATTTTCTCAACTAATTTAAAATAAAAAGATCCTGGTTGTCCAACTATTTTTTGTATTATTGGGAACTATAAAATTGAACATACTTTACTTGATCTTGGAGCTAGTGTTAATTTACTTCCATATTCTGTGTGCCAACAACTCAATCTTAGTGAGTTAAAACCTACATCTACTACTCTTTTACTTGCTGATAGGTCAATCAAGGTACCAAAAGGGATAATTGAAGATGTATTGGTTCAAGTTGATAAATTTATACATCCTGTAGATTTTATTGTCTTGGTAACTGAACCAATTATTGATGAATGCAGACAAATTCCTGTAATATTAGGTCGACCATTTTTAGCTACTGCTAATACTTTGATTAATTGCAGGAATGGAGTGATGAATTTATCATTTGGCAATATGAAGTTGAAACTCAATGTATTCAACATGTGTAAACAATCTCATGATAAAAAAATGAAGAAAATGAGACTAAGAATATTGAACTCATTGAACCAATCATTGAAGAACAAATTCAGAATGAGAAATTTTCAAATTCTATGGAAATTTGTTTTGCTGGTTCATTTGAATCAAGTAAGGAATTGGAATGTGATACTACTAATATATGTTCTATAATTGATTATACACAAGTACCCGAAGATGGCAAAAATCAATTGGAATTTGAAGACATGAGACAACTTGAAAAGACAAAAGAAAATGAAGCACCGAAGCTTGAACTAAAGTTTTTACCAGAAAAATTAAAGTATGCGTATCTCGGAGATCAACAAACTTATCCAGTGGTAATTTCTTTTCAGCTCACAAGCAACCAAGAAGGTAAGTTACTCACTATTTTAAAAAGGCATAAGACTGCTATTGGTTGGACCTTAAAAAACATAAAGGGCATTGATTCTTTAATTTGCACACATAGAATACATTTAGAGGAAAATGCTAAAACAGTCCGTCAGCCACAAAGAAGATTAAATCTTCACATGAAAGAAGTAGTAAAAAATGAGGTCCTTAAACTACTAGATGTAGGAATTATATATCATATCTCTGATAGTACATGAGTAAGTCCAAAACAAGTAGTACCAAAGAAATCTGGAGTAACTGTTGTAAAAAATGAAAAATGTGAACTAATCCCAACATACATCCCATCTAGCTGGCGCATGTGTATTGATTATAAAAAATTAAATAATGCCACTAGAAAAGACCATTTTTCCCTTCCATTTCTAGATCAGATTCTTGAGAAAGTAGCAGGACACCCCTATTACTGCTTTCTTGATGGATACTCAGGTTATTATCAAATTTCTATAGCCTTATAAGACCAAGAAAAGACCACATTCACATGCCTATTTGGAATATTTGCATTTATGAGAATTCCTTTTGGACTTTGTAATGCTCCTGCAACATTTCAAAGATGCATGTTAAGCATTTTTAGTGACATGGTTGAAAATTACTTGGAAGTTTTTATGGATGATTTAACTGTGTTTGGAAATTCTTTTGATAATTGTCTTGATAATTTAGAAAAAGTTTTGATAAGGAGTAAAGAAAAATGACTTGTTTTAAATTGGGAAAAATACCATTTCATGACTGTTTCTAGAATTTTTTTAGGACGTGCCCTTTTTTTCTAATGGAATTGAAGTTGATAAAGCCAAAATTGCAGTCATCTCAAAATTACCATCACCAAAGACAGTGAGAGAAGTTTGATCCTTTTTAGGACATGCAGGTTTTTATAGGAGGTTTATAAACTTTAGTGCTATATCTAAACCACTTTGTAACATCTTGATTAAAGACATACCATTGAATGAACCGAAGATTATCAAAAAGCTTTTAAAAAAATAATCATTCTTTTAGCAACAACCCCTATAATGCAATCCTCTGATTGGACTTTACCTTTTGAACTAATGTGTGATACTAGCGATTATGCTGTTGGAGCTATTTTGGGTCAAAAAAAGAAAGGTAAGCCCTTTTTTATTTATTATGCAAGTAGAACTTTAAATAGTTCTCAAATGAATTATACCACAACTGAAAAAGAACTACTTGCTGTAATATTTGCATTGGATAAATTTCGATCATATTTAATTGGCTCATCTACTATTGTTTATTCTGATTATGCAGCTGTTAGATATTTAATGTCTAAACAGGATGTCAAGCCAAGATTAATACGATGGATTTTGCTACTCCAAGAATTCAACTCGACAATCAAGGATAAAAAGGGTATTGAAAATGTTGTTGCAAACCACCTGTCAAGATTTACAAATGAGTCTTCAATTGATACAACACCAATCAATGATTCTTTCCCTGATGAATTCTTGTTTTCTATACACAATATGCCTTAGTATGCTAACATTGTTAATTATCTTGTAACAGGTGAAATGCCATCTGATTGAAACTCCCAGGATAAGAAAAAATTCTTAACAAAGGTAAAAAGTTTTTACTGGGATGATCCATACCTATTCAAGTACGGTTCTGATCAAATTTTTCAGAGATACTTATCGAACAATGAGGTAAGTAGTGTCATTCAATTTTGTCATTCTGAAGCTTGTGGTGGCCATTTCTCTTCAAAGAAAACAGTTGCAAAAATATTGTAGTGTGGATTTTATTGGCCTACATTATTTAAAGATTCACATGAATTTTTTAAAATGTGCAAGAATTGTCAAATGTTAGATTCCATCTCAAAGCGAAACATAATGCCTTTAAATCTCATTCTTGTCATTGAAATATTTGATTATTTGAGAATTGATTTAATGGGCCCTTTTCCATCATCATTTGGATTTTTTTTTATATTTTGGTTGCTGTTGATTATGTTTTAAAATAGATTGAAGCTATTCCTTGTCGGCACAATGATCACAAAACTATGATTCGCTTTTTAAAAGAAAATATTTTGAGCAGATTTGGAACCCCTCGAGCTATTATTAGTGATGGAAAAAATATTTTTGTAATAAACCATTTGAGTCTTTAATGAAAAAATATAGAATTACACATAAAGTTGCTACTCCTTATCACCCTTAAACAAATGGTCAAGTTGAATTAGCAAATAGGGAAATTAAACATATTTTAGAAAAAACAGTTAACCTAAGTCGAAAAGATTGGTCTCTTCGACTGACTGATGCACTTTGGGCTTACAGCACTGCATTTAAAACATCTTTAGTAATGTCACCTTATCGGTTAGTTTATGGTAAGTCTTGCCACTTACCAGTTGAGCTTGAGCATAAATCATTTTGGGCTGTTAAAGCTTTTAATTTAAATATTGATGATGAGGTAATGTGCGTAAATTGCAATTGAATGAACTCGAAGAATTGAGAAATGATGTATATGAAAATTCAAGAATTATTAAATCAAGAACCAAAGTTTTTCATGATAAAAAAATTTTTAGAAAAATATTTGAAATTGATAAAAAAGTTTTGCTATATAATTCTCGTCTTCATTTGTGTCCAGGGAAATTAAAGTCAAGGTGGAGTGGCCCATTTGTTGTAAAATATGTATATCCATACAGGGCCGTAGAAATCAAGAATCCAAAGAACGGTGTTAAATTTAAAGTTAATAGTAAAATATTAGAACCATATAGGGAATTCCAACCACATGAAGAAGACACCGAAATCAACTTGAGTGACCCACCAAATCTTGATTAAATCTTTAATGTGTGACTAATTTATATATATTTCTTTTTATTATTATTATTTTATCATTTGATTATTTGATTATTTTTAGTTTCACACCGCATATTTATTTAGCATATAATGTTTCTTGCTTAAACGTGTTTGTTTCACAATTGTGCTTTCTCTTATTATATGTCATGAATACCTCAATTAGAAAAAACCTCTTGAAACATCTTAAAACTCTTTTACGTGTAAAATTTCACTTAGCGGGATTGATAAGAAGTTGTAAATCACATCCAATATGGGATCAACGACCACCAGAGTTTGTGTCATATATTGAAAACCTAGAAAGACAACTTTGGGAAATAGAGGAAGGTATTTATAACATTCAGTTGGAACTTGAGGTTAATGCAATAAGAGGACGAATGTAAGTTTCAATTATTTTATTTTTTTTTCTTTTCATTGTATTTTATTTATTTTCAGATTTGAATTGATCTTTTAGAGTTGATTTGTTTCTTTGGTGTGTTTTAATTTACTTTTCCGTATAAATGGCAGATAACGGTACTCTGTGACTTCTTAAGTCAGTATTTTCAGCTTCCCATAATAACTGAAACCTCAAAAACCAAACATGGAAGAAATATATGAAAAACTTCATAAGAATTTTCCTTCTCTCCCTCAGAATGCCTTCAGGAAAATTTACAAAACTCACTGTGAACGACTACGCTTGTTAATGATCCATGGCATTCCTTCTGATATTCGTTGGCTAATTGAAGCAAAGGTCTGATTAGCAGGTGAGTTTTTTTATCCATTTATTTCTTACATGCCTGATTTTGGAAAAAGTACATACGCTAAAAAAAGAAGAGCTAAACAACTTAGCTCTAATTGTCGTAATTATGTAAGACGTAATTGCAAGAATCCGCGTTGTAAATCTTTAGGAATGATTTCTGATACTCGTGAAGATAAAATTAAATTTTTTAAAGATGGCATAAGTAAAGAATCGTTAGATAATATCTTACGATCTCTTGAGATGCATCAAAGTGGATATGTACAAAATTCAATTCAAATGTATTGGAAACTATTCTAAAAAGAAAACATACAGTTTAGTCTTGGGAATCTGACTCAAAAGACCTTGTTTACCAGTTTATAAAAAAACTGGATGAGAAGCCTATCTTCGACCCATAGAGGGCGTTCAAGCCGTTACTAAACGTAAAACCAAAGGAAGATGTGAGCCACAGTCGCAACTACCAGTAAATATCCTTTTCCTTTTAATAATATTTTATTTGTCTTAGGTATGCAAGAAAGAATATCCAAAATATTAGATCATATTGATGCTTTCATCTTTTTGCCAGGCAATCTTGCAACTCTAGGGGCACTAATTACATTTACGTCTTGGGCTCATTTGAACATTCATCAGAAACCCATCGGTTTGTTAAATGTTAATAATTTTTATAATAGCTTATTCATATTTCTTAACCATGTAATTAACAATTATCTTATTCCTCCCTCAGTTAAAAAAAAAATCTTTATTTGTGCTTCTACTGCTAATGAATTACTTGATCTTTTACAAGCTTACAAACCAGAGCCAGAACCCATGACTTTGGCATTGGATTGGTCAATTGAAGATGATAACAGTAATAGTAGTAAGAAGTGCAAATTGGATTTAAATCTCCATTTGTAAATTTTTTTTTTATTTTTTTAGTATTCATATGATGTCTTCTAAACTCTACTTCTTTCCTTTAAGACATTGAGGACAATGTTTCATTTAGGTTAGGGGAGGAAATAGTTGGCAATTGTGGAATGTGTCAATCTTGGTGATGTTTTTACTAATTTTTTTTTTTTTGTAAAGACTAACTTTGGATAAATTTTGAGTCGAAGATAGTCGAATATGGAGTGAGTGGTTCTAGAAACGCATCTTTTTAGTCTTAGAGTCTTTTATTTATTTTTTTTTTAAAAAAAAACAAATTATTTTAAGCCTCTGCAACAAGTTCAGGTATGATATTCTCTACTTCTCTTTTTTTTATGTTTATTTTCTCTATTTCTCATTTTGCATGCATGTCTTTAAATTATAAAATATTAAAATTAATGTTTAGATTAGGTTGGAGAGTGGGGATAGTTGATGTAAATTATAAATATATGTGTTTGTTTATTTTTCTTTAAATAAAAAAATTCCAAAAACAACAATTTTTTTTTGTCTAAGATGGCTGTGTAAAGAGTCACTACTTTTGATACGCATCCTAACAGTCCAGTCTATATTATTTTCTGATTTTAAAATTCATATTAATTTTTTTTTTGTTCCTTATTCTTTGAATTATTCAAATTTATGAATTCTCCAATTGATAATCATTAATTAAATTTTTTTATCAGTTATTTATTTAAACAAGTATTATTAAATCATTCTTTTCATACACACACTATGACATATGCTATTGGGTTGTAAGTTAAAATTTTTTGCAATATTTCGTTCTCTTGATCTGTTGGAGATAATTTCTAAAGTTGTGGGAAGTGTGTTATGTTTTTCCAAAAAAAAAAAAAAGAAGAAGAAAAAGAAAAAGAAAAAAGAAATGTGTTTAATTTTACTATATCTAAAACCCGAGTAATTAAGTCCGTAGGGGTGTTTTAACACCTAGTGCCCTAAGGCCAACTGGTCTAGGAGTTATTGGCCCAAAGCTCACTGCATAGGTTGCAGATATATCGTTTTCTTATTTATCTAAAATCTGAGTAATTAAGCCTGTAAATGTGTTTTAACACCTAGTGTCCTAAAGTCAACTGGTCTGGGAGTTATTGGCCCAAAGCTTGCTACATGGATTGAAGATGTAATATTTAAAATTGTATGAATAATCTACTGCCTAATAAAGATATTATCTCTAATAAATCACTAGAATAAAAAATTATTGTTTTATTTTAATGAAGCCCCATAAGTATTGTGTTAATTTCTCGACCACAATTGAAGGTTTGATGATATCTTGGATAATGAGTGAATGACAAAAAGCTAAAATAAATAAATAGGAGAATTTATTTATTTGTTAGTTTAGAGGATAGATGAACAACTATTAATTTACAGGTGAATTTTATAATTCTTAATTTAAAATAGCGCTTTAATTGCTAGGGACTAGTAATAAGCTGGTTGGGGGGTGTGATTGGTACTAGAAAGTGTATATTTTATAACGGTTTAAATTAGTATTTTCTCACTTAAAGTATTAATTAATGTGTACATAACTTATATTTTATCTTAATGTTCCTCATATGTAATTTTATGTAAATTATATTTTTTTATGTTAATTTTTATCTTAATCGTTATATTTTGTTATTGTAGGTATATTTTGAGAATGAAGAGAGATCATAACTGAAAATGAGAGATAAAAAAAAAGAACTGCTTTGTAATAATAAATAAATAATATATATTATATTAAAAAAGAAGAGATAACGAGATTGAGTGCACGACACTCAATCTCTCTGTCAATTATATATAATATATAATAATATAATAATATAATATATATATTATAATACTATAATATTATAATAATAAAATAATACATAGTTCCTCTCATTTTTACTATAAAAAGAGAAGCAGCGCAGAGGAGAAAAAAGAGAGCGCGAAGGAGAAGAGAAAGAAAAGAAGAGAAAAAGAGGAAAAAGAGAATAGAAAGGAGAGAAAGAAAAAGAGGAGAAAGAAAATAGTGAATCTGAGTCTTTCAAAATTTCTTCTTCTATTGTTTCAAGTTCTCAAAACTTTCTTGTAATATATTTTAGAAGTTTGTCAAATAAAATGAGTGATTTTCTTTTCAATATAAGTGGCTAATTTATTAAGGTAGGGTAAAGGGTAAAACTCAAGGATTTAAATTATGAAATTAATATCTCTCTCAAGTAAGTTCAAAGTTTATTTTATTTAATATTTAATATTTTATTTTTTATTTACTGAATATTTTTATGTCATATAAATTTATAAACTTAAAATCTTATTGGATTTATATGATATTTTAACATTATGTTGACACTCCAATTTAGTTGTGGCACGTCATGTACTCCATTTTCATATTCATCCATAAAATTGGTTAGTTAAGAATTAAATAACATAATATTTAATTAGTAAATAAAATATAAAATATAAATATGAGAGAATATTATGAACATAATTTAAATTTCAATAGTGAATCTCATAACCTTAGTACTTTATAGATATGTAATCTATTTTTCTACTATTAATTTTTTTTTAATAATAGACTACTAAATTTAAAATTTCCTGTAGTTCGACCCCAGACTCACCGAGTTATATTATAATTAGACACTCTTATACTTGAGAGTAAATCAAACACTTTTAAGTCATGTCAGAGAGTAATTGAAATCGAAGGTAGAGTTATCAGAAAACTTACAGAGGAGCTCTTTCGACATCACTGGCCGTCGACCACTTTCACATTGATGAACAATTCCCTTTCTTCTTCTTCTTCTTTGTCCCTGTAATCGAAAATGTTGCAAAAATTTCTCAATTTTAATTTTTTGTATTGCTATGTAATGCTATGTGGCGTAATTACGACCCCTCCCTCGGGTTTGATTTACACAGTTTTGACCATATTAATTTTATAAATTAATACAATACCGTGTCAATTGATTTTTAAAGCCAAACATGCGTTAAATATTACGTTAATGTGAATAATATTTTCATTCTACATAATGCGGCCAACTAAATGTGTCCTAAGGGTATGCTTGGTGTCCTAAAAGGGTGCGTTTGGTTATTTGCTTAACGTAGCATTAAAATAATATTTTATGTTAAACTAATACAAAATTGTGTTTGGCGCAAATGTTACCGGCATAAAAAGGTTGTGCTAATGCATCAGTTGCCGCATTCGCTTGCCTCCCTTTCTCTCTCTCTCTTTTTTTTTTTTTTTTTTTTAACTTAATAATAATAATAATAAATAAATATAAATTTTTAATTTAGTATGATATTATATAATTTAATTTTTATTTTTTATTTTTACATTATAATTGTTAATATAAATTAATAAATTTATGATTTATTATTCAATAATATTATATTATATTTCTTTTTATTTTTACATTATAATTGATTAATAAATTTATAATTTAATATAACTAATAATAAATATTATATTTTTTAACATTTACACTAAAAAAAGTTAAATTTTTAAAATTTATGACTTATATTTAATATTTTTTTAAGTACTAATAAATATTATTTTCTAAATATATAATTTAAATTAATCACAAAATAATTCAGAATATAATTAAAAATTAATACAATAATATAATTTCACATATTATATAAAATTATTATAATATAATATTAATATAATATAATTTAATACAATACACTAATATTCAAATAATATAACATAATATGCTAAATTCACTCTAAAAACCGTAGTACTACTCAATTACAACTTATTATTGGTCACTTGCCAGACTGTAAAGTTGGTAAACTTTCAAATCATTAGCGGAGACCATCTCAACTTTTCGACAAGGATGCCTGGAACACCCCAAAAGCCATCGACAGCAAAAGATCTTCTTGATTTTGGGTGTCCTCTTCATAAATGATAATCCGATTTCTTTTATAGAACAATTATTTATTTAATTAATTTGTCAATATTTTGGTAAGATTGGTCTTCAAAGTTTCATTAATATCATCACTTAAATCAACATTGATCGTGGTTCTCCAAGTACCATAATTTTCTAATTTGCCTTACTAGAACTACTTCAACACTGAGCGCCCAAAATGATTGTGATGTTTCTAGTATGAAAATTTTTATGTATATCTCTTAATCAATATTTTTTTAAAAAAATCAATATACATATGACAATAATTTTTAAAAAGACAAGTTTTTGGGTATTACGATCGATCCACCGAAATTTTCCATTACTGCATGAAAACTTGACAAGTTTTTCACTACTAGTAACAATTTCATTTGTAATTATATTTATAGATGTATGTGGTCTTCTCTTTTTTCTTTTTTTTTGTGTGTGAGCAATATGTGTTACATGTAATCCAAGAAATTATTATCAAAAAAAAAAAAAAAAAAAGAATACTGAGTAATACACGATATGATGTTGGCATATATAGCATTCGGTTTATGTTTTGTCAAAACCTTCTTATCAGCTATTTTGTCAAAACCTTCTTATCAGCTGCACTCATAGAATCGTATAGGAGTTTGAACTATGAAATTAGGGACTCCAGAATTTATTTATTTTTAATGTACATGTAAATGATATTTGATACGATTAAAAAATATTTAATTTATTTTTAAATATAAAAATACTTAGTTATAATATAACTTGATGCGTCTGGGTCAATCTATGGAGAAAAAAAAATTAATTTCTTAATTTTAATTTGTCTAAGAAATGAAAATAGAATTTAAATATACACAACTTAATTTAAGAGAAATTATGGAAATAAATTAAGTAGGGTTATAGATTCATTTTTAGTAGTAAATATAATTTAATAAATTCTTTTTCTTTTTATTTTTTATTGTCCAAAAGATTAATTGTATAAATTATCATTATTTTTTCATTAATTTTATTATAAATTAAGTACTTAATGTGCTAAAATTTAACTTCTCTACAATAAGTTAAAATACTATTTTATCATATTTTATACTAAGATATTGAGAGTTTATTGTGTCAAACTCCCTTGTTTGTCTACAATAAATCAAAATTTGAGAATATAGAATATGAATAAAATTAAATGGAAATTAATTTAATTTATATAATTAAAAATAAAATTTGATTAAATTATATTTTTCTACTGAGAGTTTCACCTTACCCTAACTTATTATTATTTAACTAAACAAAATTGAAATAAAAATGATTATTACAATTAAATTACACATAATTAAAAATAAAATATCTAAAATTAAAAATAAAACTAAATTTATTATGAAAATAATTTACAAAATATTATGAAGAGTATTTAGGAGAGATGAGAAGAAGAATTTAGAGAGAAACAAGTGAAAAAAGGTGTGTAAAATAAGGTCCTATTTATACTAGCTCATGGTCAATCCATATCATACATATAAACAAGACCAATTATTTCATGACTTTACATTTATTTCACTAATCAAATATAAACCTAATTCAATCCACTTAAGTACATCTATCTTATTTTTGTAACAAAAATATTCACATCTAATATGGTAAACACGTTTTACTTTCACCACAAAAAGCACGGATCCACCTCGACAATGACCTAGTTTTCAAATCTTCAGATCTAAATTTGACATTCATATATCTGTTTGGAGTCTTGAATTTTATAAAATTATTATTTTACCTAATAAAAATATAAAAATAAACAAAATCAAAATTTTAAAAATATAATTACAAATATAAATTATAATATAACAAAAAATAATATCTTTACCCTTAGTAAACATACAATTTTTAACACTATCAACATGAGCATACCAACAACGCTGTAGATACAACTAGCTATTTCATATTTCCTATTTCCTACTATTACATATAGCTTAGTGCTGGGCTGCAGGCATTTTTGTACCATATGAAACCGTAATCTTTCTTCAATCAGTCTCCTGAGATTGGATAGTTCATAAGATGCGATTGGCCTTTGTAACTTGTTCGATTTGACCATACACTTACAATCATCCATCCTCTTAATAAAGTCACAAAGTTTTTCACTTTTGTGTTTGAAGATTACGGGTGAAAAGTGAAAACAGTTATGGGAAGATATAAGTACGTAACATATGAAAAACAATGAATGATATTAGATCTTTATCATTTTGAAACTAAACCTAACTAACTACTTGGTTATGTTAAAATGAATGATATTTTTAATCCATTTAATACAACTTTGGTGGGTTAGTTGTTTTGAATAACCATTATTTCATTAAAAAAATTTTAGATTTTATTTTTATTGCTGAAAAAATAATAAATTCAAGTAAATTTTATTTTTTACTGGATACATTCCTAATTTTAATTAAACTTTCTCTATTATAGGTATAGGTGTTTCAACAAATAATTCCACTAGTTTAATCTTGACTCTCCCCATTTTTTAGGTAAGATTTTAATAATTTAGATTAAATATCAAATTTACTCTAGAGAATTTCGTTTTGGTTGGATTAGTCCCCTTATTATGATTAAACTTTCTCAACAAAAAGTTCACATGTTTCAACTTTTTAATTTAATGGTTTTATTTTTAATGTTCCTACTAAATTTATTTAATACCATTAATTTAATTTAGATACCAAGTAAATTACAACGAAGAGTAGTAACCGTCAAGCTGACCTTTGTCAAGCGAAACACGAAGGCACGCGTCTCTTTTCTCGTCGGATCAGGGTGCGATCCCTCTCGTTCAAAGTCAAGGGTCTCTTGGAGTAGAAGGCACATCCTGGATCTATTAAGCCGATGTGCCTGAAAATGTGGCTTCACACTCGGTGGTCCACTCGAAATCATTCTTTTTACGGAGCAGCTCGATTAAAGGTCGGCATCGCTTGGAGAATCTAGAGATGAACCTATTGAGATAAGTTCCTAATTTTAGTTAAACTTCTACTTATTCTATTCATATGATTCAACTAATAGTTCTACTAAATTTATGTTGAATGCTCCCATTATCTAGGTAAGCTTCCAATAATTTGGGTTAAGTACCAAATTTACTTTGCAGAATTTCATTTTTGGTTTTATAGTACCTAATTTTGGTTAAACTTTCTCAGTTGGATGTTCAGATGTTTTAACTTTTAGTCCACTAGTTTTATGATTAGTATTCTTATTTAATTAGTTAAATATTTATATTATGGGTTAGATTTCAAGTAAATTTTATTTTTCATTGGATGAATTCCTAATTTTGGTTAAACTTTCTCCTTTTTGGTTTCATTTGTTTTAGCAAATAATTCCATTAGTTTTGAGTTGAATATTCCCATTTTCTAGTAAGATTCCAATAATTTGGGTTAGATATATAATTTACTTTATAAAAAATTTATTTTTGGTTGAATGTTCCTATTATTCGAGTAAGATTTCAATAATTTAGATAAAATACCTAATTTAATTTTTAGAATAATATTTTTTTGTTAGAATAGTTCCTGATTTTTATTACAGCTTCTCAGTTAGTGGTTCCTATGTTTCAACCAATATATCAATAGTTTTAGATTCACTATTCTCATGAACTAGGTAAAATTTCAATACTTTGGATTAGATGCCAAATTTATGTTTTAAAATATTATTTTGGTTAGACTTATTACTCATGTGTTTTTATATTTCTATTTTTTAAGGCTAGTTTGGTAATGCTTGACCTTTTAAAATAATTGTTGTCCTCGGACAAGACTAGAGCAAGTTTGGTTCTTGGCATCTCACTCAAAAGTTGGCCTTTCCCTGCTTCCTCATGTACGAGACGAGGATAAGGGTAGGTAGCCGTATATGTGGACAGGCAGCAAAACAGTAAGGCCCTCTCACGTAACAGAATTCTAGAACCAACGGATTCGCGTACTACTACAGGGCTAGCAATAGCAGGAGCACCCCTATAACTACAAGCCATGGCTCACGTACAGTAGCAAGAAGCGGTGATCACTTTAGACAAATAATCAGTTGTGAGAGAATCAATTAAATGTTTAATAAAACTTATATTTAAAAGTGCTGTGAATCATAACAGTCGTATGTATTTGGTAAATTTTACTATTAAGCTGTTATAAGAATGTAAATAGCTGAATTAGATAAAATATTAAATAAACTTTATTTATAAACATGTATATAAAATATTTTTTAGACAAAATATTAAATAAACTTTATTTATAAAAATGCATATAAAATATTTTTTAATTGTGTATATATAATAATTGATAACTAAAACAAATATTTTATATTATCAATTTTATTTTTTATTTTGTTATCTCAATCTAATTGGTAATAATAATATCTTTAAAGTTAATGTTTTTATTTCCTAATTAATAAGGATAAATTTAGATTTTTTTTAAATGTATATAAGGATATATATGAAATTGTATTAAGTATAAAAGTGATTCTCAAAATCAAAATTTGAAAATGATAAATTTAGATTTTTTGAATGTATATGAGGGTATATATGAAATTGTATTTAGTATAAAAATGATAAAAAGAATTTATTAAATTATATTACTACTAAGAATGGATCCATAACTCTAACTAATTTATTTCCATAGTTTCATTTAAATTAAATAGCATATATTTAAATTCTATTTTTGCTTATTAGAAGCATTAAAAAATTAAATATTTTATCTATAGATCAATCTCGAACATACTAAGTTATAATATAACAAGACACCCTTATACTTGGGAGCTAGAAATCATTTTTGAGTTATGGCAAATGCTTAGAGAGAGAGATTGGCGGCCTGCTACCGAGCAGGAATTGTATTGGAAGCAAGCGGCTCGTGTATTTGATAACTTTATGAAATGAGAATTATCATTATATATCTAGACCTAAACTTGCATTACTTCGAGAGTAAATAGGGAAGTTTTAATATATTTAATTACATTTTGCATGTGCGTGTACTTAATTGTAGTTATAAAAAAATGATGTATTGAAGACCATCTCATGCCCTGATTTTGTGTATAATTGTAGGTGACCCAAAAGCTTATGCTTTGATAAGAGATGCTACAGAAAAAAGGATTACAATACTGCAGCAATGGGCTTGCAGAAAACAATAAAAGACTACTTTACAAACCAAAAAAATCAAGCCTAAAACATAGAGAATGTTGGAGGAAATTGCTGCAATAATTTGATAGGAAACAGATAGACATAAATTATCCAGCCTGTCACATGTCAGCAAAGAAAAAACTGCTGCAACCATTGTTGCACTACCACAATCAAGTGCGGACAAAATAGTGACAGACAGCACACAAAATATCATGTGGTACTAGGTTATTAAATGGTGACAAGTGTCCTCATTTCCTCTTATGGTTACCCTAATTCCAAGATATAAAAGGGTTCATTTTAAAGAAGCACATCATCATGACCTCCATCATCATCTTCAACACATCTTTACAATATTTATTCTCATTCATCATCCACTGCCATCACTCATAATAATAAAATTCAAATGAGATTTTTAGAGTTGCAACAAAGGAGTTTTCGAGAAGAAGAAGAAGGGATAATTCAAGTCTAAAGTGTGACACTTCCATTCTTATTGTATCTCAACTTTATCTTTGTAATTTTTTGCTTTAAATCTCTCTTTTTGATTATGTATTTGATGACATACTCTTGCGTTGTTAATTTTTTAAAGCTCATCATGATTTTAACTTTTAAGTATTTAGATTTGACTCATGTATATGTATATATATATTGCTTAGTATTTGCTATAATGTTTTTCCTTGATTTTATTTATTGTTCTATTTTGGCTCGCCACCCATTTAGTAGATACAAGCTAGGAAAGAGCCTTACCTAGTAGAATTAGTCAAGACAATACGTGGTTTTAGAATGGGTTTCATGAGTTGAGTTTAACTCAATTTGAATAAGGCCATGCCTAGAACGTCTAATGCTATATCTAGATGTTGGTTTAACAACTAGTCACTGGTACGTTGCTTTTAGATATAAGATATCCAACAAGCGACAATTGATGATGTATGAGTGATTTTGTCCAGTGCTGTAGTAAATGTTATAGCAACTAAACTTTTAGTGAAGAGTAGTCAATAACTATTAAGTGAATTTAAAATCTAACTACTATATTGTTATTGAGTACACTTTTGTGTTTGACGTTAGCTTTTTATTATTGCATTTAGTTTATTGCACTTTTAATTCCACTAGGCCATTAATCTTATCATTTATTTTTGTTTTATTATTTCACTAAAATTGTACTATAAGGTTGTTATAGTAAGTCTCAATACATCAATCCCTGTAGAGACGATATGAATACTCATCATTATATTACTTGTTACTTCTACTTGTACACTAACACATATTGCACATTTTCATAATTAATAAGCATATATGCAACAGTATCATATATGACAGAAGAGGATAAAAATAATTTTTTTTTTTACTCTTTTGCTTAAATGAGGCAATAATAAAATTCGATCAAAGGATTATTAGATGAGGAGGTCAGATAGTTACTAATGCTGTTGGGATGAAGAGTGTTTTAGGTGGATTTTGGGAGGTGAGGGAAAGTAATGGCAAAAACCTATCTAACAATAATAAATTTAATTTTGGGCTGTAACGGGTACCTTGCCAAGTTGTGGAGTGTAGGTTGTTTTAAGAGTTTTAATGGTGAATGAAGAATGAGAGATATGTGTTAATGGTAAGAGGTTGGGATTTTATATGAAAGAGCTTGGAGATGTGCCTTAAACCTATAAAACAAGAAAAATGATGTTAAAGGTGGATCTAGCAGTGGCCGTCGACCACACTCCGATGCTTAAGTCAGTTACTTAAACTTTTGGGGAGTTGAGAGCTTGCAAGCTCTTTGAAAATAGGGGTTCAAGGTTAAAGAAGAGGACCTCAACCTTTTGCGACATGTGTGTGTAGTAGAAAATAATCATATGAAAAAAAAAAGACCTTACTATCCTTATATATGACATATTTAGGGTATCTCACCACATGGGTATTCTCAATGGCAATCCTACTGTCACATTCAGAATATTCCTTGTCTTTTTTGTCTTCATTACATCTTTTATACTATTAGAATTGCACGTAGAGAATAATGAAGATGTTATGTGCAAGTGTTGACATGTGGGGTATGCTGCTATCAGTAGATAAGATTTCTATAGAGGCTGTTCGGTAGTTGTAAGTGGGCTGCTCTGTCTTTTTGGTAGGTATAACATCTATCTGTCTCCTTCTTTTAGACATGATATTTCATATATTTGATTTTACCAAATCAAATATTATCTTTTGGCGATAGAGATAGCTCGCATAATGGATATTTTGGAGATTCTTTGACCATCTTAATTTTTTATACGGCGTGCCTTTTAACTCATATAGTATTACTAGGGTACCCTAGGTACACTTTGGGTATCCCAGGTACTCATAATGATCAAAGTTGTTTGAGATAGGTCGGGTACTTTGGATATCCCAAATGATAGTTTTAATTGCAGAATTCCATATCTAACACGTGGCGCTTCATTATTGCTATTCCATTTCTTCCCTAAACAGAGAGTATTTGATGAGATTATGAATAAGGATGGCACAAGCACGTGCGATCAGGCATATTTAGATCCTTTGCAAGTTTCCATCAAACCCGTCACAAATGGGCTAATTCAAGCAACTTGGGATAAATCCATTTCATGAAGGCCTATTGAAGAATCTCACAAGATATTCAAACCAATAAATGCATTATTTAAGCTCTTGAATTCTATTAGCAATCAAATCCATGAAATCGGCGCATTAAGGACGGAAGATATGCCACTATCATTTTAGATAGCGTTTCAACTTTTAAAGGAGGCAATAAATCAACTATTTTGATTTTATTTATTCATTTAAGATACTTTCCTTTTTTTTATTATATTAAGGTCCTGATTTATTAAGGATTCTTTCATTTTTATTAGATTAGATTCTAATTTATTTAGGTTTCTTTTCTTATTTCAATTGGATTAGTATTTGTTTTCCATTTTAGATTAAGATTTATGGTAGGAAATATTTAGGACAATTATGGCCAAGATTTCTTGTAACGTATATATATTCGCATTCAATAAGAGAGGAATGAGAAGTTTTTCATGTAATTCACTTGAAATTATAATTCTCTTTAGTTCTTAAACAAACTCTTTGAACTTATCAGATTTTCCTTAGTGTTCAACCCTTAACTTATCAATTAGACTATCCATAGCTGATTGTGACGTCCTCACATACCAAGGTTCTTGCTTCATTAAGCAATGGGTCTCGATTCTATTCAATTCCTGAACTTAGAAACGATCTTAGAGACTAATTTGATTAGGGTCTCATTAGTTCTTGGAGGGGTTCATATCAGTTGGTACCAAAGAAATGGTTCTAATAAGGTTTTTGTTTATCCTTATTTAGATCTCATGTCTTGTTTATTTCAATTAAAAAAAAAAAAACGTGAACAGTGCCATATGAACAGTTCTGAATAAAATAGTATTGCATGAATAGTGTCGCGTAAACAGTGTATCGTAAACAGTATTTAGGATTTCTTAATTTTGCATTCTTGTGATTTATTTCTTTAAATCCGTAAATTTTATCAATTCCTTACCCTAAATTCCATCAATTTTTAGTTATTCAGTGTTAAAAAAAAATGCAAAGTAAAAAAAATAGTGACAAAAATATTTCAATTTCCATTATTGGTGTCTTATAGAATTCAAGTGTAATTTTTTATTGTATAAAAATTTATGCCCAAAATATTATTATTTTGTTCTTACAAGACCTAATTATACGTGTTCGTTATGTTCTTGCCCTTAAAACCTGAATTTCTTTGATATAATCTTCTTGAATTACTGCTGGAATCTTGATATTGCTTTGATTAGTTTTATAAGAACTATGAGAGAATTATTACGAGTGGAAAAAAGACAAGAGATGTGAGCATATTAAGAGTGCATATTTATAAATGGTAAATTATCATTTTATACTCTAAGTCGCACTAACATCTCAATTTTCATGTATTTTAAGTCCCTTGAACTTGATTATATATGTTTGTGTGTATTTTGTCATAATTTGAGTACTTTATATATTTTACGAGGTATTTTAGATATTTCATAAATAGGGTTAGGAAAAACCGAACCGAAACTGGTTTTTTTTGGGTTTGGTATTTTTAAATAAAAAAACTGAATAAATAAAAACCGAACCGAACCGAATAGTTTGGTTCAATTTTCGGTTCAAAAATTAAAAAGTCTGATCCAAACCGTTATGATGGCATTTTTGTAATTTTGAATAACCTATATATACACATTTTACTTGCACAAATGCACAATCCACCGAAGCATAGATCCTAAAAGGCCAAACTTGCTTGCTACAACTGGTACTTGTTATTGCCATTGCCGATTGGTCGTTGCTGCTAATTCCTTCGCCAACCAGCCAGCCAGCCAAGTAATTATTTACGTTGCTTTGTTGTGTCTTGTGTCTCTGCTTCATACCCTGCACTGCTTCCGTGCTCGCTGTCGCTTCCGTGCTATCTGCTGCTACTTCCTACTTTCTGCACCGCTTTGCTGCTCATACTTCCCGTACTTCATCGTTGTCGCTTCGCTTCCATGTACTGCTCGCTTCTTACTTTGCACTGCTGCCGCTACTTCGCTTCGACACTTGCTGCTGCCGCTTCGATGCTCTGCTGTCGCTGCTTTTGTCTTACTATTATCGTTTCCTACTCGATACCGTTGTTGCTGCTTTTGCTTAGCACTCTGCCGTCGCTTCGCTTATACTGAAGGTCATCTCGTAATCGACTTATACGAAGGTGGGTTTGGTGTGATCAGCTTATACGAAGGTCATCCCTTCCAACTCCTCCCATTTTCTTTATTTTTCTTCTCTTATTTCTGTTGCTTCGTTTTTGCTCTCTCTGTCTCCCAAAATTTGTTCATGTGTGTGTGTTTTTTTTATTATAGAGAGGATAATAGTATTTTGGTTTTTGTGTTTTGAACAATTTAGATCAACATTCTTGCTTTTTTTTTCTTTTTTATTATTCTTTTTTCCATATTCTTAAACTTTTAGAGGATGAAGGAGATTTTATTCTTCCAGTGGCTATTAGGTACTTGAAAAGAGAGAGTGGAAAGAAAAAAAAAAGTGTCTGTTTACATTAATTTTCACTTGGGTTTTAGTTTTGGTCACAGCCAAAGGGAATAGATTTCAAACATTGTGACATTGTGTAAGGTCATGCAAAAATGGATAGAAAATTAATAAGAATGGTTAACGTTTACTATTGCTCAACAAACATTAACTCTAATTCAACGCCATGTCAGATGGGTGATTATTTGATTTGTGTGATTCATGACCCTTTGAGCAACTAATTTGAATATGAAAATATTATTAAAAATATTATAAATTTTACATGAGTATATTATTAATCTGAAAATGGGTTGAAGGGTATTTGAGATTTAATTAATTGATTTGCTGTAAAATGAGAAAAATATTAATTAATAATTTACATAATTATTTTTTTATTTTTATTATACCCACTTTGTAACTTATTTTATTTTTATTTATTATACATTGATTGCAGTAAGTTTTGTGTGCAGATGGAAGAAAATAATAATGATGTAAAGAAGATTATGAAAGACGATTTTGAGTATGGGTGGGCATTTGACCCGACCCGATCAGATCCGAAAAATTTGGGTTCAGATCGGATTCGGATGAAGCTTTTAACCAGATAGGGTTAAATTTGCCCAACCCGATCGGATCAAACCCGATCCGATCCAAAAATTTCAAAGGAAAAAAACACTCAAAAACATAAAATATCCGATCCGATTAGATCCGATTACATGTTCGGGTGGAGTTTCTCCCAAGCCGATTAATCCAAAATCCGATCGGGTCAACCCAAACCCGACCCGAAACTGAATTTGCCCACCTCTAATTTTGAGGATGGTGTTTAAAATAAAAGATGAGGTAAACATTTGAGATCAGATGTTTTGGAATCGTTTTTTAAACTACCTGGAGGAAAAAAAGCGAAGTGTAGATATTGTAAGAAGGAGTATGCATGTGAAAGTATTAAAGGAACTTCTAGCTTGAGAACTCATTTGAATATACGTTGTCCTGTGTATAAAAAAATGAAGCCTAAAATTGATGAAAATCAAAGTGCTTTAGCTTGTGAAAAGGGTATTGGTAATGCTAAGCTTATTTCTGTAAGTTTTAGTAAAGAGGCTTGTAGGAAAGCACTTGTAAAGATGATTATTAAAAATGAGTTGCCTTTTAAGTTTGTGGAGGCAGAGGGGTTTTTGGAGTTTATAACTACTTTTTGTCCAAAATTTGATATGCCATCGCGGAGGACAATTACAAGAGACATTCTTCAATTATATGAGAATGAGAAGAAGATATTGAAAAATATGTTTACTGCAAGTCTTCAAAGGATATGTATCACTACAGATACTTGAACTTCAATTCAGATGTGTAACTGCATGGTGATAACAGCCTCCTTTATTGACAAAAAATGGGAGTTGCATAAGAGAATACATAGTTTTGCAACTATTTCTAGTCATAAAGGAAAGGCTATTGGGAAGTTTATCGAGAAGTGTATGATTGAATGGGGTATTGAAAGTTTATTCACGATTACTATGGACAATGCAAGTGCTAATGAAAAAGCGGTTAATTATTTGAAGAAGAAGTTAGGAAATTGGAATCGAGATTCATTAGTTTTAAATGGTTCGTATTTACATGTAAGATGTTCATCACACATAATAAATTTAATTGTAAAGGATAAGTTGGATGTGGTAAAGACATCAATTGATAGTGTTCGCAATGCAGTGAAATATATTAGGTCTTCCCCATTGAGATGGAATTCAACATTCTTAATATTGAGACTGCATTGAAATTTGAAAAAGCATTTGATAGATTGAAAGATGAAGATAGCTATTATGTTAACTGGTTCGGAGCTGACAGAGATGATGAGAACGAGAATGAAAAGAATAAGGTAAGGCCACCGATGGAAGAAGATTGGGACAATACAAGAAGGTTAGTCAAATTCCTATCCATCTTTTATGATGTGACCTTGAAATTTAGTAGTTCTAAATTTGTGACTACTAATAATTATTTGAATGAGATGTGGAAAGTTCATATTCATTTGAAGTCTCTTAATAATAGTGATAATGTTTTGCTAAGTTACATGGTTAAGCCTATAATAACAAAATTTGTCAAATATTGGGGTGATAATTTAGAGAAGGTCAACATATTATTGATATTAGCAGTAGTACTTGATCCTCGATGTAAAATGGACTTTGTTACATGCTATTTTAATAGTTTGTATGAAACTAAGAAGGTTAAGGAGTTGTGTAATTGCCTTAAAGAGTTAATGATGAAGTTTTATCAAAGCTACAATTTTGGTGATCCAAACAATATTGTTAAGACTAGTTGGATGGTTCAAACTAGTGGAATTAGTTTATGTGCTGACTCTAGTTCTCTTGATCCTTTTGCATAATATAAAAAGATGAAAGTCAGTACACAAGATGGATATGGTGGGCAAAATGAAGTTGAAAGATACTTGTTAGATAAAATAAAAATGATGGGTGACAATTTTGATATTTTGAATTGGTGGAATTTGAATTGGCATAAATATCCAATTTTGTCTCAAATTTCCAATGATATTTTGGCAATTCCAGTTTCTAGCACTAAGGGTTACATTCTCTACCCATTTAGAAGTTTTTTGACTCCTAAAACAGTTGAGTCCTTAATTTGCACTCAAAATTGGCTTCGATCAATTCTTTTCAGAGATCGCATAATAGAACCAACCGAGCAACAAACTGAATTTTATGAAGTTGTTGAAGCAGGTAATAACATGATTTGTTAACTTTGGAATTTGAATAATTTATTTGTAGTGTTCATTATTATAAATATTGTTCTCATACATTAATTTTATTTTTTTGTAGAATTTGTGAGATCATTACTAGCACAAGCAACAGAGGATCAATTGACAATTAAATGATGTTTTAGAATAATAGGTATCACTTATTCACTTATACAAATTTAATATATTATTTTTATAGTTTATTATGCTTATTTTACTCATTTCAATTTATTTGTGTAGATTTAAGTTGAGAAGTGTGTGGATGTTGGAACTTGGAAGTTGTTAAAGTTGCAAGAGAATGGAGATGGTGAAAAAAGAGAGCAAGGATGATTTTTAATTTTTATGTTGTACTAGTTTTTTATGGTTGATTATATTTTTTTTATTTTTATGGTATGGAGTTATGGATTGTATAAGTTAATTTGGTGATTATGATGAATGATTTGGTGGTCGTAGTACTTGATAGTATATTTTAATGAATATTAGTTATTAATGAAATTAAAAATTTGTAGATTTACATGAGAGGTATAGGGTTCCAAATATAAAAACCGAATCGTTGAGAAAAATCGAACCGAAAAACCTAAATCGAATAAAAAAACCGAAACCGAATTAAAAAACTGAAACCGAACAAAAAAACTGAACCCGAACCGAACTTTCGGTTTCAGTTCGGTTTTTATTTTTCATAAATATTTTTTATTTTTTTTAAATTCTCAATCCGAACCGAACCGAATTTTTTAGTTTATTCTAAAACCGAACCGATGCCCATCCCTATTAATAATGAACAAGAAGTCAGATAGTAAAACAGATAACATTTTTTAACTTAAAATAGTAAAAAATCTTAGGAATGGCATAAAAGGCAAAATCATAATTTTAAGATTTTTGTGGGCCCTACTAATGTGGCATTGATGGATGACGTGGTAGGAGATTATTGGATCAAAAAATGAGCTTACAATACATGCAATGTATTGAATCATATATGTTGACTTTAGTATTGACTGATGATGTGGCAGTGTATTAGTGGACCGAACAATGCTTGTTCCTTGCATCCAAATACATTGAATAAGAAACCTAGTGACATATTTCAGCCAATTCAAGAGTGCCACATGGCGTAATCTTGTGCTTCCAAATTATTTTAATCCGATGGTCAAGATTTAAATGGAGGACTACACCCTCTGAACCCATTTATGAGCTTTATTTTCTATATTTTTTTTTCTATCTTATATTTTCTATGTATTTTAATAAAATTCTCATTTTACCCATAGTTATAAAATGAGTAGAAGGTAAAGCTTCAACATGATCCATGAGCTTAATTTGGTAAATTTATTTTCATTTTCTATAATTTATTTAAATTTTTATGACTTATTGTTGATAGATAGCAATAATCTGTCTAGATTTTGTTGGTATATTGGCTCCCCAGTGCAAGATTATTATTATTTGAGACTAGGGTTGGCAATTTATGGGCTTGGGCCGGGCTTTTGTAAGCCCAGGCCCAAGCCCATGTATCAAACAATAAGCCCAAGCCCTGAAAAAGCCCGTTCATATTGAGCGGGCTTGGCTTAGGCCAGGCCCGAGCGAGCTTGAGCAGGCCGGGCGGGCTGGCAGGCTTTGGCTTTTATTAATTTTTTAAAAATAAGTTTTAATAATACTATAAACTAAAAAACTTAAATTATACACGATTACATAATATTAACAGTACAACAAAATAACTCACAAATACTAATATCGAAAATAAACTAATCCAATAATAAATTTTTATTCAATAATTTATATAAACCATTAAATAATATTAAATATAAAAATTTATCGATTGATTCATCATAATATTATTTTATATTATTTATTAAATTCAACAATTAATAGTATAATTTAAAAATAATTAAATTATTTAAAGAATTATTTTTAATTTATTAAATTAAATTTAATGTAATCTTATTCAATATTACACCAAATAAAAGATAATATTATATATAATTAATCTAATTTAATATAATTTAATTGGACTTAATTTTTAAAATTAAACACACACACACACACACACACACACACATATATATATATATATTTATTTATTTATATTTTTTTAATTTATAAATTAAAGCCCGGGCCTTTTTATAAAAGCCCTTATCCGGGCCCGTTCGTAGCGGGCCTTAGATTTCTTAGGCCCATGTCCAAAGATTTATCACGTGGCGGGCCGCCCGGATTTTTGCCCACCCTATTTGAGACAATGAGCACTTTACTAGATTTATTAGGGAAAAATTTTCATTTAATTCCTATGGTTCTTCTTTATTCAATGTTAACAGAAAATTCATCTAGGTTAATTAGTGGACAGTCTTGCTACCTTGCCAACAGTTGGATTATTAGAGTGAGGCTTATGACGAGTGGAAATACCCCTCATAAATTAATTGGAACTAAAAAGAAATATTAAGCTCATGGTGAAATTTTGAGTGTAAATTTTGAGACTTAAGCACTTTATTGCATTGATTAATTCTCAATTTATTCTCGTCGTTCTAATTTAAATTTTAGGATAAAATATACTAAAACCTTCACCACAAGCCTATAATAATAATAGTAATAATAATGTTATACAATTGAAATCAACCTCCTCATGGGATCGACAATCGTTACCGTTAATCTATACTGCAGTATATTCGTGTACTTGCGAGTTTAATAAAATTTGCACAACAATAATGACTTTCCTTATTTGAAGATTAGGATGAGAATCTATTTACAAGCCTCATACTATGAAATGGGAAGTATTTTGTAATGGTTCGTTCATTCCTAGAAAGAAAAACAAAAATGAAGAAAAAATTCCAAAGCCTTCAAGTAAATAAAGTAAGTCAGATAAGGGAAAGGTATCTTTAAATTCCAAAGCCATGGATGCTTTATTTTGTGCCTGAATTTCATAAAGTTTCAGTTTCAAGTTTTCTCTAAATTTCATGTGCATTTGTACAACCTGAAACTTTATGAAATTCAGGCACAAAATAAGGGAAAGGTATCTTTAAATTCCAAAGCCATGAATGCTTTATTTTGTGCCTGAATTTCATAAAGTTTCAGGTTGTACAAATGCACATGAAATTTAGAGAAAACTTGAGGTTGTATATGATGTAGATAAGATTACCTTGTTATTGATTATATTGAGTGGATAATGATGGATGGATAGTAGCTTGAAATTGTGAAAGCATGTTTATATATTCATTGTGCATAATATTGAATCCATTGTCATAATGGATAGATATATATAATGATAGCATGCTAATTATCATGATAGATTTGTTTGATTTTGATGATTATATGAGCTTTGATTTCACCTTTTTAATTGAGTATCGTTATGTTGCATGTACTAAAATGGCTTTGAGAATTGAGACATTTGAGAATCATAAAATGGCCTTAGAATTAATTAATTTTTATGCCAAAAGCCAAAATCAATTTTTGTCCATTATCTTTATTTTTTTCTTGGTCATTTGATACTTATAAAATATTATCCATCACTTAAATATTAATTGTTCATCACTTATGCATTCATAAATTCTTGTGTCATTAATTGTCATTCATTAATAAATTGTGTTTCGTTGTATGTGTTTGAATGTGTTTTGGATTATATGATCATGACACACATGGACATACATAGTGGGAGTTGAAATTTAAACTTTGTTCAATATGTTGTTTTCATATTTATAACATATGCACACACTTAGGGGAGTTTTTATAAAGGTTCAAAATATATGATGTTTTTGATTATTATACTCTACTTGATGAAGTTGATCTTATGAGTATCTATAATTGGTGAATGAATGTATTTTTTTTTTTTTTGCAATCTTTTTGGTAAATTGTTGAATGTACATTTCATACTTGCTTTAAATGATATTGAAAATGGAAGAAATACATGCACATTAAGATATAGATACGTATGAGATTATTTGAATTGAATTGAATTGTCACATTAGATCTTCAATGAGCTTAGTTGTCTTGATTTCTAAATAGTGTGTTAAGTTCTAAAGAGTATATATTTATAAAGAGTAAAATCATTATTTTACATTCTAAGTCTCACTAACATCTCCACTTTTATACATTTTAAGTACCTTGATCTTCGATTATATATGTTTGTCTATATTTTTGCATATTTTATATATTTCAAGGGTATTTTGATCATTTTATAATAAACGAGAAGTCAGACAGTAAAATGGACATCAGTTTTTAACTTAGAATAGTTGAAAACCTTAGGAAGGACATAGAGGGCAAAATTATAATTTTAAGATTTTTAACGGGCCCTGCTAACGTGGCGTTGACTGCTGATTTGTGTTAAAAATTATAGGTTTTCTACGTAATATAAACGTTATTTTGTGCTTTTATTATAATTTATATTTGTAATTATGTAATACATTATGAATTTCTAATTATTTTTTAAAATTTGATTTTTTTTTTGTTTATTACATAAAAATAATAATTTCAAGTAATTCGAGACTCCTAACATTAACGGTGGATACCAGTGGACCGAAACATTAAGCCATTATCGAAAAGGATCCCGATGTTTGCAGTAAAATTATATGTTTTTTCCATGTTAAGTACAATAATTATAAAATTATAAGTTTTTATCATGTTAGGTGAGGTATTTGTGAGTGGATATGATTGAGTGGATTGAGTTAGGTTTATGTTTTGTTAGTGAGACAAATGTAAGGCCATGATTTAATTGGCTTTGTTTATGTATGTGGTGTGGATTAATCATAAATTAGTACAAATAGAGAGGAGGGAGAATAAACTTCTCTACAACTCTTTCTTCACTTCTTTCTCCCCAATTTCTTCTTCTCATATCTCTTTGTAATTTTTAGTAAATTAATAAATAAATTTTGTTTTATTTTCAATTTTAGTTTTTTTATTTTTATGTATAATTTAATATTAATAATTATTTTTATTTCAATTATGCTAGGCTAAATAATAATAAGTTAGGGTAAGGTGAAGCTCTTAGTGGGCAAATATGATTTAATTAAATTCTATTTTTAATTACATAAATTAAGTTATTTTCTAATTAATATTATCCATATTTTATATTTGGAAATTTTGATTTGTTGTAGAAAAATAAGGTTTTTGGCACAATAAATTCTTATTATCTTAGTATAGAATATTGTAAAATGGTATTTTGACTTATTGTAGACAAATTAAATTTTGGCACACTAAGTACTTAATTCACATTAAAATTAATAGAAAAATAATTAATTATTTATACAATTAATATTTTGGGCAATAATGAAATTTGGTAAAAAGAATTTATTAAATTATGTTTTACTACTAAGAGTGGATCTAAATCTTAACTAATTTAATTACATAATTTTACTCAAATTAAGTTTCATATTTTTAATTTAATTTTATTTTTATAGATAAATTAAAATAAACAATTTAAATCTTTCCTCTATGGATCGACCTCAGACTTACTGAACTATATTATAATAAGATACTCTTATACTTGGGAGTCATAAAATACTTTTGAGTCGTGTCAAGTTTTTTGCGCCGTTGCTAGAGAAAGTATTTATTTTGTTTTGCCTTTTATTTTTATTTTTTCTTCCTTTCACTTTCCATAAATTTTCATTTTCTTTTTCTTATTTTTCCTTAAATACTACTCTACTCACAAAACTTTTCAGAATCATCACTTTTATCTCATATGGCTTTATTATAAACTTCTAAAATTATTGTATGGCTATAAAATTATAAAACAATCATTGAACAAAATTTCTCATAATAATTAAATTCGGACCTATAGATTTTAATGGCCTATATATTTGGACTCAATTTAGACAATTGGACTGAATGGACATGGATTTTTAATTTTATGCAATTTAATTTTAGTGTTTATTTTATTTTCTTTACATAGTTAGTTCTACCACCTAAATTTTTATTTAATTTTTGTTGAATTTTTATTTATTAATTTTCAGTTTGTTTATTTTTATTTTTATTGTACATTTATATTACTTGTCATGTAATTTTCAGTTTTTTTTTTTTGTAGTTTTCATTTTAATACATTACTTATTTGTTTTTATATCATCATTGTAACATAATCATCACTATTGTATGAGACATTAGTTTCGAACTTCAAGAGGTAGGTTAACTCGTACACTTCAATCACCGCAACGAATCATGAATAGATTTAACAAGAAAATCTTTTGGGCCAAATTAATCCTCAACTTAATCAAGAAGATAATCATTCTCAACAAGATGCCCATAATTAGAATAAACCAAGAATGTTGAGGGATTACATAAATCTAATTAGAACTGGAGAACCCTCGTGTATTGTATTATCTAATTCATATAAAGATCCTAGTTGTCTTATTATTTCTTGTATTATTGGTGATCACAAAGTTGAGCATGCTTTACTAGATCTTAGTGCTTGTGTCAATTTACTTCCATACTCAATTTATCTTCAACTTAATCTTTTCAACTACACTTTTACTTGTCGATAGATCAATTAAAGTATCAAAAGGAATAGTAAAAGATGTATTAGTACAAGTTGATAAATTTATATATCTTGTGAATTTTATTGTCTTAGAAACTGAACCTGTTGTGAATAATTACAAACTAATTACTATAATTCTAGGCCGACCATTTTTAGCAACTACTAATACTTTGATTAATTGTAGGAATGGTTTAATGAATCTATCATTTGGAAATATGACTCTAGAATTGAATGTTTTTAACATGTGTAGGTAACCGAATGAAGAAATTGAGGATGAAGATAATATGAATGAACAAAAAGAATTGCTTTAGTCTTGCATAGAAGAAATTATTCAAAAAGGAAATTTTTCTTAACTTACTGATATTTGTTTGGTTAATTCAATTGAACTAATTAATTAACTTGAACTTGATACTTCTAATATAAATTCATTGTTTAATTTTGTATAGACTTTATAAAATTATAATGAAGACAAAAAATTTGAAGATATTGGAATCATTGGAAAAACAAAATTAAAAGAAGCACCAAAACTGGAATTGAAACCATTGCCTAAAGGATTGAAGTATACTTTTCTTGGAGAAGAACAAATTTTCCCTGTTGTGATTTTTTCCGTTCTAAAAAGTGAGCAAGAAAGTAAGTTACTACTCTTAAAAAGCATAGAAATGCGATTGGATGAAATTTAAATGATATTAAAGGCATTAATCCCTTAATTTGCACACATAGAATCAACTTGGAAGAAAATGCTGAAACAAGTCAAAAACCTCAAAGAAGATTAAACCAAATGCTAAAACATGTCAACAACCTCAAAGAAGATTAAACCAAATGCTAAAGCATGTCAACAACCTCAAAGAAGATTAAACCCACATATGAAAGAGGTAATTAAAACTGAAGTCCTTAAATTGCTTGATGTTAGAATTATCTATCCTATCTCTGATAGTAAGTGGTAACTCCTACCCAAGGTGAGTTAATTCCAACGTGAATTACATCTAGTTGGTGCATGTGCATTGATTAAAGAAAATTAAATAAAGCCACTAGAAAAGATCATCTTAACCAAATCTTAGAAAAAGTAGCTGGACATCTTTACAACTGCTTTTTAGATGTATACTCAGGTTATTATTAAATTCCTATAGCACTTGAGGATCAAGAAATGACCACATTTACATATCCCTTTAAAAAATTTGCATTTAAAAGAATAGCTTTTGGACTTTTTAATACCCTTGCAACATTTCAAAGATGTATGCTAAGCATTTTTTATGACATGGTTGAACATTGTTTAGAAGTCTTTATGGATGATTTAACTGTGTTTGGGATTTTTTTTTTTTTATGATTGCCTTGATAATTTGGAAAAAGTTTTAAAAATATGTGTTGAAAAAGAACTTGTATTGAATTGGGAAAAATGTCATTACATAGTTACTTATGGAATTGTATTAGGTCATGTTGTATCTATTAAAGGAATTAAAGTTGACAAAGCAAAAATTAAAGTCATATCTAAATTGCTACAACCACTACTAGAAAAATGGTCTTTAGTGATACTAAAATAGTGTCACTAATTACTTTTAGTGACATTTTTTAATAGTGTCAGTGATCTGGGAGTCAGAAAAATACTGACACTTGAATGTGGTGTCAGGAATTACTATTACTATAGTATTACAAATTTTATGACACTATAGTATTACTAATATTATGACGCTTGTAACAGTATTTACAAACAATTATTACATATCAATAAAATATAAATAGTAATACTTTAGTGTCAATAATTATTATTACTATAGTATCACGAATTAGTCATATCAGTAGAACAATAAGCTCAATAGAACTGATACTTTATGATACATTTTAAATATAAATGATTTTTATTAGTTTTCATTGTAATTAAAAAAATATTAAAAATAAACTAAACTGCTAAAATGAACAATTACATATAAAATTTGTAACAAATTTTAAATAAATCTTAATCAAACATTAATAAAAATATAATAGTAACAAAAATATGTCAAATATAATATAAAATCAACATAGTGACAGTTCGGAGAACTCAAAACAAATCTTCAAATATAATTTGAAATTAACATAATGAACATTTACTTCAAATATAATTTGAAATTAACATAATGAACATTTACAAGCAATCACTAAGTTGTCCCACAAACATCTACTCCCCCACCTTTGCCTTCCCTTTGACCTTCCCTACCTACAAGTGCATCGTATAGATTTAATTAGCTAGCATGCTATACAAATCAATATTCATATATTCAAAAGAAAAAATATATATTTATAATTTTACCTGATTATTGTATGCTACAATTAACTTTGCAACATACGTGGCCCACTCATCGCGAAGTTGCGAAATATCATCCATAGTGTACTCATCATAGCCCTTGAACTTAAAAAATAAAGCAACAAAATGTGTAGATATATTTTTAAATCTATTCTACTTAACATAAAAAATATAGCTAATTCTACAAATAAAGAGTATCATTATAGTAAACAATAATTAGCAAAACTGTCTTACAAGCTAATACTTTAAATTAATTATTTTACTTGAAATGAATATTAATTGTTCTAATGGCAGCTGGAATAGAAACCACAAATAATCCATGTCCTTCATAATATTATCATATAAGCCACAGATTTTGAAATAGGAATTTGCCATCCTTCATTTCACTACATGCACAACAATGGTTTCACCTATATATTCAACAAAATTAAAAAAAGTTATGAGAAACTTACATTGTTTTCAAGAATGTATAAATCTCGAACAATACATTGGATGTACTTCATCACATAATAGCCACATTCAAAGGTTCCAGCTTGTTTTGGACACTAAAAAAATTTTGAGTCTAAAAACCTTTCCACAGCGAGTAACAATGAATGCTATAACTTGGTTTTGATAATACCTTATGAAACCCATTGCATGACCTTCTTTTGTTAGTCTTCACTTGATGCATTGTTATCCCACTATAAGCAATAAATAACGAGATGTGAACAAATGAATCCACAACGAAAGTAATAATAATAATAATTAAACCAATTAAAAACATACTCATTCACCATCTGCCTTAGCTCATTATCAAGATTATCACCTAATGGATCAAGATAATATACTTTGCGCCTCACCATATCAATTGATACTAGCACCCAGTGACCACTAAACAACCAATTGGAAAAAAAAATGACAAATAGATTACAAGATCAATTTAAATCATTCATGGAAACAAAGAAAATAGATAAAAAAATAAATAAACTATACCACGGGTTGTATGGGAAAACAATGATGCGGGCTATTTGTATCTTGTCCAAAAGGTCCGAAATATAGGAACACCTATGTGGGTAGCTTGCTTGACTTGGATGTAGCTTACTTATACATCCAAATTGAATTGGATCGACATCACCACCATTATCCATCTCCTCATACAAGTGTCTATACAAAAGAAACTTATTCATATATTTTATAAGAGATAAAATAACATATGTCTAAAATTAGAAAACATAATAAATGCTTAAATTAAGTTTTTTCTTACTTGATCCATATCTCAATAACCGAATTTGAGAGCTCTAGCAAGCTGTATGATTTCATTGCAAATTTGTTTGTCCAATCTACTCTCCAGTGCACACCAAAAGTTTTGAGATCATGTGCAATCATAATCGACCGTGGTAGGGAGCTCTCAATCATCAAAGAAAAGATTTCCATCTGTGCACTCTTGGTCTCCTTTCTTGCTTTGACGACTCCATGGTATTTTTTCTCGAACAAGTTTCCTTCATCATCCTTGGTTTCACAACAATGGGTTCCTTTGGTGTTCCTTTCTCCTGATCATGGATATATCACACCATCTGCGGGAGACTTAAGACAATCAACTTTCTTGTTTAAAGGAGTGAATCTTGGAGATCTTCTTGGGGTACTGTTTTAAAGTGGCTTCACAATCTACTTGAGGTTGGAATTTGGGCGGGGAGGTAGCGAGGCGGTGAGTTGATGTTCTTGGCAGATTTTGGAGTAGCTTTAGTCATCGATTTGGTAGGGGATCGACGATTTACCTCCATCTTAACTACTGCAACCACCTTTAGAGTTAGGAAAGTTGGAGCCGCCAACTCGGTGTTGTTGCAGACCATTTATCCTTGCATTCATTTGATCTAAGCGAGCTTGCATAAAGTGAAAACTCTCTTGATACATTCTCCGTTCTCGTGCCAACTCGGTGGGATTAGGAATCTTTGAAATACATGGTCGGGGTGATAAATTGACCCAAGCCACACTCGACTTCCATTAGGCTTCTTACGAAGTGCTTCACCTAAGATATCATTTGGTCCACAGGATTCGAATGTTCCTTGCTCAACTTGACTTTTTAGCTCACTCTGCAAAATAAACACAAAAAGATTTCGGTATGCGTGTAAAGACATAAAACATGCACGGTGGAGTCTCCATTGGGCAATTTTTTTTCAAGTCGGATTGCATGTAGACATGTTGACAAGCGACAAGCAGATTACAATAGTAGCATTCGGTTAATCAATATTCCAAAGTCAAGCCAAATACCCAACAAAGACTAATCCAAAACAAAACTAAGTAATTAACATTCAGCCACATCCAGCAGCAAAATAAATACAATTGTAGTCCTTTTCCAGCAGCACCAATGCCAAGACACGAAATGTCATCAATTCTATTACATCTCTTAGTTAATGGCACACAATGGATAAACATTTACAAGGGCCATGTTGACAAATAGAAAACAATAGGTAATCAATATTCCAAAGTCAAGCCAAATACCCAACAAAGACCAATCCAAAACAAAACTAAGTACTCAACATTTAGCCACATCCAGTAGTAGTGGTAGAAACTTACAATTCTCTCAGCTACTTGTTGCACGTCAGGGGTGTAACTTCCATCTTTTCTCTTGTGCGCCAATAACCAGGCCTCACTACGGTCAATCTCTTGCTCAGAAACTCCGAGCTCCAACTTCTACAACATATCAATAAAATTAGATTGAAAACTACTCGGAACCACCTTATTATTTGTATTAGCAATATTATAAGTTTATATTATAGCAGTTATTGTACTTACTCTTTTATGCAACAGCCCTGCATATCACTGCCTTGCCCAAATGATGGTTGTACTGATTCTTTGCTCTTTTATCCTTTCTTTGTCGACTTTTTCCTATACAAAGTGGATATCGATTAAAATTCATTCAAAAGCTCTCAATGATATTATCAAACTCACATAATTTAAAAAATACCGAAAGTCTTCGGATAAAACTTTATCAACAAAGCTCTTCCGGTCTTCTTTTCTAATGGCCTCATACTCAAGAGGAGGCTTTTCAAAGAATTTAAGTTGTTTGCATTGGGCAAAATATATTCATTTGCCAACTTACTTCTAAAGGACCTTAATGCAACTCCCATCCATTTCAACACTTGGGTTTTGGCCTTCAAACTCAACTTGAACTTTTCACGAAAATGAGACCACAATGTCTCTTTGATGTCCGATGGCACTTTCCTCCAATCATCGTATATGATTGGAATTCTTTCCGTACAATCAGCCTAATGTAACTCCTCGAGTCGTTTCTCTTCTTTCCAACCGGAACTCCATAAGAATTGTAGCGAGCTCAATCTCCTCATTAACTCCTTTCTGCAAGTCTTTCTTTTTGTAAGGTTTCGTCTTGGTCTTCCTTCCGGATCTGGATTATATTCCTTGTCATCATTTTACGCCATGTCTCCAACTAATCGCAAATGCATAAAATAGATAAAGCGCATTAGATATCGGTATAATTAATAGAATAATAATTAATAAATCAGTTTTTTACTTAAGGGAAATTGTGCTAACAAGTTACCATAAATGTGTTATTCATTTTCTGCCTCAATATTTACATGAAAACATCACCATCTAATATTACACATGTTCTTCATCAACCGCTACATTATTTTCTTTATTAGCTCTTACCTATAGTTTCAAAAAATAAAACGACATTAATTAGTTAAATGGAAAAGTTTGTTTACTTTTACTTGGAAACTTTTTTTATACGTAATGGAAGAAAATTAACCCTTTTGTTTCAACCAATCAGCAAATGTACGAGAGTGCTCGGTTAGCAACCATAAAGGCTTTTTTATTTGACGAGGGTGCTTTGATTGCAATAAGGCCAAATGCTCCCTAAAATTATACACACAGAATTAACAAAATTATACCTTTTTAATTACTAAGATTACAACAAAAGTTAACAGAAGCTAATATAGGAGTTTGTGTTCACATACTCTATGTATGGTTGAATCTCAGGGGTGTTCACCAAAGCACATCGGTGTGCTTGTGCCAATGTAGGAGCATCAACCACCTTAATATTTACACCTCCGAGTGGCCTTTCAACTGTAAAATCATTTACAGAACCAGTAGGCAGCCCAATTGATTCACAACTTGAAAGGTATTCAGCACAAAATTCAAGTGCTTCCTCAGCAATATAGTACTCGGCAATGCAACCTTCAGGACGATTTCGGTTGCGAACATAACCCTTTATAGGTTTCATTTCTCTCTCAAATGGATACATCCATCGAAGGTAAACCGGACCACATAACCTAACTTCTTCTACTAGATGGACTGTTAAATGGACCATTATATCGAAGAAAGCAGGTAGGAAGTATTGTTCTAGATTGTATAAGGTGATTTTAAGTTCCTTTTGCAATTGTTTTAGAGAATCAGGCTCTACTACCTTAGAGCACAATGAATTAAAAAAGAGACACAACCTGATTATGATAGTTCTAACATTTTGAGGCAAACAATTTCGAATTGCCAATGGTAGTAGTTGTTGCATCAAGGTATGACAATCATGAGACTTAAGCCCGTGAAGACGACAATCATCCATTGAAACAAGATTTCTAAAATTAGAACAGTAACCATCAGGAACTTTGACATCTTGCAAGGTTTTGCAGAACATTTGTTTTTCTTTCTTACTTAAAGTGTATGGGGCTGGGGGGATGACTTTGTTTTGCTGATCAGGAGCTAATGCAATAAAAGCTTTGTTCATTGATTCTCTAAGGTTTGGATGTGTAAGATCTTTTCTCGCATTAATTCCATCTTTTGTTTTCCCCGGTTGATGAAGTAATGTGCCATAAATGCTCTCACATACATTTTTTTCAATGTGCATCACATCTAATTGATGACGAACTAACAAGTGTTTCCAATATTCTAAGTCAAAGAAAATTGATTTCTTTTTGTACAACAATTGAGAAACATCCCCATTACCCTCACCCTCACCCTCGCCCTCGCCCTCGCCCTCGCCCTCGTCCTCAGCCTCAGCCTCACCTTTGCCCTCGCCCTCGCCCTCGCCCTCACCCTCACCCTCAACCAAAACCTTACCCTCACCTTTACCTTCACCCTCACCCTTTCCTTCACCACGTTTTCGCTTTTTTTGGACCTTTTTCCCAAACTTGGTGTGAATGTCAGCCACCAAATTTAAGATCTCAACTCTAGACAAAGGCTTAGGAGGGTTTTCAAGAAACTGTCTATGGCCCATATATGACATTTTTGACTATCGCGGCAACCAACATGCACATGTTTTATCCCACAAATTGGACAACCATAGTATCCCTTAACGAGTACACCAGACGGGTTCCCATATCTTTGGAAAATCACTAATTGTCCACATCAACACAGCCAGTAAATTGAAAGTTTGGTTTCTATATGCATCAAAAACATCGACACCTACATTCCATAGGATTCTCAAGTCCTCAATTAAAGGTGCTAGGTACACATCTATATCATTTCAGTACGTTTAGGGCGGATATCGATAGAGATAACATCATAAACTTTCTCTTCATACATAACCATGGAGGAAGATTATATGTTATTAATGTAACAGGCCAACAACTGTAAGTCGTGCTAAGTGTGCTATGTGGGTTAATCCCATCAGATGATAAAGCCAACCGAAGATTTCTTGGCTCTTGGGCAAAATCAGGCCATTTCTTGTCAATTAGCTGCCAAGCAGGAGAGTCTGCTGGGTGGCGAAGCTTGCCATCTTTAATTCTTTTATTTTCATGCCATGTTAAGTTCTCAGCAGTTTGTGGTGATTGAAACATTCTTCTAAACCTAGGAATTATAGGAAAATACCATAACACTTTTTTTGGCACCCCCTTCCTAATTTTTTTTGATCCATCTTTTTTTATTTGCCACCTAGATTCTCCACAGGTTGAGCATTCACTAAGATTTTGGAACTCATTCCTATAAAGAATGCAATCATTTGGGCATGCATGTATTTCCTCATAATCTAAGCCTAATAGCTTCATTGTTTTTTTGGCCTCATACATAGACTTAGGCATACTATTATCATTTGGCAATATCTCATTGAGCACTTCTAATAAGGCTGAAAACCCACTATCAGACCAGTAGTAAAGTCCTTTTATATTATGCAGTTTCATTAAACTCGATAACTTTGAATGCTTTGAACCTGGATATAAGGGTTTTCAGCATCTTCAAGCATATCCTTAAAAGAACTAGGATCTTTATCACAATGCTCAAAAGCATCATGAACCATGTCACCTAAATTACTGTAATCCGGACATTTAAAACGCTGACTTTGTGGCTGGTCGTGGCACTTTCCGGATGTAGGTTTTGGGTCCTCCTCACCATGCCAATTCCAAATTAAATATTCTTTTAGAAAACCTTTTTAAGCAGATGTAACCTCACTTGTTCGGAGTCAAAAATCCATATTGCAACAAGAGGTACAAGGACATCTAATCGACATTCTATTTTCTGAATTAATAATGGCAAACTCCAAGAAATCATCAACCCCATCATAATACTTATCCGACAATCTATCACAGAACATCCAAGTTTTGTCCATAATATGTATTTTTACTGTTCATTTATTACAAGTTGTTAGCTTAATAAGTTTAATTAAATTGATACAATAAATAACATAATCTTTTATCGGAACCTATACTTTAAAATGTAATTATTTTAAATTAAGACATGCATATATAACATAAATCAGACAAGCATGAACTTAGGTAATTTCTATCATAGTCATTCTCTATTAAAAATCTTCCAACAAAAAGGCACGAATGATTACGTTAAAAAGTAATGATAGTCGAAGCAACATTACCAAATGGAAAAATTTAACAAAGAAAAGTTGAGATTACGAGCTTGGTAATAACAAACCTTTCCACGACAACACCTCCGGACAATACTCCACTATAAGCACGGTTCACAGTCCTCCCATTTCGGACAATCTGGACCTCTTATATTCGACGAGGTCTCAGTGAGAAATCTGCGAGTAGAAAGCAGATCTTATCATACTTGATAAGCAAGGTGTTAATGTCCTTAAACAAACTCACAATGACTCCATAATGATTTTAAGATAAACAATACAATTAAATATCAATTTGACTCTCAGTTTTCACCAACACAATCATCAAAGAAATGCAGCAGAAACTCTGTGAAGATAATGTTGGTGGCTTTTATGGATTCTACAGAATAATACCTAGTCCACCTCCACCACCACCACAAGCAGAGATAGGCATTAAATTTTCATTTGTCCATGTAAGCAAGCGGTCTTTGTCTCTTTGATTTAAAAAATAGCCCAAGGCAATCATCGAACTAATATCTCTATATGACTGAAAGTTAAGTAAATACATATTTAAGACAACCTGCGAGTTCATAACGACGTCAACTAATTACAAAAAAACAGGTACAAACATTCCAACCTAATCTAATTAGCGACTATTGTCGACTTATTTCTTCTTTGTAACCAATGGGTTTATTGTTGAAATTTATTAAACCCAAAATTTTTTTGTAACAATTTCTTACAAGGCATTTTCTTCAACATTGAAAACCAATACTAAGATTCTCTAAACAATTTTTTAAAAAGAAGGCATAATTACCCCTTGAATTCTCTTGCCGATCCACAGGACACTTAGCGAAGCAACTACGTTCGGTTCTCTATTAGCAAAGCGACTTCAACGCTCTCGCTTACGTGACTATTATTGAAACCCTAGAATCCAACACGCCATCGGAAGAGCTTGCGAGTGCCAACTCGACGCCTTGACAAAACCAAAACGAAACTATCGACCACGATAACGCAGTCACCTCGACGAATTAGGGTTTTAATTTTTTTCAATTTAGGAAACCATGAGAGATCGATTGTTTGGGTGTGATAGACAACGGAGAACAGAGAACAGACGATATTAAGAAAAGAAAAACGAAAGAGAAAGCATGAGAGATCGAGTGAGAGATGGGTGAGAGTTAGAGAGATCGAGTGAGAGACGGGTGAGAGTTAGAGTGAGAGATCGAGTTTAATTAGGTTTTGTAATCTTTTGTTATTATATATTTTTTTGTTTTTAAAATCTTTAAAACGAACGAATTAAATGTGTTAATTTAATATGGCTTGATGGTCTCTGTTTTCTTTTTAGAGTTTTACACTCTAGAAGTCTCAGGTTCGAGTTGGAACTAAAACAATTATTAATGAATTTTTTTTTTTCTGATACTTTAGTATCAGTGATTATTGATGTTTAATTTACTAACACAATAGTATCAATAACTTCTAATACTTACTTGTTAATAAGTGTATTTGTTCACAATTACTGATACTTTTTGCTAAGTGTCAGTAAACTAAGTGTCAGTAAAGGCCATTTTTCTAGTAGTGAACCAAAAATAGTTAGAGATGTATGATCTTTTTTAGGACATGCAGGATTTTATGGGAGGTTTATAAAAAACTTTAGTGATATATCTAAACCACTTTGTAACCTCTTATTGAAAGATGTACCATTTGAATGAACTAATGATTTCCAAAAATCATTTAAAAAATAATTTATCTTTTAATATATGTACCTATTATGCAATCTTCTTATTGGTATTTACCTTTTGAACTAATGTGTAATGTAAGTGATTTTGCTGTTGATGCTGTTTTAAGACAAAGAAGGAATGGTAAGCCTTTTGTGATTTATAACGCAAGTAAAACTTTGGATGATGTTCAAATGAATTATTCTACAATTAAAAAAGAATTACTTACTATAGTATTTGCATTAAATAAATTTCGTTCATATTTGCTTGGTTTTAAATCTATTGTTTTTACTGATCATGCTGCTGCGAGATTCTTGCCTAATTGGCATATGAGGTGTAGACATATTTTATTGATAGTAAAACAAATTATTTTTTAAGATTATTTCAATGGCAACATCTTCGAGTAGACAATTCAAAAATATTTGTGTGCTTTCTGGGTTTCGTTATGGAAAGTATAAGGAGTTTGTTGAGGCAGCTATCGATCTTGGTCATGTTATAGCACAGAGTAAACTACACCTAGTTTATGGAGGAAGAGACCAAGGATTATCAAAGCTTATCTCAGAAGCTGTTTTCATTAAAAGAAGCCAAATACTAGGCATTATCCTAAAAGTCTAGAAACCTTTACGATGCGGCTCACCAACTAGAGAGGAACTAATCGTCTTATGTATTCAAGAAAGATTATCATAAATGCTAAATCGTGCTGATGCTTTCATCTTTTTGCTAAGAGATCTTGCAACTCTGGAGGCATTAATTACATTTACATCTTGGGCCCATCTGAATATTCATAAAAAATCCATCGGTTTGTTAAATATTAATAAATTTTATGATGGCTTGCTAACATTTCTTAACCATGCAATTAATAATAATTTTTTTCACCCACTGTTAAAAAAACTCTTTATTTGTGCTCCTACTGCTAATGAGTTATTTAATATTTTACAAGCTCATAGACCAGAGCCAGATCACATGACCTTGGCATTAGATTGGTTGACCAATGATGATAATAGTAACAGTAGTAAAATTGTAAATTAGATTTAACTCTTTATTTGTAAATATTTGTTATTACAGTGGTCATGTAATGTCTTATAAACTCTATTTCTTTACTTTAAAACATTGAGGACAATGTTTTATTCAATCTGGGGGTAGGGAATAGTTGACAATTCTGTAATGAGTCAATCCTGGTGATGTTTTTACTAATTTAGATTGTAAAAACTAACTTTACATAAATTTTGAGTCGAAAATGGCTGAATATGAAGTGTAGTGGCTCTAGAAACGCATCTTCTTAGTCCTAGAGTTAAAAAAAAAATATTCATCTCCTTTTAAAGCTTCTGCAACTAATTTAAGTATGATATTCTCTATTTTTTTCTTTTATATTGGTATTTCCTTATATTTTTCATATTTTTGTATGCATATCATTAAATTATAGAATGTTAAGAATATGTTTAAATTAGGTTGGAGGGTGAGGATAATTGATGTAAATTATAAATATGTGTGTTTGTTTATTTTCTTAAAAAATCTAAAAACAACAAATTTATTGTATTATCTAGAATGATTGTGTAAAAAGTTATTACTTTTGAGACGTATCCTAATAGTCTAGTTTATATTATATTCTGTTTTTGAAATTCATAGTAAATTTTTTTTCTCCTTTTTCTTTGAATTACTCAAATTTGTGAATTTTCCTTTGGTAATCACTCATGAAACCTATTTTTTTCATTTATTTATTTATACAGATATTATTAAATCATTCTTCTCACATACACACATACTATGACATAAGTTAGTCGGTTGTAAGTTAAATTTTTTTTCAATATTTGGTTCCTTGATTTATCGGAAAAAATATCTAAGGTGGTGGAAAATGTATATATTTTCAAAAAAATCAAAAAGAAAAATCAAAAAAGGAAAAAAAATAAATAAATGTGTTTAATTCTGCTATATCTGAAACCTGAGTAATTAAGTCCATATGAGTGTTTTAACACTTAGTGTCCTAAGGCCAATTGGTCTGGGAGTCATTAGCCTAAAGCTCGCTACATAGGTTTGCTTATTTATCTGAAAATCCGAGTAATTAAGTCTATTGGGGTATTTCAAAACCTAGTGCCCTAAAGCCAATTAGTCTAGAAGTCATTGACTCAAAGCTCAGTACATGGATTACATATATAATATTTTAAATTGTATGAATAATATACTGCATAATAAAATATTTTCTCGATAAATCACTGAAACAAAATTATTGTTCTCTTTTAATGAAGCCCCATAACATTGTGTTAGTTTCTTGAGCACAAAAGAAGATTTATCCTGGATAACGAGTGAATAATAAAAAGACTAAAATAAATTAATTTTATGAGAATTTATTTATTTGATAGTTTAGAGACTAGATGAACAACTATTTACTTGCATGTGAATTTTGTAAATCTTAATTTAATATAGTGCTTTAATTGCTAGGAGCTAGCAATAAGCTAGTTGAGGGGTGTGATTAGTGTTAAAAATTGTAGGTTTTCTACGTAATATAAATATTATTTTGTGCTTTTATTATATTTTATATTTGTAATTATGTAATATATTATGAATTTCTAACTATATTTTTAATATTTGATTTTGTGTATTTTTGTGTGTTTATTAGGTAAAAATAATAATTTCAAGCCATTCGAGACTCCTAACATTACGGATGGATATCGATGGTTCGAAAAATTAAGCCATTATTGAAAAAGATCCCAACTTTTATTGCAAAATTATAAGTTTTTACCATATTAAGTGAGGTAATTGTGAGTGGATATGCTTGTGTGGATTGGGTTAAGTTTATATTTTATTAGTGGGATAAATGTAAGGCCATGATTTAATTGGCTTTGTTTATGTGTTTGGTGTGGATCAATTATAAATTAGTATAAATAGAGAGGAGGGAGAACAAACCTCTCTACACCTTTTTCTTCACTTCTTTATCCCCAATTTATTCTTCTCATCTCTCTTTGTAATGTTTTTGTAAATTATTAAATAAATTTAGTTTTATTTTCAATTTTAGTTATTTGGTTTTTATGTATAATTTAATATTAATAGTTATTTTTATTTCAGTTATGCTAGGCTAAATAATAATAAGTTAGAGTAAGGTGAAGCTCTTAGTAGAAAAATATGATTTAATTAAATTATATTTTTAATTATATAAATTAAGTTATTTTCTAATTAATATTATCCATATTTTATATATAGAAATTTTGATTTGTTATAGACAAATAAGGGTGTTTTGACACAATAAATTCTTAATATCTTAGTACAAAGTATAGTAAAATGGTATTTTGACTTAAAATGGAAAAAATAATGATAATTTATACAATTAATCTTTTGGGCAATAATAAAATTCGATAAAAAGAATTTATTAAATTATGTTTTACTACTAAGAGTGGATCTAAACCTTAAATAATTTAATTACATAATTTTACTCAAATTAAGTTTCATATTTTTAATTTAATTTAATTTTTCATGGATAAATTAAAATAAAAAAATTAAATCTTTCCTCTGTGGATCAACCTCAGACTTACGGAGCTATATTATAATAAGACACTCTTATACTTGGAGTCGTAAAACACTTTTAAGTTGTGTCAACTGCTGATGTGGCATTATTTGCTGACATGGTGTTGATCGTTGACATGTCATTGACCAATGATGCGACATTGACAGATTATGTGATAAAAGTCTATTAGACCGAAAAATGAGCTTATAATACATGTAGTGCATTGAATTATACTTGTTGACTTTTGTGTTGACCGATAACATGGCAGTATATTAGGGAACTGAAAAATGCGCATATCATATATGCATATAAATGGAGTGACAACCTTAGTAATGTGTTCCAGTCAATCAAAGAGTGCCATATAGCGCAATCTTGCGGGTCCGAATTATTTTCTTCTGATGGCCATAATTTACTTGTTGTATCTAATTCATTTAAATTATTTTGTTTCACTTTCTCTAATTCATTTAAATTATTTTGATATATCATATACCGATAGTAATAATCTTGTCTAAATATTGCACTGGTATAGCGACTCCCTAATGCAAGATTAATACTATTTGGCATAGTGAGTACTTTACACTAGATTTATTAGAAAAAAAAAACTTTTCTCTAATTTATGTGGTAGGTCTTGACTCATTATTTACAAAAAAATCATCTAGGTTAATTAGTGGATAGTCTTGCCACCCTATTGACAGTTATATTATTATTACTTAGCACAACGTGTTCTTGATGCCACATTTAATATAAGATTATTTTTCTTAACACAATAAGCACTTGATATCAATTTTATTAAATTTGGGTTTATGAAAAGTGGAAATACTCTCCTAATAAATTAATTGAAGCTAAAAAGGAATATTAAGCCCATGGCGAAATGTTGAGTGTGAATCATGAGACCCAAGCACTTTATTACATTAATTAATTTGTAATCTATTCCAACCATTTTAATTTAAATCTTAGGATAAATAAACAAAAGATTTTGCTACAAGCCCATAAAATAAAGAATAACACTAACTACATAATTAAAAATCACCTCCTTTTGGGATCGACACTTGTCACTATTAATCTATACTTTAATAGATTCGTGCGCTTGCAAGTTTAATAAAGTTTACACAATATTGTAATTATTAATTACGAAGCTTGAATTGTTAATGATATGCTCTTATGATGTTTTAAATTTTTGCATGCATTACTTGCCTTTTGAAATTTGATAAGGGGAGATGTCTTATTGTTTAATTTTGATGATGTCAAAAGGAGGAGAACATTATGCATTTTAACCATGTTTTATGATAGAGGGAGCAATCTTGTATTTGATATCACGTGGTAATTATTTTGATGATGAAAGGAGAGAAGATAATAAAATATATTTTCAAGTGTATTTGATATTTTATGACATACTTAGGGGGAGTTTTAAATTATTACATATGTTATTTATGAATCATATATGTCATATACACAAGGGGAGTTTATAATTGTTGGTTTGAATGTCAAAATATATAGAGTATTTGTCATCATCAAAAAAAGGGAGATTGTTGACCTATATAGTCATATGATATTTTGATTTTGATGATAACAAACTGCATGTCATGGGTAAAATATAAAATGCATATATTTGATAATCTCACTAATTCTTAAAGAATAAAAATCATACATATGAGATCAAAATCAAGACACTCAAGGACAAAGACACAAAGCTCATCATGTCATGGTCAAGCTTCAAGGACACTAACTTAAGTGATTTCTCTTGTTACATTTCTTGTAAAGTTAGTACGATCATATTTATGCATGATTAAGCACTTAAAATGTCAAGTTATTTTTTATGACATTTTAAATAAATTATTATTTTCATAATATAAAGGTTTTACACTTCAAGGAAAAGTAATTTCATGAAATTAGTTGTTTTTAAGTTTATATATTAAATTGAAAAAGTTTTGAGAAACTATATGTTTTTAGTTATGCTAGATCACAGACACTTTAATCATGCAAAGAGAAACTATATGTGGTTTTCAATCAAACACATGCTTACATAATTAATTGAAAAAGAAAATATTTCATCAAAGAAAAATTTTAGCATGCTACCCGAAATTTAAAGTTTTATTTCATTTTCATGACGGTTAGGCAATCTTTGATAATGTGTAAGGACGTTACCATGAACAAAATTTGAACAAAATTAACTGCCTCGCAACATTTTTATTTGCTTGCTTGCTTACGAAACATTAGTTAATAGTTCCTTTTTTTTCTATGGAATGTAATTTTTATTAAAATAGTTGAGTTGGAATTTTAGATAGTTAGGAAAGCCCTTTTCCCTTTCAGTTAAAAAAAAAAAAAAATTGTAATGAGCATGTTTGTGTTTTTATTGTTAGGTACTAAGAATTCAGTCATAGGTGTGTTGTCCTAATTAGTATTATATTGAAGCTAATATGATCTTATATTTGAACGCAATGTGGTATGTATTGTTGGTCATTTTTAGCTGTTTTAATGTAATCTATATTTTCTTCAGAAAAAGAATGTGATTGCATTTTTATTATGAACCAGAAGTTCTTCATTTACAGACATAGCTTTAAACACGAATCTTTTTTTCGTTTTTTGAACTAGAGCAAGTTTTTCTTTTCTATTTCCTGCAATCAATTCTAAACGAGTAGTTCACGTAAAGCTCTAAGTTATGAGAAAAAATCTCGTTAGGTATTTTTGAAGATAATCATAGACATCACTTAAGACATATGTGACTCACCAAATCTTACAAATTGATCCTTGTCAAAGATAATGTAGGGTCATAACATTTTCGGCTTTTAAGATATGCTTGTCACCAAATCATTTTCATTTAACCATGTGCGTATAAAAAGCCATTGAAAATGAAACTGATTTTTTTACTGATCCCCAGTCAAATGAAGCATCTAAAACATGAAAATATTCTGCAACATGCAACTGATGGTATATGTGGATATGGGTTCTGAATTTTAAAGCTGTTAGATGAAAATAAATATTTTGTGAAATGGAAGCATATGAATGTGTCATTTCATTATGTTTCTTGAAAGTGTTATTGGCTAATTGTGCTTTGAGAAAGAGTGGCTTCAAACAGCTACTAAAAGGCGTTCCTTTATCAAGTTTTAATGCTCCCAGCTTGAAAGGAAGCAGGAAAAATAACTTCCTTGTGCAAACATAAATGATAAATGCCTGGACAATTACTGTCAATATATGCTAACCAATGTGGCAAGTATTGGACTGGAATTAGGTTGAATTTAATGTCAGCTGCAAGTTTTACAGCTTCTGTGGGCACCTGGGCAAGTTATTATGGTCCGCTCTATTGAAGAAAGTCAGAAAGACACTCAGGTGGTCAAAAGAAGAATCACTAGTGCAACTGGGAATTATATCTTGGAACAAAAATAATTGAATATGTTTTAGAGCTGCCCGTGTTTTTAAAAAAAACAGTCATTTTGCCTGTTGTTAGCAGGCATTAATAAACTTTTTCTCCCGACATTTTTTTTTTTCCTAAAAGTCAGATTTGATAGAGGTGTCATTCTCAATTGAAAATGCTGCCAACTTTGCCGAACAATTTATTGATAATAAGAACAGAAAAAGGCATAGACCGACATCTTTAAACTGGACACAAAAATGAGCATTGACAGAGAAAATACCTATGGAATTGTCCTACATTAATGGAAAAGAATTGATGCAAAAAGGACTCCTCAAACAGATGCATATTTTGTTGCAGGGGCTAAAGTTGGCAAAATGGATCAATTGATCGTGTTCATATCTTCGTATTGTATTAAATTTAGATCGATCCAAACACAATCTATTTAATAATCGTTGAGACCTTAACTGACAAAAAATAAACGAATTACTTAATAATCCACTTAATATCTATATATTTAATCAAATTTATATTAAACATTTACACACTGTTAATATATATATATATATATATATATATATAATTGATACTATAAAATGTACATATCTATCAAAATATTATATATTTACATTATTAAAGTTTTAACTATATATATATATAAATAATATTATATATCAATATTATAAAATATACATATTTACTAATATTTTACACATTTACACCGTTGAAATTCTAAATTTATATAAAATTTTATAAATGAAACACTTTGTATATGTTCATCATTCTAAAAAAATAGAATCATGTCTAATAATTAAATTTTAATTATAAGAATTTATAAATTAATTTAGAATAAAAAAATATAATCGTATCATTGATTAGGTAAATAGATCCAGAAATTTAATTTTAACCCGACTCATTTAATAATCGTATCTAGTTTGACGACTCATATTCATTTATTTGTATAGTACTCATATCCAAACGGTTAACTAATATTTATATCAATCACTTTTCAAGCAAATCAACGACACAAAACATTAATTTGTTAGCTAAAACCAAAATTGTAGCAGGGATTGGAGGAGACTTGGGTTTACTGACAGCGATGTTGCAACCAATTCAATCTGTTGCAAACTACATACAGTTCGCAGGGGAGATATCCCTTTTCCTGTATGGGAATAGAATACTCAATGCCAACTGAGAAGCAGGACAAGGAAAAATTACGTAGTTTGTCACCTATAATGATAATATCCATGGCTGCAGATGACATTTTAAGAAAAGACTCAAAATTCCAGTCTCAATGAACACGAAACGAAACCCCATTAACACTTTTAGTTTTAAAACTTAATCCACAAGTGATATCTACAATGTGAACTTAAGCCTACGAGACTAGGACAACTTTTTTTACGGAGAATTTCCACGTGGCTCCAGACAAACAAACATAATGAATTAATGCACGACTAGTCAAGATAGATATAAAAGCTTTATTTGATTCTAACAGGAGTGGTTGATGATCTATAGAGTGTAAGGGGATCAATCAAATGCTTTCTAAGTTCTAAACGACATGTTTAGTTTAAAGAAATATAAAGAGAGGAGAAGAGGGAAAAGAAATAAGAAGAGAAAGATAAAATTCATGTCTTAATTAAACAATAAAAATAAGATTAACTCTTTTTTTTTATTAATTTTCTCTCCTCTTTCGTTTCCATTCTTTTCCTCTCCTACCATTTCTTCCAACCAAACATGAACTTAAGATATTCTATAATAAGAGGAGATCAAAATGATACGAGTCAACTCAACAAGCAATAAGAAGGTGCAATTGCAGTGATCAAAATAAATAACCCATTTCTTAAGTAATGCCACAACTCATTCATGGAAAGCAATATTATCCAGGGCCAATGGTACTAAGAGCAAAATTAACATAACCCTCAACACATTACTCCAGTAACAACACAATAGCCAGAAATAAAAATATCTTTTAACGATGAAGACAACCTTAATTTCAAAGGCATGAGGTCAGAGAAGAAGCTTGCCATCCTGCGGCAAAATGATTATTTATACAAATATTACCATCTTGGCTACCCATAAGTGCAACAAATAAAAGGAAGATAAATAGCAAAAAAATATTCATCTATCCAACATTTCATATCCTTATTTTTAATGTAAAATTCTAACATAATCACAATCAAAGCCAAACAGATATAATATCTAGCAACAAAAATTACACAATGCTAGGAACATGAATGTCAATTCCGAACCTACAGCATTCTACTATCTTCTGTTCCTTCTACCACCTCTGTATCTAACTTTCCAAAAGAATGAAAATCAAGAAAGGTAAGCAACTGTCTAGACGGCAGGCAACTCTTCCTATTATCCAGGGCTCTATTTGTCAAACTCCCATATGACTCCTCCATCCTCTGAAAGACAATAACAAGTTTGTTAGCCATAACAAAGTACTTGAATGCAAGTGGGTCAAGACAAAAGGCTTCCAAAATCTACAAAAAAACCATTATTTTCAACCATGATGAGAGGGAAATTCCATTATTCTTAATGGCAAAAGTGCGAGAAAGCACTTTGAAGATGATCATCTCCATAAGTACATAATGGCTACATCTGCTCACAAATATCATTTGCATTATGATCAACAATAATGGAAAATGATCCATATTTTTTTGTAATAATCATGAATGCTCACAAGAACTACTCTCCTCATAAAACAGGATGCTTAAAAAAAAAATTTCTTCTCTCTCATTTCTGTTTCCTTTTTCTTAATTAATTATTTGCTCTTTTTATTTTCTAACAAATGAATTACGGGATAAGCCCACAGAAAAGGGCTGATTATTGTAGACAATTTACATAAAAAGCTTTCTTAAGAGTCACCGTTAGACACAGAAATGACCATTGGACGCCAAATGGCATTTCCAGTTTTTGAATGAATCTTCTCCTTGCACTATATTTTAGGGAAGGGCATAACCAAACCTCAAGCTTATTTCAGTTTTTGGTTCGGTTTGGTTTGGTTTGACACTAAAAACTGATTGGATTGAGAATTAAAAATCGGGTTTGAATTCATGTTAGGTTAACACCGAATTGAACAGCAAATCTGATCGGGTAACATTTAAAATTAAAAAGAAAAACTAAATCTACATATATGAAGAAACCAATGAGCCCTCTCAAATTAAAATGGAAACCCTAAGCTAAGCCTAACCATCTCTCTCACACTAACTGCCGTTAGCCATGCCACACCACAACCTGTCATCAAACTCAGCCGCCGGCCATGCCTTGTCATCTGTCACTATCTCACAGCAGTCATCTTCACTTTTTCGACGTCGCAGCCCCAACAGTAATATTGCCTGGCTGTCGCAGCTTCCATCTCATCGGCTGTCGGGGTTGTAGCTCCCATTTGACGCATCAGCATCGCAGCTATTCACTTGATGGTAAATTGGTCGGAACTGAATCTTAGCTTCTCTACATCAAAATTCCGACTTTTCCAATAATTTTTGTTTTCACTCTTTTCTTTTTAATTAATTTTCTTTATCTACATTTTATTTTTCTCTGTAGATAAATATGCTGCATGCTCAGAATTTGAAATTTAGCAATGGTTTTGCTTACTCTTTTTTGGAACTAAATCTTACTCTCATGTTGATAAGAATATTATTTAATTATTTTAACTTTTCATGTTTATTTTACTGAACTGTGTTATATCTTGTTGTCGTTGTGTTATTATAGGATTGATGATTAATAAAAAGATAATTAGGTACTTAATTAAGAAGATAAAGTTGAAATTAAAAGGTGAAGCCAGAAGTAGCAATGCATGCAGTGTTTTTGGTTCTGATAATTGAGTTTATCACTTTATTGATGCTTGGTTTCCGTCATTGGTTTTGTAGATCTGTATCTAGAAACAGCATGTTTGTCAATCTATATGACAGCACCCTGATAAACTCAATTGTTTATGTTTTTGCAAAATGGACTGACTATTGATGCTTGTTTGGTGGAGGTTAATTGCTGCTAATGTGACTTGCTTGTTGAGTTGAGTGTTCATGGAGATTGGATTTTGGTGTGGGATTTGTAATTCAATACTTTTTTAAGATTAAGTACTTATTTGCGAATTTTATGATTTAAGCTAGTTTTTTATTGCTGAATTTGTAATTAAATTTGGATTGTAGGCCATAACCTGAAATTGAACCCAAACCATAATTTTAACCCAAAAATTACAACCTGAATGCGAAACGAAATTTAAAAACTGAACCGAATTTCAAAACCAAACCGAAATAACTTTTCAACTTGTTTGGGTTGAATTCTCCAATGCAAATGGGTTGCAACCCGAACCGAGTCCCAAAACGTCCACCCCTACCATATTTGTATCAATTTATTTCTTATTACCAAAATTATGCAGTGGCTTAATCTATCAATAACAGCAATCAAAAAGATTCTAGATATCAAGGTCATACCTTTAACCTTCTTGTTTATCCAGATCTCCAGCAGCATCCCAGCACTGATTCCACCAGCAATGCAGGACCCATAGAAGGCTATGGCAGTGGCTAAAGATCTTCGTGGAAGGAAATAGTAGTCTGGAATTTGCCTAATCTTTTTCGGAAGCCGCTTCTTTACAACCGGTTTCACACTTGCACCAGGATCCTTCTGCAATTCACTACCAATGGCTTTCCAGTCGACCCCTTTCAATGGATCTTTTGACTCTTCAGCTCCCATGACCCAACAACTTAGAGCTCAATTCTACAAGTACAAAGCTAGAAGTGATTTGATGCTTATGTTCAAAATCTACTACAAGAAATGCCACAAACAGTAATGGAGACCGCAGAAATTCAGATTTAAAATACTCATATGGAAACCAGAAACTTGTGTACTCGATGCCATTATCAGATCCAGTGTTTGGACAAATAAAAATCTTAAGATAATTTCAGAATCCTTGAAGAATTTTCATATTAAGTAATACAACAAGTCTTGCATTTCTATCAAGGTCCAGCATGCCAACCAGGGCACAAATCATTCCAAGAAACCTTTCTAAATCTATATATAAGAGTTTAACTTTGTACTATCTCCGCCATTGAATGATTTACCATTTCACTATTAGTTAGACCAATATGAATTAACCTGGTTTGAGTAGTGTGTGTTGGAGCTTAAACAAATGCCTTTTTCTTTTGAACATATAACTCTATATTATTCACTGTTGCACTTTGCATAGTATTTGTTTGATTTACGTGAAATTCAGAAAAAAGGAGAAACTGAAAAAAGGAATTATTGTTTAATTGCTCTAAAATGCCCAACCGAGTGGAGTAGCCGAGCAACTAAAATATTCAATTCTGCGAATGGTTTAAGTTCACGCATCAAAGTTTGTTTTCAATTATACACTTTAGAATTGAAAACCTAATCATGTGAAGTGCTCCTAGTAGCATGTCATCAAACAATTATGTGCATAGACACATTTATTCCAATTATAAACTCAATCTAACTGTAAATCCATATGATATAAATAATCAGGTTTGTGGCAATAAACCCACAACACATAAATCTCATATCAATCACACAGTTAACATCAGCAAATCAATTCTCACAAACCTTGAAAAAATAATACAATGTTAATTGTCAGTGGAAAAGAAAAGGAAGTCTTAAGAAAACCAAAAACATTTGCACAGGATTTCCCACAAAACTTACTGGAGTGCTACTTGCAGATCGTACAAACTTCCAAGGATCTAAGTTCCAGTGCGCGTGAATTCGTTTTTAAATGGCTGCCTTGGTAGTGTGAATAAAACATAGAAAAAGCTTCAGGATAGGCACGTGTCTAGAAGGAAACTAAGAAACCTATTGATTTGGGCTTGAGGGCTGTATCCAGAATTTGTAGACTATAAACTAAAGAGGCCGAACCACAAGCCCAACTCTAGATACAACCTAAATCAAAATTTGGTTCGGCCTCTGTAGTTCATATGATATATACCCAAGAATACCCATGATTTATTTGTTAAGATGTACGCAGATGAATACCCATGCCGGACTTTGAAAACACGCAAAATGACTCAAATCAATGAAACCAGAAGCAATTTGAAATAAATAAATAAATGTACATAGAAATTTAAAAAAAAAATAGAAAAAGCAAAAACCTTGGGGGCAGGGGTAACCGACTGGCGCGGCTGAGTGTTGGTGAGTGAACGACGAACGGTGGCGGCTGACGGGCTGTTAGGTTTCTAGTTTTCTTTTGGGGGAATGAGGATTGACTTGATTAAGTTTGAGAAAATCAGAGTGTACAATTTTAATTTGAGAAATAATTAGGAGAGATCGAAATCAGAAGAAGACGATTGGAATATGTTGGGGAGATGTTGATGATTCAGCTATTTTGCAGCTTGGGCCGTAAGCTGTACGAAATCGATGGCGAGTATGTTACTGCGGTCGGTGTACGTTATTCAAATATGAGAATTAATAGGGAGACAACAAAATCGAAAAAAAGACGATCGCAATTAATTGAGGAGAAAAGATTTTGATTATTGGATCCTATATGAAGATGGGATGGCTTGGATCTCAAAACGGATTGCGAAATCAGGACTGTAGCGAACTCCAACCTTGACTGAGCGATGGTCAAAGTTAACGAATTATCCGTATGTGAAACTAGAGTGAATATCGTGTCTATTTGCTGTATTGTGGTGCTATTCGAAAAGTAACGCAGCTGGTAATTATTGATAAAAAATGGTTAATTTTCTTTGAAATAGTGCGAGGGTGGTAAATAGCATGAGGGGTGGTTTTGATTGAGTTTCATAGAAAGAAGTGTTATATTGAATGAGGGAGCGAGAGGGAATGAATTTCTTGGAGAAGAAAATGAAGAAGGATAAGGCATTTACGTGTCAACAAACTAATCTGCACACATCAAAATTGATACTTCATCATCTTAATTTATGGGGCCGAATTATTTCGCTTATCGGAATTTCTGGGGGATGGAAAAGGTTTCCATGATTGGAATTTTTGGGCGGTAGAAAAATTTCGATGATGACAATTTCTAGGGTTTTCAAAATATTTTGCTGATGCCCTCTCAAAATAGTCTCAATATCAATATAGTTTTATACAGTTTCTTTTAGCAACAGACTACATCATTGATTCACTATCAAATTTCAGCCGTTGGATTCTCTCACTTTAAATCCAACGGTTTCTCCTCATGAAGACAAAAAAGTGTTGTACGTTGTGCTATTGCAACATGGGCGAGTCTTGTTTTTCAATTAACAAGATACACCATCTAATTATTATTGCTCTTTACATATTTATGCTTTTTTTTTTTTTTTGGCTGTAAGGGAGCGGGGCGGGGCGGGCCCTTCACGCTGCATCGATAATGGCGGCACTTAACTACCGAAGTCCATAAACCGTTACCATTTTAAAAAATTAGTTACCCTTTCTCTCGCTGCCATTTCATGAAGCTATTCTTCGAACGCCGTTGCAGCTCTCTCACATCTCTTAAAACCCTTCAAAACTCATCAACAGAAATAGCTCAAATCCTTAACTACTGCAAATCCGGTGCGATATGTGATGCAATTCAGCTCTTAAACTCCACAGACTTAGACACAGCTTCTCTCAAGAAACCAATCGTATACGCTCCTCTTTTGCAAACTTGCATCAAAGTCTTCTCATTCAATCACGGCCTCCAAATTCACTCTCACGTCATCAAATCTGGCCTTGAAAATGACCCTTTTGTTGGTAACAGCTTGCTTTCTTTGTATATTAAGTTGGGGCCTGATTTTGATGAGACCCGGAAAGTATTTAATGGTCATTTTATAAAAGATGTCATTTCTTGGACTTCAATGATTAGTGGGTGTATTAAAATAGGTAAATCAAAGAATGCACTTGAATTGTTTTGTGAAATGGTAGGGCTTGATGTTGAGCCTAATGCGTTTACTCTGTCAGCTGTGATAAAAGCTTGTTCAGAGCTTGGTCTTATTAGCCTAGGTAAATGCTTTCATGGGATGGTCATAAAACGTGGGTTTATTTCGAGTCATGTGATTTCAAGTTCTTTAATTGATCTGTATGGACGGAATTATGAATCGCAGGACGGACGCCAGTTATTTGATGAATTGCCTGAGCCGGATGCTATTTGTTGGACATCGGTGATTTCAGCTTTTACAAAGAATGATTTATATGCGAAGGCATTGGGATTCTTTTATTTAATGCAGAGGGAACAAGGGTTGGTGACTGATGGGTTTACTTTTGGGACAGTGTTGACTGCTTGTGGAAATTTAAGGAGGTTGAAGCAAGGTAAAGAAGTTCATGCTAAGGTTATTACATCAGGATTTTGTGAAAATGTGGTTGTTGAGAGTAGTCTTGTGGACATGTATGGTAAATGTGGCTTGGTTGGTGAGTCTCAGCGTGTTTTTGATAGGATGCTGATAAAGAATTCTGTTTCGTGGTCTGCGTTGCTGCAGGGATATTGTCAGACTGGAGATTTTGAGTCTGTCATTAGGATTTATAGGCAAATGGAAGAGATTGATCTCTTCAGTTTTGGAACTGTGCTTCGTGCTTGTGCTGGTCTGGCAGCTCTCAGACTAGGGAAGGAGGTTCACTGCCAATATGTTAGAAGGAGTGGATGCAAAGATGTTATTGTAGAATCAGCTTTAGTTGATCTTTATGCAAAATGCGGTTGTGTTGATTTCGCGCATCAAATTTTTTCACAGATGCCCTTTCGAAATTTAATAACATGGAATTCAATGATTTCTGGGTTTGCTCAAAACGGAAGAGGTGAAGAAGCTCTTAGAATATTTGATGACATGACTAAGGAGGGGACTAAGCCTGATCATGTAAGTTTTATTGGAGTGCTTTCTGCTTGTAGTCATACGGGTTTGATCAATCAAGGGCGAAAATATTTTGCTTCAATGACTAAGGAATATAGTATTCAACCTAAACTTGAACATTACAATTGCATGGTTGATCTCCTTGGTCGGGGTGGGTTGCTAGAAGAAGCTGAAACTTTAATAGAAAATGCAGACTGTAGACATGATTCATCTCTTTGGGAAGTTCTTCTTGGTGCTTGCACAACATGCACAAATGCTGATGTTGCAGAACGCATTGCAAAGAAGATGATGGAACTGGAATCTGACTATCACTTGAGTTATGTTCTTCTAGATAATGTGTATAGAGCAGTTGGCCGGTGGGATGATGCCTTAAAGATCAGGACGTTAATGAAAAATAGTGGGGTTAAAAAGATGCCTGGCAAGAGCTGGATTGAAACAAACAGTAAACTGAATTGTGATATTGATGAGTTGGATGGGCAGGGAAATGCAAAATTTCACGTGCAAGGTTGACAGCCAGATGATGAGAAGAGATTAAAAATTGTGAGGCTGATGAAAGATGATGCTCCGATCTGTTGTTTGAACTTTCCTTCCACTCGATCACCTCCGCAAGAGTCTAATCATGATCTTATCACTGAAATAGGAGCGTCTTGCTTAGCTTACTTGTTAAAGTAAGGTAGTTTACTTGCTGGCTGATAAGTCAGGAAATTCTTACTCAAAGGTAGGGCACAGCTGCCAGCTCCCCCAGCATCTCAAGTGATTAGGCGGGGACAGGATTCGAACCTGCAGTCTTCAGGTCATGGGCCTGATGAGTCGACCAATTCCCTACCCCGCACAAAATAGATTATTTACATAAAATTCAATGCCAAAAAATAAAAAATATCTTTGATCAAACAGCTTTGTTTGCTGTGAAACACAGTGCTTCAGATAAGCATAGTCGCTTAAGACAGCAGACATCCAATTCTGTAACTAGTGGAGACAACTGCAAAAGTTGAATTTGATATTTTTAATCTCTTACATATAACTGGACCACTGAGAGTGAGATTTTGCTGAAGTTTGTCCTAAATTTCCTTCATTTTAGTTAGGAATTTATAATTGAAGAACATGACATGATCCAAGCAAGCTGCATGAGTTTGAGAAATCCTGTCTTGTCCATTCATTTGGAAAGTTTCTTAGATCCTTGTGAGTTCAAAGCAGTAAAATTATTTCATTCTGAAGGTTCTGATACCCTCATTGGTAACATAATGGTTTCACTATCCAAACATCTTCCTTTCTTTTCTTGTATCCTAGGTCGATTGTAGAGCCCGGATAAGCATTTATATCAACAGCAAGTGAACAGTGTTGCAAAAAATAAACACATTATGAAGCTTGGAAAGCAGTTTGGCAAATGGCAGAAAATGCGAAGTTTCTGCAGGGAGATGTTTTTTTGAATAACTTCTAGAGACCAAGCAAACTAATTAACCGAAAACTTAAGTGAACAAGGACAAATTGGTATTCACTAACGATACATTGAAGCAAATACAGCAACATCACCCAATAATTACATTTTACATTTTCCCATCAGTTGTCTTAAAATATTGGCACATATTTTTATATAAATGGTCTGGGATGCTTGGAAAATACTGCAGCTGTACAGTGCAAGCACTAATGTGCTGGACACTACAAAGATGAAAAATATTTGTACATTCTACATATTCAGAAAACTTCCTTCAGAATTCTCTCCAAATTTAGAATCAGTATGTTCTGGCGGTTCAAATGCAGTTCTCATTTCTTGGCTAGCAAGTTCAGCTAGATCTTGCCTGTTCGCATTCCTATAGGCATCAATGACGGCTTTGAACAAGTTTTCATTGGGTTCCATCTCTCCATATTTCAATTGGCTATGAATCCTCTTTACACCTTCAACCAAACCAGCTTTTCCATAACAACCTACGAGATTAATACAGGTTACAATGTCTGGTTCAAGGCCCCGATCCAGCATTTTCATGAACGTATTTAAAGCCTTGTCATTTTTCCCTGATGACTTGAAAGCATATATTGCAACATTGTAGATGAAAGAATCAAGATCTGCTTCTGCTTTGATCAAAGTTTCACAGGTATCAAGTGCTAAAGCATTCAAACCAACAACTGAATATACAGAGGTGATGATAGCTTCACTAGCATAGGGTTTCACTTCCAGGTATGATGACTGTAGCTGCTTTACAGCTTCAATTGGAAAGCCACCTTTCTTCAATATGGTAAATAATACTTTAAAGGTTCCATTGTCAGGCAAAAGCTTTTGGGTTACCATCTCATGCAATAATTCACCACACTGACGTAACTGACCATTAGTGACAAAGCATGCCATTACCTGATTATAGGATATAACATCTCTTAATAACCCTGACAGTTTCATCTCCTCTGCAACATCAATGGCTTCATCAAGCATGCCCATGGTCTTATACAGGTACATCATTGCTGCAAATGAAACTGCATCTGCCTGACCCTTTTCTCTTATATCATTAAAAACAGATTCAGCTTCTGTCACCATACCAAGATCTGCATAAAGACTGATCATTGTATTTGCTGCAACAGTATCTGGACCACCCTCCATGCCCTTCATCTTCTCATAAACTTGTTTTGCTCCTTCCAAGCACCCAATCTTACTATAAGCCTTGATCAAGGAAGTCAACACTATCTGATTTGCCCACAGTCCACGCCCTCTCATCGTGTGGAAATATTGAAGAGCTTCTTCAACCTTGCCAGTTGCTGCAAACCCATTGATTAAGGAACCATACACAACTTCATTCGGTTCCACACCAGCTTTCCTCATTTCTTGGAACACATCAACTGCATCAGAAAGCTGGCCAAGTCGAGCATAAGCTGCAATAAGTGAAGAGAAGGTCAAGCATTGAGGTTTGAACCCTGCCCCTTGCATTTCAGCTAAGAGGTCCACTGCTTGATCCACTAGGTCACCTCCAGCAAACATCTGAACAACAGAATTATAGGTGCACTCATCAGGCCAAGTCCCATGATTTTTCATGACCTTGAGAAGAGAAAAAGCTTTATCATAAAGCTTTGACTTGCCATATGCTTTGATCATGACATTATACTCAACAACATTCTTCTTCTGTCCCACCAAGTCTTTCTTGCCATAGAAAACTGCCTCTGCTTCAGCCCAAAGCCCCTTTTCAGCATAAACATCTATAATTGCAGCAAGTGTCTTTGATGATAGCCTACCATCCAATTGACACTTCTTAAAAATGATCTTGGCCTGATGAAACAATCCCTTATTTATATACACCTTCATAACACCAGGAACAGAATGCTCTTCAATATGCAGACCACTTTTCTCCATTTCAATAATTACAGACTCCATTTCTTCAACCATGTTCCTATGACATAATATGTGAAGAATAGCTCTTTGTGTTACACTATCAGGGAAAAGACCAACCTCCCAAATCTTCCAATAATACCTTAGAGCAGCATTAATATTCCCCACATCAGCATAAAGGGACAAAAGAATATTATATGTCTTTGTATCAGGGGATATTCTCCTTTCTTCCATCATACAAAGCAAAGCTTCAGCCTCTGAAAGATTCCCGTGACTTCCACAAGTGTAGATCATAGTATTGAAGGTAATTGTATCCATTGCAACCCCAGACTTCAACATTTCAGAAAACACATTAGCTGCATCCTTAAGACGCCCTGCCTTGCCATACAAATCAATTAATGTGTTATATGTAGATGTTAGTCTTGGCTTTCGAACTGAGTTCTCCATATCCAACAAACCCATCTTTCTTGGAATGGGATTTCTCCCACCTGTCCGGAAAAGCTCAGTTGACAGAAAATGCTTAAAGCTAACAGGTGTAAAGCCAAAATCATCTGTAGAATCCAATTCAAGGTCATCCAACTCAAGACGCCCAAGGCACCAATCCTTATAAAATCTATCTGCCCTATCAAATTCTCCCACTTCCTTCAAAACCCTAACAACTGTGTTCATAGTAACCTCATCAGGAAAAATTCCTCTAAGTCTCATGTGCTTAATCCACCAAAGTGCTTCGTTAATGAGACCTGCTTTCCCATACACATCAACAAGCATTCCATAAGTATTATTTGTCGGTAAAACACCATTTTTCGCCATTTCAATCCAACATAGCCTCAATTCATCCCATTTTTGAGCTCTACCCAGAGCTCGAAGCACGATATTATAGTGAATCACATTGGGTACATAATCTTTCAGTGACTTGAAAAACTCGAAAACCCGAATAACTCTCTCCCAACTTTTCTGTTCTTTAAGAATCACAGTCTGTTCTTTTGGACTCAGATTTTCACAAAATGAATTAAGGGTATTGTCAATATCATCATTAGATTCTAAAGACCGTAATATTGAAGGCAATATGCCACCATACTTATTTCTCCTTCTACCAACTGAAGAGCTTTTAGTGGGCAAAATTGAAGATTTTGAATTACATTGAAGCTTAAATCCCCCAGAAACCATAGGTCCTCTTTGGTTTTTCTTCTGGGTATGCGAATTTTTTACACTTCTGTCTAAGCCTTGGTCTACGTGTTGCCTTTTAGCAAAGGTTTTGTGATGGAGATTAATAGACCCTACAAAAACCCCATCTTTGCTAGGAGAGTGAAGAATATAAAACTTACTTGGTGAAAAAAGGTGATGCTGGAGACTTTCATGGCCCAATTCTCTGGAACTGTAACAGTGAAGCATTGTTTAACGCTATGGGTTTGTGGCAAATTAGGGTTTTAAATGAACAATTTGAGAGGCTTAAGGTTTTAGTTGGAGAAGATTTTTCAATTGTTTGTCGTTTGCTGGGAATGCAACCGGTTGAGCAGAAACGACCCTCACTCTGAAACACATTTTATTTTGGGTCATTTCATAAATGTCTAGATGTGGATCAGTAAATATACTTATACTTTTATAGAAATAAAAGGATATAGATTTTTTAAAAATTATTGTGATTAATTAATAAATAGAATAAAAATTATTTATAAATTAAAAAAACCGTTATAACATGTCATAACTTCTCTTTTTCCGATGTATTTATAAGACTCTGAATTTAATTAGAAGAAAAATTTTATAATGTTATCATTAAAATTTTAATATAAATATTATTATAAATATATATTTTATAAATTATACGTAAATTAGTAAAATAGATAAAATAAATTAATTAATATAAGACTATTAATTATTAAAACAATTAACATAATTTCTATAGAATTTTAATGAAAAGTGGTTCATACATTTACTTTAATTAAACAAAGAAAAAACCACTTATCAATTAAAAAAAAAAATTGTATCGAAAATAAGTGGAATAAAATTATTGCTAGTTTAGTGTTGTGACCGTTGGATGCTTGGGAAGTTGATGGCTCTTGTTTGGTAGCCTCAAATTCAATGTCGATTGGCAAACGTTTTAAGTAGGTTAGGGTTGTAAGAAAACTTTAGGAAATATTGCGGCAGCAATAAATTGAAAAAACTTATTTACTAATAAGATTCAAGTCGTCCATTGTGATTGTTATACCTGTGTCGGGTGGAGGACCGAATTTGGTGGGAAACTATAGGTACTTTATAATTTCATCATTATTATTGAGTCGTTCATGAGTTAAGTAAAGAAATAGGTAAAAATTGATAATGTAACAGTGGAAAGTCTCTACTTTGTGCGATATGAGTTTTAATGAAACGAAAATTACAATCTATGTTCATAATGAAGTCATTTTCTGTAATGGACTATAGGAATGAAGGTACGAGGAACTCAAAAGCGGAAGGTAGGCTTGATAAAAATTCGGATTTGGATCGGGTTTGTGGCTACCCGGACTCGGTCCGGATGAATACAACAACTACCCGGACCTGGATTGCTACCCGGATTTTTCCATGCGGCCCGGGTCAAGCCTGGCACCTCCCGGGCTCGGGTTTTCAATCCGGGCTTTCCAGCCCGCATGTGCCAATATAAAACTTAACAATCACATAAAAATTATTGTAACAAATTTTAATTATCACATAAAAATTATTGTGACAAATTTTAATTAATTATCACTTAAAAATTTTTTCAATATACTATTTACTACTTAAATTCATTCAATCTATATCCAACAACACAATAATCACTAAATAAATTTAAATAAATATAACATCTAAATTCCAACATATCATAAGTTCATAATTACAATACCAATTAACAACATATCATAAGTAGATAACCATATTACCAACTACCAACATAACATATGAAAATCTCAAAATATATAACAAAAATAATAATTCATAAAAGAGTCTAAAATACTCTAATGTAAAATAAGCAAATAACAAGTTAACAACTTTATGTCATGCTGCTAGATGATTGTACCACATCATCATCATCTGAAATTACCTCCTCCCCAGCAAAAATCTCATCTTCCGAAACTCCGCCTAACAACAAAAATAACACATTAAAATTGAAAAACATTTTAAGCAAAAAAATACTACTATAATATAATTTAAATTACTTTATACCTCGAAAAGTAGAAGCCCAAATCCAATTTTGAGCACACATTAAGGATTCTAAAGTGTCAGGATGGAGTTTGCTACGATGTGGACTCAAAAATCTACCTCCAGTACTCAAAGCCGACTCAGAGGCAACAGTGGATATAGGAAACAGCAATAAAAACACAGAGAAAAAATATACATAGAAACAGCAACAAAAACATAGAAAAACGGTAGCAGAAACACAGAAAAACAGCAACAGAAACACAGAGAAACAAAAATACATAGAAACAGCAACAAAAACACAGAAAAACAGCTGCAAAAACACAAAGAAACAGCAACAGAAACACAAAAAATAAAAATACATAGAAACAGCAACAAAAACACAGAGAAACAGCAACAGAAACACAGAAAAATAGTAGTAGAAACACAGAAAAATAGCAACAAAAACACAAAAAAACAGCAGTAGAAACACAAAAAAAAACAGCAGCAGAAACACAGAGAAACAACAACAGAAATATAGAGAAATAAAAATACATAGAAACAGCAACAAAAACACAGAGAAACAGCAACAAAAACACAGAGAAACAGCAGCAGAAACATAGAAAAATAGTAGCAGAAACACAGAGAAACAGCAACAGAAACACAGAGAAACAAAAATACATAGAAACAGCAATAAAAACACAGAAAAACAGCAATAGAAACACAGAAAAATGGCAACAAAAACATAGAGAAACAGCAACCGAAACACAAAAAAATAAAAATACATAGAAACAGCAACAGAAACTCAAAAAAATAGTAATAGAAACACAAAAAAAAGCAACAGAAATACAGAAAAACAGAAACACAAACACAAATAGAAACGGAAACAAAATAATAATAATAATAATACTTGGATTAATTTTATCATTTTTTTCAAAAAACTAAAAAAATAATTAAAAGCTGAGCTGAGCTGAGTAGCTATCGTGGGGTGATTGCTAAGGGAGTTCGTGCTTCCTGCGAATCTGCGATTGTGCTTGGAGCTGGAGCAGTGGAGCTGGAGCTGGAGTTGGAGACTTGGAGAGTTGGAGTTGGAGATTAGGGTTAAGTGGTTAACGATTTAGGCATAAGGCATTTTATATTTTTTCCTTTTTTTTTAAGAAACTGGGCACAATCCGAGTTCCGGATTTTTAACCCCTTGCCCGAAAATAACCGGGTATTGAATTTCAATACCCAGACCCTTTTTTTTTTAACATACGGTCCGGGTTTTGTCCTGACCGAATTGGCCGAGTATGGGCCGGATCCGGTCCAGACTGGTATTTTTGACAAACCTAGCAGAAGGCAATAGATTATGAGAATACTGATGAAATCTTTGTGGACGCCCCAAGTTCTGGAGGAAGTAGAGCAAGGGAAAATAACTATGGATTCATAAGCTTTTTGTAAGTACAGGCAAATGATGAAACTTTCAAAATTTAGCTATGGGATCTTCTGCTTTTTGTTTCGTAGTTACTTAGAAGTTATTCTAGTGTGTCATTGAATTGTTAGTGGCGAGACTGTTCATCAGCTGAAGGCAAACGAAGGTAGGCATGCATTACGAATGAGGTACGTGAATATGGAAGAAAATAATTAATTGTATATACTGTTGGGATTATATGTACTTCAAAGCATATTAATTTTTTATTAATAAAATATTTGACGTATATATTTAAATATCTTAAATCGTATTAATATTTTGAGTAAAGTCCATTTAATCATATTATATGTATTTATGCGATCACAATTTGGATTCGCAGAAGACATAAATACAAGTTATCTTATAATTAAACAAATTAAGTTCACGGTTGATAAATAAAGTTGGGCACTTTATTTAAGTATGGACTGTAATAAATTCATTGAGTTATTTGTCTTAATCATGTATGAATTTATTGATGTAATATGACTACATTGAACTGGATCACATATGAGATTTAATTAACCCAGTAATAACTGTCAGACTTATTAAATCTCATAGGCATTGATTTACTGTAATCTTAATATTGAGTTAATTATAATTTCATTATTGCAGTTGTTGTTTTATTTGAGTTACCAATGGGCACGACATACACATGTAGTCAAGATTACCAGTATCTTGGTGGAAGCAATTACAAGTATTGAAATTATAGATTAACAATATAGAATTTGTACGACACATCTCTTGATGGGTTTTCAATACTTGATCATAGAATTCTCTAACCAGAGTGTCTCAACATAAATAAGTATGTTGAAAATGATCATTAGAGAAAACCAGTAAGTATCAAGGAACAAGATATAATTAAATTGATTGGACGGTTGATATATCAATTTAAATTAACGATGTGGTACAAAGGATTGTGCAGTAAATAAATCAATGTGGCTTGGGCGAATTATATTCAAGCATAAAATTATGGAGGTCAGTTCCAATCTTATAGTGGAGTATAATTTGAATTAAATAATTATATTTATTTAATTACAAATTTAATTATTGTAACCACTATCGTATGTTCCCAAATGATCCCCAGGTTAGCTCATTTAATTGACAACACCATTACTGGACTCAAAAGTAAGAAAAACTGGCATATTGGATGAAAATCATAATTATAATATTTGTTAAAGCCTAATATGTTATATTTAAGTGTAAAAGGGGACTTGTGATATTTTACAAGGTGGTACTCTAATTAGTTACACATTCTCTCTACTTGTACGTAAATAAAGAGACAGTATTTAATTTAAATATTTAAATATTTAAATTAAAAAGAAATTCTATTTTTAATAGGAATCTTAATCCCAACATATTATGGTTTTTCATAATATAAAAGGGGCATTATTCTCTTAAAACCAAGGAGAAAAAAAGGAGATAAGAGAATCCTAGGGCTTTTGAGAAAAATACAGAAGACATCTAAGAGAAGCTAGTTGCAATTGGGGAGTGGTGAAACAGACGCCCACACGTCCAGTGTTGATCAATCTTGAGTTATAGCCTGGAAGATCGTTTGGAGACGGATCTACAACTCTCAATTGTTCATCTTCTCAAAACATTAAGGTATGAATTTCTAGATTACTTAATTCTTATATGTTGTATGAGATTGGTCCTAAAAAGCTTTTAATTGAAAAATTGAGAAACCTAATTTATTCCCTTTATATGCAACATACGAGATGCAATGAACTTAGGTGGTATATTTGGTTTGGTTTTTTCAGTTCATAGGCACAGAAGGAGATTGGAAACACATTCAAGAATTTTCTAACTGAGGAAAAATGCCAGTACAAAATTCAAAGGAAAAGAGGAGGTAAAGGGAATGTAGAGAAGGTGAAATTCTTTACGAGGTGTGCACCCAGCAGATTGGCTGCCTTGGTTTCTTAGTTGATAGACAAACAAAGAGAGGTAGTGTGTGATATTGGATTAGGGAGTATCATGACCTTAAATGTGGCTAGCTTAGAAGGAAATTATGTTTGTGGTTAGTTGAGAGGATTGACACAGCTAGGTGCATCTTGTAATTAAATGGCCATTAGTTTGAGTTAACCCTTAATACTTGTGGAATTAGAAGGTGATATCTTTACAAATTTAGTGTAACATCTAGGGGAATAAACATAAAGACAGTGGAAGAAATTTTGCGAACTTCAAATGATGCAGACGATGAATTTAAAGTGGGATTTATGTTGTTCACATTATGCACTCTTCTTTGTTTACTAGGTGGAGTTCACATCAATTAAAGTTTTCTATTTTCTTTGAAGGATGTTACTAGCATTCAAAATAGAAATTGGGCGATATTTTGCTTCGCAAGGATGATACGTGGTATTACTAGGTACAAGGATGAGAATTTTTTTACACATTAGTGCTTGTCTTCTATATCTAGAGGTAAAATGTTTCATATTAGCAGTTAATTTGTAGGTTAATTAAATTTTTATTCATCATGTCAAATATGTTTGCGTATATATGTATATATATATATATATAGAATGATTTATTTAATGGATGCTGATTAATAGAACATTTGAGGAGAGCAATAGTTAAGTCTGAGAAAAAGTGGTGTCTAACAATTGAATTATTTACTACAAATTCTGTCGTGTATGAGAAGGTACGAAGAAATAGATTGATATACCCTTTGGTTGTTGATGTAGATGATCTTATAAGAATGACTAAGAGAGTTGTCTGTAGTGTGTAGAGGTTGAAGTCCCGATTGCCTTGTAAAGAATACAGTGGAGCTCGTGAAAATACAATGGAATGGGATGACATGGATGAGGTGTTTTGAGGGTAGCTGCTGTACAAGGGCAATAAAAAGGATGAGGAAGAAATAGTTATTATTATAGAGAAAGCTAATAACTTATTATTCAAGGGACATGCAATTAAAGATGAAAGGGAAACCAAATTATTTGAAATGTGTGAATACGGGATTTAGAGGGGAGTTCATTGGACATTATAATAACGGGCAAAGTAATTCGAAAGGCAAGAAGTAGCTACCAAAGCCTCGAAGCCCTTTGGTTAGTCATTGTGCTTGTATCAACTTCCGTTTTTCCTTCTATTCCTGATCCTTTCAAGCATAGAATGAAGCGAGTGGGGATTGTCAAGGTACAGCTTTTCTAATGGATTTCCAACTGGAAAATCCAAGCTTGCCAGCATTTTCCACTCGAGTGAGCTCGTCTTCATTCTTTTGGGTAGCCTCACGTCGAGGGGGATACAATTGACTGTCTCAAACTGATACTATAAGAATTAAAGTTCCAACATACACCCATAGTATCGAAATATTGGTCTAGCGCAAATAAAAAGTTGTCTATGATGATAGCGTTGTGTGTGCCATTGTAGGTATCAGGCTTTGGTACATCAATGGGTCGGGCATCACTCGTGCTTGTGGCAGCTGGGCTAGCGGAGAGTGTACACTTATGTCATGCCCAATCTGAGCGGACTTCTTCCACTTTTACACAGACAGCACGCAGTTCTTCTTACACGAAACTGCAGAGTTCCAACAATTCTTCATAGAATGCTCGAAATTATCCTCGGAGGGTATCTTGTTATTGCATATGATTTCGGGGCCCTGAACATTTATTTGACTTAAAACCATTTCTGTCTCCCTAATATTTTATTCTCTTTTTACTTAAAAACTCTCCTTTTGACTAGAGTAAGGTCTCATTTTGTTTCAATTCAGGAAGAAGATAATTGCGATTCCTAAGAAAGAAGGTTAACTCTCGCTATTCTATTTGAATATCTCTTGATTTTTTTTTTCTTAGTGAGGCAGTGTCATTCTTCTCAAGTAATGGTGTAAGTAAGGTAGGGATTTAGATAAATCTAAAAAGACCTCTCCCGGGTTCAGAGCTACGGTTTGCACGCACATAATTCAATTTATTTCATAGCAATGATCAATATTCCAACTTCAAACACAACACAAAAGGGAGGGATTGAGTAATTCGAAGAAGGGGCGTGCCAGCATATTATAAGTACTTGGTAAAGTGGAAAAACCTCCCCGAGAGCAAAGTCACTTGGGAACGTAAAGAAGATTTGTGGCAATTCGCAGAGCACATCCAGAAGTTCAAGCACGAGAGTGCTAGCTTGAACGCCGTGAGCTTACGTTAGGGACGATGTTTCAGCTTTTTCAAGGTAAGTTCATGTGATGTCTACCTCTTCATGCCATCCGCGAGCGAGCTTATGAGCCGCGAGTCTTTTTTCTCTTTAGGTTGAGGCTATGGTGTTAGAGGTCATGGGCTAGAATCTCATGATAAAAGTTGACCGAAACTGGCTTCATACGGAGGGAACAAGGGATTGAGGGAAGTGCTGAAGTGAAGTGCCATGCTAACACTTTTAAATTCATCTTGAGGAAGAGCTCATTTTCTCGAAATACTTGGAAGACTTGTTGCAAATGTTCAGCATGCTCCTCAAGCATGGTGCTATATACCACTATGTTGTCTAAGTACACGACCACGAAGCGGTCGAGGAATGGCTGCAGCACTTTGTTCATGAGTATGTCTTTTCTTTCTCCATTGTTCTGTTCTCGCCACGAGAAAGACGCACCGAAAAGGTATGCCATGCGAGGCTCCAAAGTTTCATCGCAGCACCGACTTAGTTCCGGGAGTATCTCCACACCAAGAGCGCCCTCTTGTGCTGTACTTAAAGTTGGAAGATTGGCCATTGCTCCAAAATGAACTGAATTGCGTGCGTGCAAACCTTACTAGTTTTTACTGCCTAGTGCCCAAACTGATTAGAGAGTTGTTGAACAAGCAAATCGGCTATTTATAGTTAAAGCAAACTTGAAAGAAGAGCAGTTGTGGGGAAGGTTGCAAAGTTAGGAAATCTCTCTAATCTGGTTTATAAAATCATCTAATGCACATATCCTCTCTACTCGTTCTCTTTGCTTAAAATTAAATGTGGCACCAATATAAGTCAGTTAATGATATATTCCTGGTAAGCCATGAATTAGAGCTATTTGATTGCTTTCTCTCAATGAATGTTATAAAAACAGTTGAACATAAACTAATATTTATTTTGAAATTGCGCATGCGGATGGGGGAATAAAAACATCGTTGTTCGTATTACCTAGATGGACATTGGGAATAGGTAGGTGACTTGTAACCTTGATTTTAGGCAGGAGAGAGAGTTCGTTTTAGAAAATTATCAACCTTACCCTAGCCAATACAAGTATAGCCTGTGCATGTTTTCAGTTCATCTTTCTGTCGAGGAGATTAGGTTAATTAGCAAGAAAAATATGCTTGATAAAAGGTAATAACATTGCAACGTTGTCTGAATAATTACATAATGAATATATTTACATAAATAAAAACGGTTGATATTGCATGGTAATTTGTTTGTGGTGGATTAAAATTTTCAGGGAGATTCTGTTTAGGAGTAAATACAATTAGGTTAGTAGGCATGACATCCTTTTACTAGGTCCTGGGAGACAGGTTCATGTAATGGAGTTTCGTGAGTGTATAAAATGAAATTGGTATGTATATCACTTGAGTTGAATAATGTTATGAGTTTAGCTATTTGTTTTATGTTTTGCTACTAACCTTATTGGAATTATAATAGTGCAAATATTTATTCATATAATATTTTGATTCAGATAATGAATATTGTGACATAAATTCTTTCTGCCGAAGAGTCTTGCAATAGTGCAAATAGGATACTTAGTTGGTTCCTTCCCTTAGTTTTTGTTTTGTGTACCTTTTCATAAAACTACGACATGGTCTAATAGTTACAATGCACATGTTTTCACTTTAACATATGATATGCTATAGTTGTGGTAATTTGTTTGTAGGGTGTAGATTTGAAAAATTTATTATAAAACCTTATATATATTATCTGATGGTTCGTTTATCAACTACTCTATCTTTAATCTTTAACTAATTGTTGTTATTCTTAAAACTTGTCGGAAAAAGGTTCTGCGGAATGTGTGTGACATGGATATATTACTTGAAAACTTTATTCTTCGAGACTTTTACATGAAGGATGTTCATAAATGTGCTAAGGTTAGGATAATTGGAATTATTTTGTTAAAGGTTTTGTTGTAGTGTTTATACACATAAATAATGTATTTTGCTTAGATATTTATCCCTGTGAACCACGGCTTTGGTCACTGGTACATGTTGGTTATATTCATTCCCAAAATAAGTGTGGAGATTTAAGATCCAATGCTTAGTACTCTGACCTATAAAATGTTCAACTTAGAAGCTAAATCAATTGTGTGTAATGTATTGCAGTTTATGTATAATTTTGAACTTGGCATACTTCTCTAATGTGCATACACATTTATATATTCCAATATAATCTTCGTGATGAATTAGTATGGTAATTATCCAATATATATTCCAATATAATCTTTGTGATGAATTAGTATGGTAATTATCTAATTTCCATTACAGGTGTCCAACTGCGGCCATTTGATATTGTTTTTAATGGGGATGCTCAAAAAGTTTTGGTCGCTAGTTCAAAATTTGACCACTTCATTATACAATAAGTAACTAAAATTCCAGATATCCGTGAATTGTATAACTATGGTATATTTGTTGTTTTGTTTATACAGAGAGAAGAAAATGACTGCAAAATCCAAATATTCAAGTTTGTTTGAAAAGAATACAATTTGTATCATTTAATTGCACATGGATTGGATTATTACAATTTATGTAATACACAATAAGTAAATCCCTCTTTTTTTGTAATGTCATTTTGATGCTGAATGGTCATAACTGGTACTATAAAAAATAAGGAAGTCCAGACGAATAGAACGTTACTGGTGCAAGTAGGTGATAAGATATAGACTTGGTTGTAATTGTATACTTAATTACAACACCAACATGGTGTGGTTTGTGTAAAAACAAGAAAATTATTATAGTGTGAATTTTTATTTTTACAAGTTCTGTAGTTGTTTAGTCTGATGCCTCTGTTTTAATAGAAAAACTAATTGTAAACTTTTGGTATGTCTCTTATTTAATTTCCATATTAGAGGCTAATGTCTTTTGTTGTATTGTAACTTAGTATTGGCTGGATAGTTGGTTACAAATTCTTTACTTGAGAGACAATTGTCATTTTCAGCGTTGGTTCGTCAATAGTTAATATGAATGATGGTCCATGTGATGCAGTTTCAGATTGGGCTTTAATTTGTGCTTAGACTTGCAAGTGTCACGTGCAAAGTCTTTTATCTGATTTTAAATTATTACTTTGTCCATAACAACATTTAGGGAGTTATACAGCTTTGATGTAGTAGATGAAAGCATCTTTTATGATGAAAAAACATACAATTAGTTTTACAAGCGGTAAAGCCACATATAATACATTAAATCTGTATGTTAAGTAAGAAGAGTGTTGACGGTGCAATAGTAAAATAATTTGGTTGTCTGGTTCTCTATTTGTGAAACAATTTGCGTATTCAAAAAAATTATAAATGCTCAGCTTTACCGATATTTAACCTTGAAATGCCTTAAATTTTTTTAAACAACTACTTTATTGTATAATTACATTAAGGCACTTATTGAAAATGTACTGAGTCAAACATGTCCGCATCTGGGATAAGATACCTAATAGGGCTATATAGTTGTTACAACTGAACTAACCACAACCATCTAAACAATGTTGACATAAATGCATCATAATATTGATTTTGATGATAACAAGCCATATATGTTATTAGTTAAGAATGTTAGAGTCTAAAAATTAGATAAAACTCTTAAGCCATTCATTGTTCTTCATGAGTTTAAGGTTTTGGAAATAATCGAATAATCGCTAATAATTAACGGCAAACCTTTGCATAATGATTAAAATGTTATGCTAATTCTAAAAAATAACAACGAGCTATTTACGAGAAAATAGTTAACTGATAATTTCCAGAAAGGAGATAAAATTTTGCTTTGATTATGGAAACTAATAGTGAACCGCTTATAAGAAAATGACTAACCGATAATTTTCAAAGAGTAATTTATTTTATAGATATGAACCATTTAATGCAAAAGGGTAGCCGATAATTCCTTGCAGGTTACTGAAAAATAATAGCTAACTGATATCCATTTAATAGCGATCCAACAATTCAAAATTGTGCATAATGGTCACCTACAAAAGGTTAAAAATGGTAATATGATAGAAGTTAATGGCGATCTGATAACTTCCAGAAAGTCAATAATGGTTAATTTTCATCTCCAAGTATAAAATGACTCAATCAAATTTAAATATCAATACAACCACTACAGTTATTGTTGAGCTATCTTTTGCAGTACTAAGCTAATACTTGTTTATTGTTTCATCTAATCACACTTTGGGCCTTCATTTGTAATCATATATATTGTATGAGAGAAAATCATTATAAATTTCATTTTAATATCAAAGTTGAGTGATTGTAAGTGTGAGAACACTTTGGTAAAAGGTGAGAGATTTATCTAAAGATTGTAAAGGCTGTTTGAAACTTAGAAGTTAATTGTAAGACATTAAAGCCTTGGGTTGTAAGGTTTGGATATTGAAATCCTCAAACTTTGTATACTTAGAGGTGTAGACGTATGCGGGGTTTACCGAATCATATAATTTTTTTGTGTTTGTTTTCTCATTTCCTATCTCTTTATTTTCATTTACTATTTAAATTTATTTATATTGAAATTGCTTGAGATATTAGTTTAAATTGTAATATATTATTTAAACATAATTTTTAAATCTCAATTCACCCCTCTCTTAGGTTGCACACTTAGAATTTCAAACAACAGAGGTAGTATAAAATAATGCAACACATAGAAACCCAAATTATTATGTTCTAAAAACATCATACTGAAAGTGTATGCATGAAGTGTAGTATATAATCATAAACATTCCCATATATAGTTGGAGCATTGATTATAATTGATAGATCTTCAATTGTCCCCTTCTGAAATAACACCTAACAAGAAAAGAATGAGGAACCAGCGCAACATGCTAGTCATTAAGCATTTATCTTGCTTTATCATGAAGGATTATTAATGTACTTTCATATGTGTGAACATATTAAACATATTCAACATCTGAACCATATAAAGTACTGATAGTGAATTTGTCACAAATTGTAGCTATAACTATTTTTGTAATCAACCTTGTCAATTAAGACAATAAAAAAAATTGCAAGAAATTAGGATTTTTTTTTTTTTGTTTGTTGTAAACAAATTGTAATAGTGCATACCCATGACATTGTTGTTCGTAAAAAATCTCTATAATTCCACATATTGATGTAGTTATTTATAGTAGTGGAAGTGTAGTATTGTGAGTTTGGGAAGTTTAATTCGGGTCCACCTCCATATTGTCTAATGATTCATCCAATATGTTGCCACCAAACTATTAGTCTAAAGGGCTACACATATTGTAATTTTAATGATAACAAGCATATGTCTTAAGTAATTTGATTAATATTGTATTTCATATTTTTCACTAGTTCTTGAAGGATAATATTTATACAAGTGAAATCAAGTTCAATACACTTAACGGATAATGGCTAGATCAAGAACGAAGTTTCGCTCAACGGAGTTATTGTTTAGTATTTGAGAAGTTCAAAGTATTTATTTCATAAGAAATCATTTTTCATAAACCAAAGGTTTATATTTATAAAAAAAATATTTTATGGATTTTAGTTTTTTTAGATTTTGGATTAAATTAAAAAAGTTTTGATAACTTTGAATTCAATAAGCATTAGGTTAAAAATTCTAAAAAGAGTCTTTTTAAAAAATCCTATAAAATTTAGGGCTATAGTATAATTAAAGAAAGTTTTAAGAATAACAAGAATATTTAGAAATTTTAAAAATGGACCAAGTTGTAAAATATTATGACATTTTGAGCCGTAGTATAATTATCAAAAGCTTTAGGATAAATTATAATTTTTGAAATAGTATTACAATAGCAATATTCAAATGCAATGATAACTTCACTACAACAAGCGGCCAGTTAGTTAAATTAAGCGATTAACCGCTTTCCCGTGGGTTTTGTCAATAACGACTATATTTTGAATCTAAAGTATATACTTAAATCCAATTCATTTCTAACAACTTAAGCAAGCAAAAACAAGATCATACAACATATTTTGAGTTTCCATTTCACAAATCATCATATATCAAATCTAAATTATGCTATCATTTATATATCATTAACTCTAAAAGAGAGTGTTTGTTTTAATCATTGAATTCTTTGTAAAACCTGAGAGTGTATAAGTGTGAGAAACACTTAGTAAAGAGATTGGGAGATAATCTTTTGGTGTAAAAGTTTATTGGCATATTAGAAGTTAATTGTAAAAACTTAAATTTTTGGGAGATTTGGATAGTGAAATCCTTATGCCTGTTGTGCTTGGAGGTATGGACGTAGGCAGGAATTGCCGAACCACATAAAAATTATTGTGTTTGATTTCTCTTTACTTACTCATTTTGAAATTTATTATTTTTTATTCCATTAAGGCATTAGAATAAATTAGTGTGTGGTTTATTTAGTTTAAGTTTTAAAATTCTAATTTACCACATTCTTGGGTTGCATAACGTATATTTCACAAATTGCTGCAGCAACTTGGCAGAACTAATTTCTAAACTGCAGTGATTTTGTTCAATGCTTCATAGCCAATAATATTAGGTTCATTGTACTCCTTACCTATGCTGGTTTGACAACTACATTATTCTGACACATGAACTTTATGGACTCATTGCCGCAGGCTTCTTTAGAGCTCGCATTAACTTGGTTTGCTTTACATGTGCATACAGTGTGGTAGCCTTTTTTGTATTTTCTGTACTTTGTTTGCTCTGTTGGAGTGTTGGTCCAACATTTATTTTCTTTCGAGCTCCCTTTATCAAAACAACTATTGGGTCTTTCACTAAATGTGGTCTTCTTCATTCTCCATTATTCTCTTATTACTCTGCAATTGAACACATACCTTCCAATCTTACTAATAAGTTGTGAATATCTACGATGGCCATAATATAGGCATCAAGGCTTTTACCTATAAATTTTAATAAACCGTAACATATAGTGTGAATTGAACCCACCCTACTTTAACACTCATATATTGTGCAACATCATCAATAGATTCACTTAGTCTAACTCCACCTTTGCATCATTTCTCCACCTTGATAAGATCTTACAGCTTCAGATTTCAGGGATGCTTTATACCTTTATCACAACAAAGAATGAGAACAAGGAATCCCAATACTGTCATACTGTATGTAATTATATGACAATATTCCTTACTCGATAAACAATACTATTGTATATTCCTTATAGTGGTTGCCAAATTTCTTTACTAGTTATATTTTTGTTAACATATCTTGTACAGTTATTGTTGGGATTATGTGCTCTTTAAAGCATATTGATTTTCTGATTAATAAAATATTTCAAATATTTATTCAGATATTTTGAATTGCATTAATATTTTGAGCAAAGTCCATTTAATCATATTATATGTATTTATGCGATCACCATGTGGATTCGCGGAAGACATAAATACAAGTTATCTTATGATTAAATAAGTTAAGTTCATGATTGATAAATAAAGTTGGACACTTTATTTAGGTATAAGCTGTAATAAATTCATTGAGTGATTTGTCTTAATCATGTATGAATTTATTGATGTAGTTTGTCTACATTGAATCTGGATCACATATGAGATTTAATTAACCTAGTAATAAGCTATCGGACTTATTAAATCTCATAGGCATTGATTCTTGTAATCTTAATCTTGAGTTAGTTATGATTTCATGATTGTAGTTGTTATTTCATTTGAGTTACCAATGGGCATGACATACACATGTAGTCTAGATTACCAGGTATCTTGGTGGGAGCAATTACAAGTATTGAAATTGTAGATTAACAATATAGAATTTATGCGACACATCTCTTGATGGGTTTCGATCTTGATCATAGAAATTCTCTAGCTGGAGTGTCTCAACATAAATAAGTATGTTGAAAATGATCATTTGAGAAAACCGAGTAAGTATCGAGGAAAAGATGTAATTAAATTGATTGGACGATTGAGATATCAATTTAAATTAACGATGTGGTACAAAGGATTGTGCGATAAAGAAATCAATGTGGCTTGGGCGAATTATATTCGAGCATACAATTATGGAGGTCGGTTCAATCTTATAGTGGAGTAGAATTGGAATTAAATAATTATATTTGTTTAATTACAAATTTAATTATTGTAGCCACTATTGTATGTTCCCAAATGATCCCAGGTTAGCTTCATTTAATTGACAATACCATCATTTGGACCCAAAGCAAGAAAAACTGGCATATTAGATGAAAATTATAATTATAATATTTGTTAAAGCCTAGTATGTTATATTAAAAGTGTAAATGGGAGCTTGTAATGTTTCTAAGGTGGTCTCCTAGTTTATTACACATTCCTTCCACTTTTAGGTAAGTGGAGAGATAGTTAAAGAGGAATTCTATTTTAAATAGAAATCCTAATCCTAACATACTAGGGTTTTCATAAGATATTATAAAAGGGCATTATACTCTTAAATGAAGAGGAGGAGGAGAACCCAGGGATTCAAGAAAAATAAAGAAAGCATCTAAGAGGAGCGAGTTGCAATTGGGTAGTGGTGAAGCAGAGCCCACGCGTCCGGTGTTGATCAAACTTGAGTCATAGCACGGAAGATCGTTTGAAGGCGGATCCACAACTCTCAATTGTTCATCTTCTCAAAACATCAAGGTATGAATTTCTAGATTACTTAATTCTTATATGTTGTATGAGATCGGTCCTAAAAGGTATTAATTGAAATTTGAAAAACTTAGTTTATTTTCCCTTCAATTGGTATCAGAGACATCTCATTATAATATATAAGAATTAGGTAAGAAATCTATCTTGTTAATTATGCATTAGAGTGGCACAATTTATTTAGATATATATTATTTGTTAATATATGAATAAAGCATGCTTGGATTGTCTCAATTCATGGTTAGAGATTTGTTTGTATTTTATTTTGGATATGTAACAAAAGGGGTGGTTTATTATCATCATATTTCCCTTTTGATTTAATTTTATGTTTCAAAATTATTTTATAAAGCATTAGTTTAGAATCTGTAAAATAAAAAAAAAAAAGGGATTTTCCGGAGCAGCATCGCGCGCGCGGAAGGCAGCCCGCAGCGCGCAGACCGCGCGTTAGGCAGCCAGCAGCACGATCGCGCGCGCTGCTTTCGCAGCAGGACGGGCGCGTAGCAGTAGGCTCCTGGACGCTGCTCGCGCAACAGCTGGCCCGCGCGCGCTGCAGAAAGCAGACGTGGCTTGCGCAGGCAGCAGGCTCGCGTTGCAGCATCGGCAGCAGCAAGCCTCGCGCGGGCAGAGCAGCGGCAGCAGTCCTCGCGTGGCAGTAGCAGGTCTCGCGAGCGCAGCAGCAGCAGCAGTCTTCCTCGCACGGCAGCAGCAGCATCGGATGTCCGACGCCGACAGGGGCGTTTATCCGGCCTGACAGCGGCGAGAACTCGCCAGAGAAAAGACAACGAAAGATCTGGGTTTTTGTTGATGGCGGCGGAGAGAAAAGAATGCAGTTAGGGTTTTTGAGTGGTGAATATCACTTAAGTCCCTAAAGTACTGCATAATTTCTGTTGGGCCAAAATTAATATACTATATGCATTTAAGTCACGAAACGGTTTTGGGCTTGGTAAATCATAGTTTTAAGTCCAATAAAATTTGGAGCTTAATGGATTAAAATGCATGGATATAGTTTAACAAATTAAATTTATTTTTGGTCCAAAAGTTTTATTTAAAATTTTATTTTATTTTCTTTAAAATTAAAATTTGGACCAATAATAAATTTAAAGCTCATATTAACTAATGTCATCAACAAAGATAATCCAGAGAAGTAGATATTGACATGAAGCCCAATGAAGATTAGAGCTTAGGGTTAATATTTTATTAGGAAAACCATGAATTGAGATTATTTAAATTTTCTATATGTTGTGTTTTGGATGTGAACATACTAGTGATAACATGTCATATAGAATAGGTAGTATCACTCTATGCATAATAATATATGTCATTCATATAACATGAATTCATGCATATTATTTGAGATTTGTAAATGCTTAATAATATAAGATATCACTTAGATAATATTATAGGAAGTATGCAATTAACAATATATGTATGATTTAAAAGGAAAAACCAAACTTTAAAATATTGAGTGGGAGAGGAAAATTCAAGATAATTTTCCCACGAGCTCCATTATTAGTTCAATAATAAAATTATATATATACCTCGACTTCATGATACGGTGATGCTCCTACGGAGGTATATATATTAGACATTTTATTTGATGAACTTCTTTAAAGATAAAATCGAAATATTTTTCAATCGTTGATCACCTCAACGGTGGCTACATGATATGAGAAATACGTAGATTGAAACAATGGTTATACACTCAACAAAATTTGTTATTAACCTTCCCAACGAAGCTCTGTTAACAAAATTTTGACCTTAAAAGATAAGCGATAGTTATTTATCGTATTACGACATGAAAGTAAATAATCTAATGGTTAATTGGATTGCAGTAAGTGGCGGCATGACTTCCCCAACGGATAGCTTGCTAAAGCGATACTTATATTATCGTTACAATAAAATAAAATGCATTTATGGTTTTTGCATTTTAGAATTTTATTGTGAATGTTATATCAATATATTTATGCATGTATGTTTTATTTTTCGGAAAATGTCTTCCATCAACCCATTGTTAATCATCACGGTTAAAAATGAACTCATCTGGTGACAATTACTTAGATTGGAAGCGTAATCTATTTAATATTCTCACTGCTAAAGACTACAAATATGTTACGACCCGACAATACCCTCCAGTACCAACGTTATACGATTATAGAAATAAGAAGGAGTCTTATGAGAAATGGTGCAAGGCTAACAAAATGGCTAAGCGCTATATATTGGCTTCGATTTCTATGGAGCTACAGAACAAACTTGAGCATGGAAACGACCACTGAAATATTGGCTAGTCTCCATGAGATGTTTAGGCAGAATCTCGATTACGCCGGAGAAGCGGCGTTAAAGCGTGTCACCGACACCAAGATGGTAGAGGGTACAAGAGTTCGTGATCATGTCCTCAACATGATGGACTATTTGAATGAAGTTGAGATTCATGGTGTTGAGATCGATGATAAAACAAAGATCAACATGGTGATTGAATCTTTACCGATACATTCGAGAGAGTTTAAGGTCAGCTATATCTTAAGCAATAGAAATATGACCTTAGTTCAATTGATGTACTGAACTACATGCTATAGAAGAATATTATCATAGCAAAGCACTTCCTAAACAAGAATTCTCTTTAAAGCCTAAGTCGAAAGACAAGGGTAGGCAAAGAGAATTGACATAAGGAATCATCTACCGGAAAAGATGGCAAGTCGAAAGACAAGTGCTTCAAGTGTGGACGGAAGGGTCATCGGAAGAAAGATTATCCTAAGATTATTAAAATCGGTATAGGAAATCTTTAAGCTTCCTAATTAGTTCGGTTTCTATAGTGAATTACGAGATAACTAATTTTTATTTGTAAATTCATTTAGTTGGTTTTCGGAAACCAAGAGATTAAATGAAGAAAGCTTTAAGCAGTGATGAAAAAGATACTAGTTTATATCAGTTGAGAGGAATAGATCAATTTTATGAGACTTTAAGTTTTGATATTTGTCTTTGTATTCCAAACATTAGAGGAATTTAATTTTGGTGGCTTGTTTTTAATAAGCGAAGCACTCGTTATTTTTATTTTTGATCCTATGTTAATAACTCTTTTTTTACAAAGACAATTAATATCATATAAGTCTATTGATCTGTTCAAAGCAAGATATAATGATAAAAAGTATATTATTTATCCCGGAAAAGAAATGTTTTTCTAAAACCAATGGCACCTCTAATATTTATGCTTAAGTCATATAAACTATAATAAGATTTCATGAGAATGATTAATAATAGGTCCTTCCTGACCTATTTAAGGATTGATCATTGATACTCTATAAATCTTATTTAGAAGAGTAATATGACAAGGTAGCTCATTTTGAGCTAAAAGAAAGCGTAATATTGTATGCATGAAATTAGTACATACAAATGTATGTGGACTAATTAGTTTACATGTAAGAAGAGGTTATGAGTATTTTATCAATCCAATTGATAAATATTCAGATCATTTATGTTTGTCTAAATGTGTCATGATTCCATGGCTTTTGAAAATTCAAAAGAGTACATGGATAAGATAAAGAAGCAATTAGACAAGAACATAAAAGAACTTTGATCTAATCAAAGTAAAGAATATCTCTCTAGAGAATTCAAAGTCCATTTGGTTGTAAAATGACATAATAGTGTCATTATATAGACAAACAAAATTCTTTTGGATAAAATAAGATGTATACTTAGCGATTTATCATTTACCTTTTTTATTCTAGATACCAGTATTTAAAAACTGCATAGACTATTGAACTTAGTTTTATCTATATAAGTGCCTAATTCTCCATAGAATTATGGATATGTCACGAACTTAAATTGTGACGCATCTATAATTGGAGATTTACTAGTATTTATACTAAAATTATAGGCAGAAAAGATGGATTCATGTTCAAAAGTATGCATGTTTTAGGTATTCTAAAGGAATAAAGGAAAGTCTAATTTATAGACCTCAAGATAGGAATGTATTTGTAAACTACGCTATAATTTCCTTGAGGAAGACTATATAAATGACTTGTAACCTATGAGGTAAAACTAGAGAAATCATAAGTAAGGAGATCATATTGATGCTCGGTTTTCTATTTATAGAAAAAGCAAGAATGATTAACAAAAGGATTATCCACTGAACAAATTATTACTTTTAGAACCTCATCGTAGTGGGAGGGTAACTAGATTACCAAACAAGATACATATTATTGAGAGAAACCTATACTGGTGTCTCATATGAACATGTATAAAATCCCACTAGATACTGATGAAGCTCTAATAGATAGTGATGTTGAACATTGGAAAAGGGCTATGAATCAAGAAATGGAATATATGTATTCCAATAAAATCCGGAAACTTGTAGAGACACCAAATGAGGTAAAACCCATTGGATGCAAGTGGATCTATAAGAGGAAAATAAGAGTAAGCAGAAAGATAGAAGTATTTAAAGCAAGATTAGTAGCCAAAGGGTTCACTCAAAAGAGGAATCGATTATGAAGAAACGTTTTCTCCGGTTGCTATGCTTAAATCTATCGAATTCGCTCTCTATTCTCTGCGATGCTAAATTATGAAATTTGGCAAAAGGATGTCAAGGCGCCTTTCTTAATAGGCATCTTGAAGAAGACATCTTTATGCGACAACCGGATGGATTTATACAAAAGGCCAAGAACACTTGGTATGCAAGTTGCAAAGATCCATCTATGGATTAAAGCAAGCATCCGAGTCATGGAACATCGATTTGATCAAGCGATAAAATAGTTTGGATTCATTCGAATATTGATGAACCATGTGTGTACAAGAGAATTCGGGGAAAAGCTGTAGCCTTCCTAAATCTTTATGTAGATGATATTCTCCTTATCGGAAGCGATGTAGGAGTAATGACTACTATAAAAGAGTTGGCTAGCAAAACAATTTGATATGAAAGATCTAGGAGAAGCTAGTTATATTCTTGGTATCAAGTTGCTACGAGGCCAGGAAGAATAAAGCGATAGCTTTATCTCAAGTGGTCTATATCGATAAGATATTGGCTAGATTTAGCATGGTAAATTCCAAGATTGGTTTGTTACCATTCGGACATGGAATTATATTCTCTAAGGTTAATTACCTAAAATTTCGAGGAGATAGAGAACATGAGGCGAGTTCACTTACGCGAAGGCGTGGAAAGTCTCATGTATGCAATGCTTTACACTAGACCCGGACACATGTTTTGCGATTAGGATGGTTAGCGGATATCAACCTAATCCTAGACCTAAACACTTGGACTCATTGTCAAGCACATAATGAAGTATCCGAAAAGAACTAAGGATTATATGCTTGTGTATCCGGATGATGAACTTACTCCGATGGGTTATCGTTGATTCGATTTTATGTCGGATAAGGATTCTAGAAAGTCTACTTCGACTATGTGTTTACATTAGGAAGTGGAGCTATTAGTTGGAGGAGTGTGAAATAATCCATGATCGCGAGACTCCACAACAAAAGCTTAATATGTGGCTGCATCTAAGGCTGCAAAAGAAGCGGTATGGCTCATGAAGTTCCTTCGAGATCTTGAGGTGGTATCTGCTGCAAGTGCACTACTTAAATTATTATTCGATAATAATGGTGCGATGGCTCAATCCAAAGAACTAAGAAACCACAAGAAACAAAAACACATTAAGAGGAAGTATTATCTCATATGGATATAGTGTAGAAATGTTATAACCTACACTTAGAGTCCTACAAGCATGTGCAATTTGCGGATATGCTTTGAGAGCTAGTGGGAGATTGTTGGGATTATGTGCTCTTTAAAGCATATTGATTTTCCGATTAATAAAATATTTCAAATATTTATTCGGATATTTTGAATTGCATTAATATTTTGAGCAAAGTCCATTTAATCATATTATATGTATTTGTCACGATCACCATGTGGATTCGCAGAAGACATAAATACAAGTTATCTTATGATTAAATAAGTTAAGTTCATGATTGATAAATAAAGTTGGGCACTTTATTTAGGTATAGGCTGTAATAAATTCATTGAGTGATTTGTCTTAATCATGTATGAATTTATTGATGTAGTTGTCTACATTGAGCTGGATCACATATGAGATTTAATTAACCTAGTAATAACTGTCAGACTTATTAAATCTCATAGGCATTGATTTACTGTAATCTTAATCTTGAGTTAGTTATGATTTCATGATTGTAGTTGTTATTTCATTTGAGTTACCAATGGGCATGACATACACATGTAGTCTAGATTACCGGTATCTTGGTGGGAGCAATTACAAGTATTGAAATTGTAGATTAACAATATAGAATTTGTACGACACATCTCTTGATGGGTTTTCGATTATGATCATAGAAATTCTCTAGCGAGAGTGTCTCAACATAAATAAGTATGTTGAAAATGATCATTTGAGAAAACCAGTAAGTATCAAGGAAAAAGATGTAATTAAATTGATTGGACGGTTGAGATATCAATTTAAATTAACGATGTGGTACAAAGGATTGTGCGATAAAAGAAATCAATGTGGCTTGGGCGAATTATATTCGAGCATACAATTATGGAGGTCAGTTCCAATCTTATAGTGGAGTAGAATTGGAATTAAATAATTATGTTTGTTTAATTACAAATTTAATTATTGTAGCCACTATTGTATGTTCCCAAATGATCCCCGGGTTAGCTCATTTAATTGACAACACCATCACTGGACCCAAAAGCAAGAAAAACTGGCATATTAGATGAAAATTATAATTATACTATTTGTTAAGGCCTAGTATGTTATATTAAAGTGTAAATGGGGGGCTTGTAATGTTTTACAAGGTGGTCTCCTAGTTTGTTACACATTCCTTCCACTTTTAGGTAAGTGGAGAGATAGTTAAAAGAGGAATTCTATTTTAAATAGAAATCCTAATCCTAACATACTAGGGTTTTTCATAAGATATTATAAAAGGGGCTTTATACTCTTAAATGAAGAGGAGGAGGAGAACCCCAGAGATTCTAAGAAAAATAAAGAAGGCATCTAAGAGGAGCCAGTTGCAATTGGGGAGTGGTGAAACAAACGCCCACACGTCCAGTGTTGATCAAACTTGAGTCATAGCCTGGAAGATCGTTTGAAGGCGGATCCACAACTCTCAATTGTTCATCTTCTCAAAACATCAAGGTATGAATTTCTAGATTACTTAATTCTTATATGTTGTATGAGATCGGTCCTAAAAGGTTTTAATTGAAATTTGAAAAACTTAGTTTATTTTCCCTTCAGTTATAGTAATAGTTAGCGACCCTTCCTTATTAATTTTTCACGAACTATAAGAAACATAGCCCTTAAAAAAACAGCTTCCACTTGCAGTTCATATTACTTTATGTATATTGTCAAAACTAGAGTCGATCCATAAGCAGTACTACTATATGTCCATTTTACACATCATTTCTCATATTTCTTTCACCCACTTGTTGTCGATCCATGAGGTGGTCTATGTGCTTTACAAAGTCTCAAAGTTTAAGTTTTTTGCTAACATAATGATTCAAATAATCATTCACACCCTTCGACTTTTGCGTGCTGCATATCCCCCCAAAAAATTTTCCTTTAAGAAATGCCTTTGCCTGTAATTTTCATTCCTTGTACACCTTTTTCACACAATCGTTACTTTGGAGTCTATGTTTCTGAGCTATAAGTTCCTGTTTTCATCTTTGATGTATGGCTAGAACATGAACCTTCTGAAATCATTGCCAAATTCGAGGTTATGAATATTTGCTTATCGTATTTTGGCCCAAATGTCAACATCAAATCCTATGAACTGAGTGTGGAAAAGTCTTAGTGATAGCATTTCTCATTATAGGATCTCCATCTATAATGACAGTTGTAGGTTACTCTCCTTGTCCGTAACAACTAGACATAAGTATGCTCATTTTCATTCAATAATAAGGTAAACCAAAAATTAATAGACCTTCTGTGGTGATTTATCCTCAAAAGAATAACAAATGGTTTTCTGTGTGCATTTGTTCTATATATTGCATCAAATTCTAACACATCACCAAACACAATATAATTTGCTTGTGCCCCTCAATTGTACCAAAAATAGGTCTCTTAACCTAGTTATCTTCATCAACATTATACTCATAAAAGAATGATAGATCCATAATTTTCTTCCCTTAAAGATATGACAAGCATGTCTTTGTGTCGCTTTTGTTTAATTATCTTTTCCTTCTAGGGTCAAGTCTATTTTATACATTGTTTCTCATGAATCTAATATTTTTATAACCACTTGATCGTTCCACCATATACTTATAGATCTGCGATGGTTTTACTAACATTATGTAATGCGGATGCTGGGATCAAATCTGGACACCTAATATGCATGTGTGATTAGATGAAGTTTACTTGTAGGATTGGATTAGTTTATGATTATGCACCCTATTGAAATATGTACAAATTCATGAAATTTTCCATTCATTAACTAAAATTCAAAATTCAGCTAAACATCTCGTCCTTGTCAAAGGACATGCTTCCTTAGATTTATTGGTAATTTTGAGGTATTTAGTAGGCCTAAAACCTTGTTTACTGCTTACCATTATCTCCTAGTCAATATGTCGGCCTAAAACCTTGTTTACTGCTTACCATTATCTCCTAGTCAATATGTCTTGTTTGTTGAATCTTCTAGTGTTCTAAGAATACCAAATCCTACTGTCTTTGTGTATTCATGGTAAAACTGGTCAACCTTTTCTTCCATTACAAATTCTCTTCCCAGAAGTTCCATCTTATCCATAGTCACTTCACCACGTAACCTGATTATTTATGCAACCTCAATTTCGTCTTTGCTTGTTTGTTTAGTTTTAATGCATTGTTGTAAATTATGACTATTATATGATTACAATATTAGTGTCGTGTCTTCAATTTCATCATCAACCCATTGATTGTTGCTACTTGTGTGTTTGAAATTACGTCACCTTGTTTATCTCATTTCGACAAAGTGCTCCATCTCTGCTGACTGTGGATGTGATCATTATGTATTAATCTTAGACTGCACATTATACCGCAACATATATGAGTATGTAGCTATCGATATTTGTAATAAGAATATTATGATATTGGAAACAAACTTATGCAAATTATTTTTTTTATTATATGCAGCTAACATGTGCCCACATTATAGGATAAACATATTAATTGTAATGGAAGAACAATCCAGTGAACGAATGATCCTCATAATCCTCTATAATTATGTTTTTATAAGAATAAATGTACACAATATTAAATGGATTTATTTCAGCCATGACTAATAAAATGTTTAAAAAATATGCAACCCATGCATTGTTTTCTTTACAACAATCCTCTTCATTCAATTTCACAGTTAACCATTTTCATGTCATTATTTCACTTGAGATCGTAAAGAAATTTCTACCTTTTCAATTTTGAATCTGTTAATGCCAATGTGTCCTCCACCTACTAATTCTATTGACGCATTATATGCATTTTACTCTAGAGCAAAGTTTAATAGCAAGTCACGTGATGACAAAAATAAGTTAATTATATTGTTGGTATTTCGTAGGGGTAAAAAGAAAAAAAATTGAACTTGCCTATATCCCAAGTAAATTTTTGGCGCTTTGTTCGATTTATCCCACCTATCGCAAATCTTGAGCTTTTTAATTTTTTTTTTTCAAGTTCGAAATGCATTTGACACAATAAGGATTGTGGTCATTAATCACAATTGAACACAATTTTTCCTTGTATTCAGGCCCAGGTCAGAAATGAAAAGATAGATGAACTCACTGAAATATAAGCTAAGCAACTTAAGAGGGGCTGAATTAGGATTTTAAAACTTAAGTTAAGCAAACTACACAATAATTAATTCTAATGCCTTAATGGTGTCAAAAACAATAAATTTAAAAATGCTCAAAATAAAATAGTAAAGAAAGAGATAACAAACACAGGGATTTTTACGTGGTTCAGCAATCCCTGCCTACGTCCATCCCTCTAAGCATACTGAACTTAAGGATTTTGCTATCCAAGCCTCCCAAGGCTTCAAGCTCTTACAATTGACTTCTAAAGTGTTATCCATAATCTCTAAACTTAAGTGTATCCCAACACTTACAACTACTTAATTTGATTTTACAATATGGTTTACAAATGATTTCTCTCACACACACAATATATGTTTACAATTGAAAGCTCAAGGTGTGTTTCAATAAAATGATTACAAGTTTAAAGCTCAAGAACAATTGTATACTCAATAGCAAACTCAAATATAACTCTTAAGATGGATGTTGTTTAAATCTAATTGAGCAATTTTATAGTAGGCAGTAAACTAGTCGTTATAGACTTTTTGAATCTAACGGTTCGCTGTTAACTTGTTGTCGGATCACCGTTTTGATTTAAACAAGTTATCGTTAGGCTGTAATTCAAATAGTCGATTAACTGTTTACTGTTGACGGTTCTCGGATCGCCATTAATTTTCAGCAAAATATGTTATTCTCTGCACACTATCGAATCGCCGTTAATTTTTTATCAGTTAGCTATTTGCTACAATGCTAAATAGTTTCGCTACAGTGATAAATAGTTTCGTTGCAGTACAATGTTCTAAAAAATACAGTTTTGACCTAAATTTTTAGAAACTATAATATAGTCCAAAACTTTATAAAATCATTATAAAAGATCCATTTTCAGGATTCCAAAGTTTTCAAAACTTTTTCAATTTAATTCATAAACTAACTTAGTAAAATCATTAATTTTTTTAAATATAAAAAATTTATATTATGAAAATAATTATTTATTTTAGAATGTCATGAAAAATAACTTGAGTTTTTAAAAGCTTAAATATACATATATTTAATCATACTAACTTTACAATAAATATAATATTAAAGATCATCTAAGCTAGTGAAATTGTAAAATATATGCATTTTCTATTTTGCCCATAACATGTAATTTGTTATCATTAAAATTAAAATATTATATGACCGTATAGGTCAACACTCACTCTCGTGGGTAATATAACATGGCCCATTAATAAACCATCACATGTTTGGTTGATAGTACCCATTCATAATGTATATTATTTTGGAGCACAACTAGTGGGAGTTGTAAATAATCATATTAAATCTGTTTTATTTTTCAATTTCAGCCATGCACAAAATTATCTTAAAACACGGAAAAAAATATATATATCCTTATCAAACTTTTGCATGCAACCTGAACAATTAATTTTATGGAATGTGGCAAAAAAAAAAAAACTTCTTTTCTGTGCCCTCATTAAAAAGAAAAAAACGAAGACAAAGCCTAAGTAATTAACAATTTATTATGTATGTTCAGAAATTATCCCAATGACTTTAATATTTTATGTCCTATGATGAGGCTGTCAATTGTTTACATAATTGATTATCTTCTTTTCTTTTGTTTAAAACACCTCTCTCTCTTTAGAAACTCTCTACCCTCGGACATTCCTATATTATTTCTATTTTAGCTATATTTCCAATTTTTTAACTTGACTTGTGTGGTTACATGTCGATAATGTATGACTGTTCAAATTCCACATGTGGTGGGTAATGTCTATTAACATATTGTTCAATTTTTTTGTGAACAATAGTACTACGAGAAGTGAAGGTGGTGTTAAGATAAGTCAGCTTTGATATTATTAGACTGGGTGTATTTACAGATGGGTTGTGGCAGATTTAACGACGAGAGACAATAAAACCACTTTTTTGTCCTTTGTATTAGCTGTCGTTTTTGACTATGGTAGTGCATAATTGACGAAATATTCCCTCTCTTACCTTTTTTATCAATAGTATCAATATGATTGCAAACTTTTGTACAAACCAATTATGACATAGCTTCAAAACTTTCCAGCTATTATGCTACAACAACTATAGGGCAAGTTCTGGTTTTTGAATGCTTAACTCATACAAAATTTACATTAGCAATAGGTTGTTATTTATCTGATGTAAAATTTTAAGATATAATATGCAACATTATAGTTACATAGGATGCCATTTTACTGACAAACTTCCTTTTTGTTGCATTTACTGACAAACTTCCTTTTTGTTGCATTTACATGTTCATTTTTATCGATTTAAAAAATTTATTTGCTCTACATCCATGAGTCATTACTGTGTGTAAAACTAGCATTAGTTTTTTTATTCAGCGGATTGCACCTTTTACATTGATGGTGTTGATGCAATTTTTCCCGCGTGCCTCAACAGTGCTTCGAACCTTCGAACAGTGTCTCCAAGCAGCTCGAGCAGGACTGTTTAAACCTTCTGCTCGCGGCTTCAAACAGTGCCTTGATCCTTCTGCTCGCGATAAGCTCGAGTAGGATTACCCCATTCGTCCTGTTCCGCTGTCTTCTTCAGAACGGAGATCTCCCGGACCTGTACTCACAGAAAACAGGGTTAGGGGTCGCCGGGCGTGTCCCGGCGAAAACCCTCCGACGCTTAAGTCAGTAATCGGGTTTGTCTTTTTGGTATCTCCCTTAGTGAGGGAGACCGGAAAGATGAAAGGGGTATTATTTCGCCCCCCCTTTTTGGATAAGTATGGTGTTTTCAGAAAATCAAATGAGAGAGATTAGAATAGGAAGAACCTGTTTGAGCTTACAGATCCTTTTGTCTCTCAAAAAATCCAACCCTCTGTGAATTAGAAATGCCAACCTTTGAGAATCAAATTCTTCAACCCTTGTAACGTTCTCCTTCGTTTCCTTTTATACTCCATTTTTCCCGCTCTTTCCATTCTCAGGCTGTCCACACCCACGTTAGTGGTATCTGGGTCCCTCTGACAGCCGGGTTTAGCGGAATATTCCCTAGGGATGAGCGGCTGTCCCCTTAATCCGATTCACGTGGCCAGATCACCATGTCGGGCAAGTGCGCTAGGAATTATGACACCTTGGAGGCATGTGCCGGCCACCGGCAACAGTATCATTAACGCACCATATGGGACCCTGGTCAGACATTAAAAGGTGTGCCGGGATTCTGAGAAAACGGGTCGGGTTGCCCTGAGTCGGGTCTTGCCCAGCTGTGCTCGTGGATCTCTGCGAGCAGGAGAGATGTGCTCGGCTCTCGACCTTGACCAGCTTTGACCCGGGACGACCTCGAGCAGGCAAGGAATGCTTAGCTCTCGACCTTGACCAGCTTTGACCAGAAGGGATGTTCAGGCTAGTCTGTCATCGGGGTGTTTTACTCGAGCTAGAAAGGCTTCGAGGGGCCTGTCTTCTATTACCCGAACAGATGGGTTCGTTGCAGACAACAAAGTAGATGAAGAAAACTTTGCCATTGTCAGGGTTTTGCTTTCAAACTTGGCAAAATCCGTATTAAATTAAAGAATGAAAATCTTGGAACCGACGTTACTAACCCGCTGCATGCTTGCATAAAATAAAAAATTCCTGTCTCATCTACATCCAAGTATGAAGGACCTACTTTATTTCTTTATCTACTGATGAAAATGTAGTCATACAAGATCATTTTTCGTTCATTTAACAAAAACCTTGAGGAAGCACATTCCTAGTGATCCATGGCTTTTGATGGCCAAAAAATATAAAACTACTGCACATTATCCATTTGTTCACCCTTTGTCACGAGGGGTTAAATTTTATTTCTTTAAAAGTTCAAACATATTGTAATTGAAACCAGGACGGTGTTACTGAATTAAATTTGGCAGTAAAAAAATAAAGACATTAGTTAGGGTATACTTCAAGTTTTGCAACGGACAGAGCTACTGCCGTGATATCATTAGTAACCGAAACAGTTAATTTACAAACATGCCGAGGACTTTTTCCAAGTTGCCAACAAAAACCATAAATTTGTTCAAAATATGACACTATTCATAAGTGATCTACTATTCATATTGTTCTACTGCTGTCAACCATTTTTTTTTTTTAATTTATCCCGTAAAACTATATCATGGACAGAACATGTTAAACAACACATCAACCATATATACTATAACAAAAGGCTCTGTTTTACGCCAAGTCAATGGAGAAGCTAATATTCACAAATGATGGAAAGGTGAGCACCGAATCTAAAGCCAATGTAAGGGACCTCTGCTGCACGAGTAAACTGCAATAAATTTTTAAGTCAGTAAATAACTACAAATCAAAAGCTTGTTGCACAAGCAAAATTATTGTAGTAAAATTTAATTTTGGTAGCATCAATGACAATGACATTATTCCAAACTTCACTTTCTCATTCTAGTTAAATAATTTAAAAAATAGCACAAAATAAAGAATTATTGCAAAATATACTGGTTCAGGGGATAAAACATTTGTCGCCTGTTTAGTTGCTTTGCATGTCCTTTTACTATGGCCCTTATTGTCACAGTTCTTGCACTTGTAACGACGCTTGTTGAGAATTGTCGTTGTGAATTCTATTACACTCGTCAAAACGTTAGTATAATTTATTCCACTTAGAAATAGATGTTTCACGGTTGCATTGACAAGAACAAGTAGGTCATCACCGAGAGCCATTCTTCCCTGTCCAGCTAGTGGTCCTACAACTTGCTCCTTTATCAAATCTTCGAAACAGAATGTTGATTTGCAAGTTGAGGTGCCCCCTTACAATGGCCTCTCGCACGATCAACGGAGATGCAAGCCTAGGGACAATCGCTTTTAAATTGAAGTTATGTACTTTGGGTGAGTTTACATCAAAGAGAGCCATTATCACTAGATTACAGAGCTACAGGATATTGAAGTGCATGGGCCTCAATGTTTCAAGAAGCACGATACGTCCTGTGTAATAACAGAGAGGGGATTTTAACTATTTAAGATTTTCACAAGTCTATTAGCTCACTGAGAATATTATTATTATTATACCACAGTTATAGAATAATGAATTTCAAATAACAAGCAACGGGAATGGTAAACTACTAACAAATTATAGAATAATGAATTTCAAATAACAAGCAACGGGAATGGTAAACTACTAACAAACAAAATTGGCAACTTCTTTGTGAGTAGTTTACAAGTTCTGTCATTGAATTAACAAGTATTTGTACTTAAAATTGAGAAATCACTGTTCTGGTGGTCATGGGCACCGAGAATGCAACAGAATCATTTAATTATATGTTAAATTAGGTAAATCATTTTTTTGTGGTTTATGTGTTGCTCCACAAATATTTTGTTACAACCATAACCTCACCCCGCTTAAAGGAATATGTTAGAATCTAATAGCATAGGCGAATGAAATTAGATAAAAAATATAGAAATGCACCTTCGATTAAGTTGTCAGCCGAAGCATATTAGTGTTAAGAGGGATTATTTCATTGAATAAGATAAAAAGAGTTACTGAATTTTCATATAGCTTAATATCAAAATCGAGTTGTTGGCCAAATTTATAATGGACTCCTACGTGTAGGTTTGATCAATTACAGGAAGAACCTGTCAGCGAATACCTTGGAATTTGTAGTTATGCTATATAGCAGTTGTTTAGCCAGTACTTTATGGTTTCATGTAGTTCACAATTTCATACTACAAATCTTGCTTAGGAAATGGAGAAAATTTCCTTTGTTTCCTTACTTATTCTTTGTAAGCAAGCAACCTCATTTCACTATCACCGTTTCATACATTACATGGATTCGAATATAACAAATGATGTCCTTATGGACCATTAAATTGAGTTATCAAATTTTGACCATCTCTTTGATGAGGTGAATAAAGTAGTCACATTAATTCCATTAATTATAACACACGATGGAGTAGAGTTATTTCGTCACATTTATGTAATGATATTATATACTCAGAAATATAGAAATGGTCTCACTCGCATTATAACTTCGGAGCTTTGAATTTTGCTTTACACTTGAACCTAGACCTAGCAAAATTAGACACGACCTGACTACCAAACGATGAGCCGATTTTTTCCCATATTTGGTACAAGTTCTAATAAAAACCCATACATCCAACTATGAATGGTACAATTTAATTTTAAAGTATGCCATGAATTGTAGGCTAGGTAATCATAAATCAATTACTAGACATTATTGTTTTTTTTATTTTGGGTTGGAATGATTAATGTATACCTGACGTTTCAATTATAAAGTAGTATATATATTTATAACTTCGTAATGAACATTTTTTAACGTATTTGGTACTCGTGTATGCTTTCTAATTACGAAATATATTTTTGTTAAAGCTTATATAGTTATAATAAGATCAGTAGTGTAATAGTGTTATAATGGGGTAACGCATATGTATTATAATATTGATTAATAGTGCATCTTGATAATGCATGTTATTAGGCAGATTATTTGATAACCCGTTAATTTTCTACTTCAGGTTATGAAAGAACTCGAACGTGACATGACACGAATATGTCCCCAACACTCGTTTTGCCACATCTACTTTAACCATTGAGAAAAAAATATAAACTACCGATACTTATAGGTAGTAAGTAACGAGGAGTTTTATATAGTACTATTTTCACAATGAAACTACTGGAAAAAATTTCCTACATATGTTGATGCTGTTTTCCCGCATCTCTTCAAATAGTGCCAAAAATCTTCTGCTCACGGTTAGCTCAAGCTCGAGCTCGAGCAGGACTGCCTTCCGATTCCAGTTCCTCTATCTTTACCAGAATGGAAATCTCCCGGACCTGTACTCACAGAAAACAGAGTCAGGGGTTGCCGGGTGCTGTTCCGGCAAAAACCCTCCGACGCTCAAGTCAGTAATCGGGTTGTTCTTTTTGTATCCCTCTTAGTTAGAGAGACCGGAAGAATGGAAGGGGTATTTTTACTTTCCTTTTTGAATAATGGAATTCTCGAAAAATCAGAGTAAAGGGAAGCAAGAATCAAAAGAACTTGTGTGAATTTTCGGAACCCCCTCAACTTATCTGTCTGTTTCCTTTTATTCTCCATTTTTCCCGCCCTTTCTCTCTGAGATCATCCGTTCCCGCATCTGTGGTGTCTGAGTCCCTCTGACAGCCGGGATTAGCGTAATATTCCCTGGGGATACGCGACTGTCTGGTTAGCATGGTTCACATGGCCAGATCATAATGTTGGGCATGCGCGCAAGGAATGATGACATCGTGGGGGCATGTGTCGGCCATCGGCAACAGTATCGCCTCCATACCATGTGGGGCCTTGATCAGACATCGAAAGTTGTGCTGGATTTCTGAGAAAACGGGTCTGACCGTCCTGAACCGGGTCTCGCGTTCCATTTGTTCTATGACTGGCGTGGCCCAGTTGTGCTCGAGGACTTGACTGCAGCGAGCAGAAAGGTGAGCTCGGGTCTTGACCAGCCTTCGAGCTCCTCGTCCTTGTCCGACCTTGGCGGGGCTCGATGACCTCAAGCAAGCAAGAGAGCTCGGAGCTCGGACGGTTCTGAATTCCTCGACCTTGACCAGCTTTGACGTCTAGTGAGGCCGTCTTTGTGCCGACGGTCAGGATTTCTGCTCAAGCTGGATTGACCCCAGGGTGTTTTATTCGAGCTGAAATGGCCTCGAGGAGACCTGCCCGATATTACCCAAACACCAGTCCCCCAGTTTCTAGTCTTTAGAGTGAAACGAGATAAGACTGGAAGCTTATTAGTAATGGGCCGGCTTCCCGGCCTTTTCCACTTCCCCATGTTTTACACCTGTCTTCTGCTTCCATGATTTCGCATTTAATGCGGGACACGTGGACGGATCCTGGTCGTGCGTTCAAATTTTGAAGAGACGTTACTTAAAAGGTCGCGTCCCTTGATCTACGTGCCGTCTGTTGAAGAGACGCACCTTCCCCTTTTAAAAACCCTCAATTTCCTTACTGTACCTCCTATTGCTCATTTTTACTCAAACCCGAAATCTTCTTGCAAGCGCTTCTTCGTCTTCCTCTTCCGTGTCAGAGCGATTTCGGCCAGCATAAACCTTTCTCTGTATTCAGGTATAAACCCTTCTTCTTTCTTTTCTCACCAGTTCTGTTCTTCTTTCTTCTGGGTTTCTGATTCCAATTGGGTAGACTGTACTTTAGGAAAAAATATCGGATACCCAGCAAGCCTGTAGGATGTCACCCGAGGAATCTTCCTCTTCTAGCGAAGTAGAACCCCTTAGTGTAATTCCGGTGAGGGATTCTAGTCTGGAAGGGGCGTTGCCCGCGGTGGAGACCCAGCCGCATCAGGGGGAGAGGGCCAGCCAAAGGTTAGAGGGTAGGGGATACCCCATTGACCTTATGAGGTGTGAAACCACACATTTAGACTTGAATAGGCTTAGGCACACCTACCATATACCCGATAGTGTGGAGTTACGAGTGTCGGGCAAGGGTGATATTCCCAGCCGTCCCCTTCAAGGGTATACTACCTTCCACCTGAGTGCTTGAATGGGGGTCGAGTCGCCTCTCAGACCTTATTTTTCCCGGGTTTTGTCCAAATTCCGTCTGGCCCCGGGGCAGCTGAACCCAAATGGGTGGAGGGTCCTTTCTGGACTTTTTGTTTTGTAGAAATGGTGTAATTTGGGTGAACTCTCGGTAGGAAAAATAAAGCATCTTTATCAGCTAAAGTGCAGCCCGAAGGATGCTGGTTGGTACTACCTTACCTCCAGCTTGAAGGGTAAAAAGCCTATAACTGATCTCCCTACTTCTGGTGGCAACTGGAAGAGTAAATTCTTCTTTGTTGGGGGGAAATGGGGGCATGCTGCACCTCTCGCCGAGGAGATCCCTCTGGTTCCACGGCATTTTTGCACTCCAGGTTGTTTATCTGTCCAGTGAATTTTCATTTTAGTTCTTCTGCTCGTACCTGTTCTCACTATTCTGCCTTGACTGTTTTTGCAGTTTCTTGGGGTGCTTCCTACAGAATTGGGGAAGAGCTTCGAGCACAAGTCAGAACCACACTTGACAACGCGAGCTCGTGCAGGGAGCTACTTACACCCCAAAATTTTTTAGAATTTGGTCTGGTGCCAGGGGAAGACATGAGGGGGGTGCTCAAAATGATGCATAGGCGTGTAGGGACCTGTGGAGGTGCGAGCAGCTCGAAGAGACCCCGAGCCGATACAGATGCTCCGCCTCCACCTGCTCGAACTTCCCCTTCTGCTCAGGAGGTAGAACGAGCAGAATAAGGTCCTTCTCGCAGGCGTCCGAGGACTGCGGCTTCAGCTCGCCCTCGGCCCGAAAGCGTGCAGGAGCAGGGTCTAAGGCTACCCGAGGAGAACACGAGGCTTCAAGAGAAGAACTCCACCTTTGCTGAGAAGGCAGCGGTGTCGGACTCTGAGGCTACCCAATTCAAGAGGGAGCTGTCCCTCGTCCGGGAAGAGTTGCTCGAGGCTCAAAAGGACTTGGACACCCAGAGATTCTCCTTTGAGAAGACCATGGAGGGGGATACTTCTCGTCTCTAGGGGCAGGTGGATTCTTTGAAGGTCCAGCTCGCAACTGAGTACAACGATAGGGTGGCTTTCAGTTATAACTGCCTTGTGTATGCCTTGGGCAAGGTACATCCCGAGGTCGACCTATCTAAGGTCCAAGTGGGTATTACTGAGTATATGCGCATTCACAACGTCCCCATCCAACGTCCCCATCCAAGTTGTCCAACCTTCCCCTTCCGAGCCCCCGACTGAACCCAGGGAAGTTGTTCCTCCCCTTGCTGCTGATGCTCCTCCTGCTGCTGCTGAGGATGCTCCTCTTGCTGCTGCTGATGGTGCCCCTCCTGCTGCTGCTGACGATGCCCCTACTGCTTGAATTTTTTTTTTTTGACTCCTTGTACTTGTAATCATTTCAATGAATAAAGAGCATATATTGGACAACTTGTTTCTGTACCCGTATGCATATTCTTGCGTTTTATGTGTGGGATTGAATTCATGTGCTCGCTAAATGGGAATTTTATAAGTGTTGGACTTTTATTTTATTTTATGCCCAAGTTTATTACTGCTTGTATAATCTTTTAACTTATGCATGGCAAAGGTTTGCCTTGAGTTAGGCTAAAAGCCTTCTGCCTATCTCGTAAGCTCGGTCTACTTGAACCGATGTTTGGCTCATGCTCTGTAGCTTTTTATTTTACGAGCTCATTCGCATCGAGCCCGATTTTGGTTCATGTTTAAATTCTGTGTAATCTCCTCGAGCTCTTCTTGCTCGAGCCTACAATTGGCTCTCGTTTGGCACCGTCCCACCTAAGGCTTAGGCTTTGGGACTTCTGGCCTTAGCGTTGTCCTCATGAGCTTCTTCTACTCGGGCCTGCAATTGGCCACGCTTGGCACCGTCCCGCCTAAGGCTTAGGCTTTGGGACTTCTGGCCTTAGCGTTGTCTTTATGAGCTTCTACTGCTCGGCCTGCAATTGGCAACTTTTGGCACCGTCCCGCCTAAGGCTTAGGCTTTGGGACTTCTGGACTTAGCATTCTTCATGAGCGTCTTCTACTCGGGCCTGCAATTGGCCACGCTTGGCACCGTCCCGCCTAAGGCTTAAGCTTTAGGACTTTTGGCCTTAGCGTTCTTCATGAGCTTCTTCTGCTCGTGCCTACAATTGGCCACGCTTGGCACTGTCCCGCCTAAGGCTTAGGCTTTGGGACTTCTGGCCTTTGCGTTGTCTTCATGAGCTTCTTCTGCTCCGGCCTGCAATTGGCCACGCTTGGCACCGTCCCGCCTAAGGCTTAGGCTTTGGGACTTCTGGCCTTAGCGTTCTTCATGCGCTTCTTCTGCTCGGGCCTGCAATTGGCCACTCTTGGCACCGTCCCGCCTAAGGCTTAGGCTTTGGGACTTTTGACCTTAGCGTTCTTCATGAGCTTCTTCTGCTCAGGCCTGCAATTAGCCACGCTTGGCACCGTCCCGCCTAAGGCTTAAGCTTTGGGACTTCTGGCCTTTGCGTTGTCTTCATGAGCTTCTGCTGCTCGGGCCTGCAATTGGCCACGCTTAGCACCGTCTCGCCTAAGGCTTAGGCTTTGGGACTTCTGGCCTTAGCGTTCTTCATGAGCTTCTTCTGCTCGGGCCTGCAATTGGCCACGCTTGGCACCGTCCCGCCTAAGGTTTAGGCTTTGGGACTTTTGGCCTTTGCGTTGTCTTCATGAGCTTCTGCTGCTCAGGCCTGTAATTGGCCACGCTTGGCACCGTCCCGCCTAAGGCTTAGGCTTTGGGACTTTTGGCCTTTGCGTTGTCTTCATGAGCTTCTTGGCTTCAACTTGAATTAATATTACAAATGTTTTTCTTACTTTTACACACGTTCAAGTTTTTACACATCCCCATTTTGGGAAGGAATTTGACATTAATACTTACAACACAAGGAAATTTACTGGAAGTATTTCATCAAGAGTTGTGCGTTCCATGGCCTTTTGACTTCTCGTCCATCTGGATGGGTTAGCCGGTATGCTCCTGGTCCGGCTATTTGAGTGACTCGATAAGGACCTTCCCAATTCGGTCCTAACACACCTTGCCTCGGGTCCTTCGTGTTCTGATTGACTCTTCTAAGTACCCAATCCCCTACTTGGAACCGGCGGATGTGCACATTTCGGTTGTAATAACGAACCACTTTCTGCTGGTATTCTGCGATCTTAGCAGCGACCCTTTCCCTCTTCTCTTCCAGTAAGTCCAATCCTGCATACATCTGCTCGTTGTTTTGCTCCTCATTGAAGTGCTCCGTTCGGTGCGTCCCCATTCCTATTTCAGTATGAACAACTGCTTCATGCCCAAACGCCAAGGAGAATGGGGTCTCTCATGTGGCCGTTTTGTGTGTGGTTCTATAAGCCCACAAGACGCCAGGCAGCTCGTCCACCCAGGCTCCCTTTTACTCGCCAAGTCTGGTCTTCAGGAGACGTTTTATAGTCTTGTTCGCGGCTTCCACTTGTCCATTGGCTTGTGGGTGTGAGGGAGAGCAAAACTTCAGCTCTATCCCCAGGTTTTAGCAGAAGTATCTGAACTTGCCGTTGTCAAACTGTCTCCCATTGTCTTTGACCAATGCATGAGGAATCCCATACCTGCAAATTATGTTTTTCCAAATGAAGTCAGTGGTTTTACCTTCTGTGATACTGCTCAAGGCACCCACTTCGACCCATTTGGTGAAATAATCGATTGCGACTACGGCGTGGGTGGCAGATGCTTTCCCCTTCGGTAGTGGCCCGATCAAGTCAATTCCCCATTGAGCAAACGGCCATGGTGAGTTCATCACTGTAAGGTTCTCTTGAGGCTGAGTCAGGTAATTGGCAAAACTCTGGCAGCTCTTGCAACTTCTGGTCTTCTCTTGAGCATCTTGATGCATGCGGGGCCAAAAGTATCACTACCTCAAGGCCTTGAAAGCCAAGGACCTCACGCCAGAATGATTCCTGCAAATTCCTTCGTGTATCTCTCGGAGGACATAATCAGCCTCCTCCTGGTCTAAACACCGCAGCAAGGGGAGGGTGTATCCCCATCTATACAAGACCCCGTCGATGAGAGTGTACCTGGCCGCTTTACACTTCAAATTCCTTGCTTGCTTCTTATCGGCCGACACTATCCCCTCCTTGAGGTAAGAAACAATTGGTTCCATCCAGCTGTTGCTCGATGATAAACCCAGTACCTCGTCTTCCTGCTCGAGGCTCGAGCAGGTCTTAACTTCTAACGGGATGGACTTTGGTATTTTGGGGTCGGAGGTAGCGGCCATGCGAGCTATCATATCAGCTCGAAAATTCTTCCCCCTCGAGATTTGCTCTACCTCGACTGCTCGGAAGTTATCACTCAGCTGCCTTACCTTCCGAAGATAAGTCTCCATATTCTCACCTTTCGCTTGGAAGCTTTCGTTGAGATGGTTTGCCACCAGTTGTGAGTCTGTTTGAAGGCTGTGCATTCCTTGTCTGATCGGTGCATGGGAATCTGGTTATAACCTGAGAATGCATCCATAAAACTAAGCAGCCCGTGCCCTGCCGTGGAGTCTATCTTTGGCAACGGGAAGCTATCTTTAGGGCAAGCTTTGTTCACATCTGTGAAGTCCACGCACATTCTCTATTTCCCACTTGCCTTATTTACCAGCACCACGTTCGAGATCCATTCGGGGTAGGAGACCTCCCTTATGAATCCCGCTTTCAGCAGCTTCTCCACCTCGCAGTTGATGGCCTCATATCTTTCTTGGTTGACGCATCTCCTCTTCTGCCTCACTGGCTTAGCACCTTTCTGTATTTCCAGCCTGTGACATGCCACTTCTGGGTCGAAACCAGGCATATCCTCATGTGTCCATCCGAATACATCCGCGTGTGCTCGCAAACACTCTACCAGCTTTTCTTTTAACTGCTCGCTAATGGCCGAGCCGATCCGGATTTTCTTCTCGGGGTCGCCGGCTCTCACCTCAACCTCTTCCAGTTCCTCAGCCGGTTCTTGCCTTCCACTCCTTGACTCCCCCCTCGAGTCCAGCGAGGTTATCTGCATGGTTTCTTTGGCTGCCACAGCGTAGCAACTCCTTGCCACCCTCTGGCTACCTTTTACGACCCCCACAGCCCCATTCACTCGATACTTTAGGGCCAAGTAGTGGGTAGATAGCACGGACTGGCTGATCCTCATGAACGGCCTCCCTAGTATCGCTTGGTATAGGCTGGCTTCATCTACCACTACAAAGTCTAACATCATATTCTTTTCAAAAGGCCTCGAGCCCATGGTTACAGCCAGTTTGATGATTCCCAGAGGTATCAGCTTCCCTCACCCGAATCCTTTCAAGGAAGTGCTCGTCTGCTTGAGGCTTGCACCTCCTATTCCCAAGTCCTTGAGTGTGGACTTGAAGAGAATATCCACTAAGCTTCCCGAGTCTACCAGTATTCGGTCAACTTCCCTATTAGCGATGTTCGCTTTCACAACCAAGGCATCCTCATGGGGGTACAGCACCCCCTCCTCGTCTTCCTCCGTCCACATAATGGGCACCTGTCGGACCTTAACCTTTTTGGCAGCGGGGGCAGTGAACAGGACCTCTCGGCCGGCAGCGGCATATCTGCAATAGTTCTTCTAGGCCCTGTTTGAATTTCCTGCCATCGTGGGCCCTCCTGAGATCACCCTTGTAGCCGGTGGTTCCAAATTTATTTCATAAGCTCGATCATCTTCCTCAGGTTGCTGGTCAACCACCGGATGTCCTCCTTCAATAAACTCGTCCAAATACCGATTCCTAACCAGATCCTCCACTTGGTTCTTCAAATCACGGCACTGTGATGTGGAATGGCCATGGTCACCATAGAAACGGCAGAACCGCCCCTTGTCTCGTTTGCCAGCTGACTTGGCCATTGGCGTTAAGGAGCTCAGCAGTCCTCGCTCCTCAGCCACTTGAAGTATCTCTTCGAAAGATATCTTCAACCTTGTGTATTACCCATAAGCGGGGCTTTGCTCCACCATCTGTATCGCCCGATCCCTTGGGAAGCTTCTTGGTGGGGGTGGCAATGGACGATCTGCTCTGTTGTGGCTCATCGCAGGTCTGCTTGGTGGCTGATTGCGGGATGGGTGGTCGTCGTGACCCCTGTACTCCCTGTGATCCCGGCCTGGAGACCTGCGGGGTGGTAGGGGAATCATCCGCGGTGGGGGAGCTCTCTGGTAAAGGTTGTAGGGGGTAACCCGGTCCCTTATTGCTTTTGAAGCCAGCGCTCCTCGGACAGGACCTTCTTTCTCCTTCTTTTTTACTCCACTGTCCTGTTCACTTCTCAGCTTTGTAGTCTTTTCCTCTTCGATCACCATATCCATTTTCACCTGTTCATACGCATCTGAATATGAACGGATCGAAGGGCTCCGTAGATTATACCATGGCCTTCCCATCCTGATCCCGTCCTTCAGTCCTCTCAACGCTTGGGGATGATTAAACGCACCAAGATCTAGGACCAATCTGTAGTACCTCTTGACGAATTCCCGGAGCTGTTCTCCCTCCCTCTGTCTTACTTCCGACAGCTCCATCATATCATCTTCGGGGGTCACTGCGCCCCGAAACTGCTCTGCAAATTCCCTACACATCTGTTCGAAGCTCAGGATCCTTTCCTGCGGTAGCCTGCTGTACCATTCTCTTGCCCTTCCTTCAAGAGTGAGCAGGAAGGCCCTGCACCTCTAGGCTGCCGACAGACCCTGCACTCCTATCATGTCATTGAATCGCTCCATGTGCACCAACGGATCACTCTTTCCTGAAAATTTCAAATCTGAGAAGCGGAAGTCAAGTGGGATCGTGACACCCATGATCTCCGTTGAGAGTGGGGACTCGTTGTCCAGCATTATCCTCACCTCCCCAACTTATGCCTACCTACGCACCTCCCCCTCCAGCTCTTCCACGCGGGAGGTTGGTGTTGTATCCTGCAATTACTGACGAGACCCTCTTTCCTCCATGTTCGTCTCCTCCCTCACGGCAACATTTGGTGCCCTAGGTCTTTGGGCTTCATCCCCCACATGCTCCCGAATGGGAGCGTTCCCACGGCTGGATTCAGGGATGTCATTGCATGCTTTCCTCTGTCCATCCCTGAATTCTTGTAATATGGAGGTCAGAGTTTCCATTTGTTTCTCCATCCGATCCATTCTTTCTTGGATCTCTCTATTTTGAGCCTCATTGGCCACTTCCCTCAAGGTCACTGATTCCTTTGGACCCACTCCTCTTCTGCTGTTTCCTCTCATCGTTGCGTTGTGTCTCCTGAACGTGTTGGGAAATCAGGCTTTTTGAACTGATCCCCACAAACGGCGACAAAAATGTTGATGCTGTTTTCCCTCGTCCCTTCAAATAGTTTCAAAAACCTTCTGCTCTCGGTTAGCTCGAGATCGAGCAGGACTGCTTTTCAATTCCAGTTCTTCTATCTTTACCAGAATGGAAGTCTTCAGGACCTATACTCACAGAAAACAAACTCAAGGGTCGCCGGGTGCTGTTCCGGTGTAAACCCTCCGACGCTCAAGTCAGTAATCAGGTTGTTCTTTTTGTATCCCTCTTAGTGAGCTCAATGAGTGGATAGTAGTTTTTGAAACATAAAATACTTACAAAAATAAATACATCGCTTGTATAATTACTTTTTTCAATTAAATATTTTAATGCAAATATTCTTTTCATTTCAATCATATTTTGAACATAAATATAATTGATACTGCCACAAAATCAAGAAAATATCTCATATTAAAATATCATCTCATACCGAAATATCAAATACTTAGTAATACAAATATCCTTAAATAAATACTTGGAGAATAATCTAGTCATATCCGGACCTCAACGGACAGCAATAATGTACTATTTGGGTACCATCATGCCTGGAGCTGCACGAATAGACGTGAGGACGTACCATCTCATGCTTATCAGCATAACTCATACCCGGTTCTCAACGAACGTGCTATGATGCACTATCTGACGACATCGTGTCTGGACCACCCGCTCTTATATCTCATTATATCTCAATATCTGTCTGCATGCATATGCCCCCAAAGGGCGAAAGCGCCCAAACACACGGCCCAAAGCCTATATGTGTGTTCAGACGGGCCCCAAAGGCCTACTATCTCGTCTCATCATATCTTGAGGGAATGGGTATTTGCTTTAAACTTTAAATCATGATCAAAATTAATATACACTTAAAATCATGCTCGAAATCAATATATATACATTTTAAATCATGCTCAAGATCAATCATATACTCTTTAAATCATACTCAAAATCAACATATATAAACTTTAAATCATGCTTGAAATCCACATATATATATATATATATATACTCTTTAATTTATACTAAAAAATAAATCATCTCTTTTACCAATTTAAAATCGATACGGAATATAAATGAATAAATATAACTTAACAAAATATTTATACGTAATAAACATTTATTTCGGAGAACCATTTAATGAAAACACTTTAAATATTCATTTCATGAACAAGATTTACTATATAAAAATAATGTTCATAAATAATTTTAATATATTCCACTCACAATGACAAACTCAGACTCGGCTATCACCCAAGTCCGCAGGCAGAGTTTCGTCCGCAGATCCACGTATTTTAGAGAAACGATATAATTACTTCCCATATTTATAATTCGAACTAATTTCACGAAAGTAACACTTAAAATAAATATTCGTTCTAACATTACAACTCTTAATTTTTTCGGCTTACTGTATTAACCCCGTATTTGTAATTTACTAATATAATTCAAAATTATACTACCCTCAATTTAATAATTTACTAATTTATCCTCAACATCATAAAATTACCAATTTATCCTCAATTCAGATTGCAAAAACATCCTTAAAGCTAGAAATTACAAAATTACCCTCTATACGCGAAATTACCAAAATGCCCTATGATCAATGTTGACCGGAATTCACCCAACGGTAGTGAGGAAGCTCGGACTAGACACTTCTCGTCGAGGTGAGTTCAACGGGGCCGGTGGTGTCCTCCCACGCATGGCGGTGGCACCGGATCGAGCCCGTGAAGCCGCGACACTTTGGGGTGATCGGTCAGCGATAAGTCGGCCTCCTTGGTGCCGGTGGCTGGTTGGGAATGGAAGATGGTGAGGTAGGGAATCTTTTCCAATCGATGGTGCGGCCAAAGACGGCCGGAATCGGTGGCGATCGTCCGCGATAAACCCGTGGAAATTTCGAACTTCGCCGGTGGCATTCTGTGCAGTGTCCGGTAGCAAGAACATATGGGGCTGGACGGTCGACTCATAAGCTTTCATTTGACACCTTACTCTGCTAGTGAGGTGGCCGAAAATGGAAGAAACCGGTGGATCGGGTTAGCGGGTTTGAGTCAGGTCTAACGGGTCAAACAAGTTCTCTCTTCTCTCTCTCGGTTTTCAATCCAAATTTTACCTATTTTTCACCTTTTAAACACCCATAAAATATCAACTAGACCCCCTCTAAATTATCACATAGACCTCCTCTTAATTTATCACATAGGCCCCCTCTTGATTTAATTATTTACATATATAAATAAAATAAAATGCATATGTTACAATCCTCTACACTTATAAAAATTTCTTCCTCAAAATTTACGTAACAGGTAGAAATAAATGAGGGTATTGAGTGCGTAATAAGTCCTCGGATTCCCAGGTAGCCTCTTCCTTTGAGTGATTTCTCCACAGTACTTTTACCAACGAGATGGTTTTTAAACGCAACACTTGGTGTTTTCGCTCTAGTATCTCAACTGACTCTTCTTTGTAAGTCGAATCCTCCTTCAACTAAATTGATTGCTTCGATAAAACATGACTCCGATCATACATGTACTTTCGGAGCATTGAAACATGAAACACATTATGTATTCTGGACAACTCAGGTGGTAAAGCTAATCGATAAGCTAATGGACCAATACGCTCTACAATCTCATATGGCCCAATGTAACGTGGACTGAGCTTCCCACGCTTCCCAAAGGGAAGTACTCCTTCCAAGGAGATATTCGTAAAAACACTCTATCACCAACATTGAATTCAAGTTCTCGCCTACGCTTATCCGCATAATTTTCTATTTATTTTGGGCCACTTTTAATCTATCCCGAATAAGTTGTATCCGGTCATTAGTATCCTAAACCAATTCTAGGCCAAATAACTTCCACTCACCAACTTCATCCCAACATACTGGAGTAATGCATTTCCGTCCATACAAAGCCTCATATGGCGCCATCTTGATACTAGCTTGATAACTGTTGTTATACGCAAACTCCATCAAAAGTAAATAAATGTCCCAGTTACCCTTGATTTCCATAACACATGCTCGCAGTATATCCTGCAAAGTTTGAATGGTACTCTCTGACTGGCCATCAATCTGAGGATGAAAAGTTGTACTAAAATTCAACTTCATACCTAAAGTATTTTGCAAGTTAGTCTAGAACTTCGAAGTAAACCGAGAATCTCTATCTGAAACAATAAATAGCAGTACTCCGTGAAGACGAACTATCTCAGCCACATAAATACTCCCTAACTTATCCATTGAATAAGTGGTTTTGAATGGTAGAAAATGAGTAGATTTTGTAAGTCGATCCACAACCACCCAAACACTGTCATGTCCACGCTGGGTACGTGGAAGTCCCGATACAAAGTCCATAGTAATATGCTCTCATTTCCACTCAGGAATAGGAAGTGGCTAGAAATACGCCGAAGGTCCCGATATGGTATTTTACCTACTAGAGGAGAAGCAGTTTGTATATAAGCTTTAACAAACAAACCTTAAGAATTTGAGTCTTTATCATACTGATATCCAAGCCTAAGATGATCTAAGCTAGATTTACAACTTGATAAGATATAATTTAATTTTTGAGTACCAGAATTCATCATTTTAAATGACTTTTTGGTATTCTCTAATTTTTTGGTCACTGCAAACAACTGGTTATCTTTGTCAGTAAGTAATGACTTGTAATGATTTACCTCACTTTCAAGTTTCACCTTATCATCCAAAAAGTTAGATACTTGAGTCATCAAAATCATATTCTCATTGTAGACTTCTTCCCATTTAGTGAACATTTTCTTTTAGTTTTCATGAAAAGCTTTCTTGTCATTTATATCATTGTCACTGACATCACTATCTAAATCGTCATTCTTATTTTCAAGTTGCATAGTTATGTCAAGACGGGAATCGGTGTCGTCATTGCACGAGGCATCGGAAGTGAATACTCCTCTAATGTTTGATTCTTACACATCGCCATTAGTTTGTTTTGACATATCATCATAGGTAACAAATCCTCCAACAAGGTCCTCTTCATTAATGCTCTCATTTTAATCATCAACACTCTAATTGAATTGCATTACTTTCTTCTTATAAGAGTATTAGCACATTGTGTTTGTATGTGCCCTATGCCTCTACATTCTCTGCATTGAATATTCTTAAGCTTATTAAGATGAAACGATTTAGAATTAAAGTTAGAAGAACCTTTTCAGCCATTGGAGCCACTGATGTATAAGTCTTCTTTGGTTTATTGAAATTCTTCTTTTTCCACATTTTTTTTAAATTCTTAACAATTAGTGCAAGAGAATTACCCACGTACACATATAGATCATCATCCTCACTTGGTTTGGCAACAGAAACCTGTGTTTTAACTTGAAAAGATATTTTTTTCTTCTTTGAGATTCAAATTCAAACAATTAATCTCATAGATCATCATTTTTCCTATAAGAGAACCTCTAGTCATTGTAAACATATTCGTATATTCTTTAATTGCCAAAATTTTATGATGATATCTAGGATGGACAGATCTTAAGATCTTTTTACGAATCTCTTCCTTAGAAATAGGTTTCCCAAGAGCATAAAAATCATTGGCCATAGCAAGAATTCTATAATTAAATTCAGATATATTTTCATACTCTTGCATTTTTAACTTCTCAAAATTATAAGTAAATTTCTGAAGTTTAGAATGTTTTACCGTATTGAGTTCGTCATCAGACCATTCTCTGTTTGGCTTCTAAGATTATACACCATTTTGATCAATTATAATGGGTGGAGTATATCCAGTAAGTACGCACTGCCAAACTCTTTTATCAATAGCTGTCAGATAAATTTCCATAATTTGCTTCCAATAAGCATAATTTGTCCCATATAATACAGGTGGATGAGCCAAAGAGCCTCCCTCTCGTTGCATATTCATACTTATAAAATATATCTAGGTTCCAAGATTTTTACCAACTAAATTGTTAGTCTGGCTCTGATATCAGTTGAACGAAATTTAGATCTATTATAAATAGATATTGATAAAATTTCCAATATAATTATCCTAATTTTATTTAAAACATAAAATTAATTCAACTAAATTAATTTTTTGAAAACATTGTTCAAGCGTCCCTGTTTGTATTCACGAATACTGTTCACCTATTACTGTTTATTCATACTGTTCATCTGCATCTACAATATTAATTTTCAAAATATAATTTGCAGAAATTAAAAGACGTAGAGATTTTTACATGGTTCAGATTAATTAATCCTTCATATATCACGCTCAGATAAAAAGTAATTCACTAAATTGAGATATTACAATCTATAGATTTATCACACTTAAGACTCTCACTTATAGCTTATCACCATACAACTTATTCAACCTTAGACTAAATCTGCTTTTCTTGAATAACTCCCTCTTCATACACAATCCTCAAGGCACTTCGCAAAGTAATCAATAACAATTGTTCAATTTTTCAATATCTAGTGATCCAAGATTCATATAAACTCTCCCGAGAGTTAAATAATCTCATTACAAGACTTAAATGAACAAAATAAATCAACACAACATTCGAAGGGAAGAAGGCTGAATTTTGATTTTCTACTTTATGCTTTGTGTTGTGCACTTTCAATTGTGAAATACCTCTCTTTATATGGCCACTAGAGTTTCACAAAATCACAAGTCATAAATGACTTGGATTCCTTCCAAATAAGAGTTTTTTCTCTTACAATTCCTTTGAATCCGAGTATGAATAAATCATATATTCTTGTCTTACTTGTCGCCCAAAAAATATCTAGAGCATTTAATAAATTTCATGTTTAAATTATCTTATGCGCTAATTATAAAATCTCACCATTAATAAACTTTCTAAATTAAGCATCTAATTAAATGAGAAAATAAACATTCCTAATAAATTAGAAAGACACTAAATTAGGAAATTAATAAATTATTTCATATTACAATATACATAATAAATAACACTCTAATTTAGCTAGACTTACCATAAGATACCAACCCTATAAATAATGGACCTAAAAACTTTCATAGTGATTCATAACAAAAACAAATTATGTAAATTGTTTTGGCCTGAAAAAAGTCTAAAAGATATCGACTCTGACCACAACAACACACTCATTAGCCTATGCACATTTTCTGATTTTGTCAAGATTCTTAATTTGACGATACGAAAACAAATCAACAATCTCAACACTGAAGGAATTAATTGAATGGAAGTGCAAATCTTTTGGAAAAAAATCAGCTCAGCTATATCCACAAGGAATGTCATCGGTTCACGGTTGTGGCTTCTCATAGTGCCATCATGGTCTTTGCTGCAGCCTCGCGCTTCATCTCTGCTGCTTTGCCGGTGCCTCGGAAATACATGTAGATTTGCTGCAAATTGGGTCGAATTAAAAATTAAGGTTCAGAAGAATGAAATACTGAAAATAAAGTTATTGAAACAACAGAGTTCCATCATAAACCTGAATAACCCAGATACTGATCAGTGATTCAATAGCAAAGAATCCAAAACCAATGAAGTAGAATATCTGCAATTACGAGTTGACACTTGTTAAGCCTCTAAAAGCGGTTATCAATATCAAATCAACGACACTTGAGCCAGATACAATCTTGTCATAACTTTGTAGCACTTGCAGTGAATTTAGTACTGACATAAAAAAAAAAAAAAAAAAAGTGTCTTTAACTTACCGCAACAAAAGCATTTTCGGTCAGAACATCAATTGCAGGCAAAATACCCCTGTCCACAGAATTAGACAATACAAAAGTTAGCTGCAGAAATAAAAGGAAACGAACCATTGCCAAATAAATGTCCTGCAAGATTATTCAGCAGGAATATGTAGTTATTTTCCACAACAATAAAGAAGAGATGATAAAAATAAGGTCTGTGTAAACAAGGCAGCTATGACAGATAACATACTTCTGCTCATTTAAATTAAAGAACACAAAAATTCTGCTAAAAAACTCTAGGGAAAGATATTACAGTAAATCATAGATAATCTGAAGTCAGAACTTCATGCAAAAGTTGACATGCCTTGCTTTTGACTGCAATTACATTTTTCCACAAACGAAAGGAAGTGAACTACAAACTCCTGTTATGTTGCAAACGAGCAAAAGAATCAAAGATAACTTACGTAAGAGATTTCCCCTTGAAAATAATTGGAGGAGCTACTGAAGCGAAAACACAAAATCCAATGTGGATCTGCATTCATGGAAAAGAGGAAACTAAATCAACCATTTTGTAATATATTTTTTAAAAAAATTATCTATAATAAGAATATTTATAAGTTTACCGAGTAAAACAAGAAAAACCACCCGAACTTCAGAGCACTATCAGTCCTGTAGAAGGAATTTGTATAAAGTTATATAACCGATAATATACTACAGTTAAGATAAAACATAAGAGTACACTCATAGCAGTGGAAAGATAATTATTTTCAAAACTGGACTCCTTGCTGTCTGGTCAAAGTTATTAACTATTACTATGTGCATCGTAAATTTTGCTCCAAATTTCTGGCATTTCAAATTCATTGTAAACTTTTAAGTCCAAATTTATGTACTTCTAAAAGATAAAGCCTAGGACATCACATCTCCATCAATATTCACAATATAATAATATATAATTTTTAACAGTTATGCCTGAAATTAACAAAACTAAGATCCAGATCTTCAGAATTCCTGACTCAGCCAAACTATACCAAATATACAGATCTAGAAAACTGAAAACCACGAAATGCATAAATTTAAGTAGTTGTCATTTTCTAGTGGAAGTCTCATATGCCATTATTGAGCGGTGGATAACACAAATCAGGCGAACTCTGAAATGAACAACTGCAGTACCTCATAGCACGATAAACAGGACGATACCACAACACATAGGCTCCAGGAACCCCAGTAATACAGTAAATGATTGCGAGAAACCAAATTACCGGATCTACAGCAGAACAAAAGTTACGGAGTTGATGCAATATGATGACAAAGAGAGTACAATTTATGGATAATCATAAGGTGAAATTTAGAATCAACCTCCCCCTTTCATCCAGTTTACAGTAACTGCTACAAAATTCCACACAAGACACACAGCCAAACCTACACAATGTCACGTAATTTAAAAAAATTTCAGTACAGATCAGATAGACTACTTTCCATTGAAAGATTTCTTTACACAGATACCAAAAAAAAAAAAAAAAAAGGGGTAAGCAATCCAATCAAAATGAACTTTCTAATAACCATTGAAGCTACAACATCTATCTTATGAACAGAAAATCTCACAAGAGGCACATCATACTTAGCAAAACCACATAAAAAAAAGCCAATATGAAGATGTTTAAACCTGGTCAAGTTATTTCTTTATGCTATCAGGACAAGTGTTTAGCAGATTTAAGGATGTTTACATTCTTCTTAGGCTAATCTCTGATTCGGCATGATGAATTACAAACTTCATATAGTTTCTAAGTTACTCTAGAGTTAGTTATGCCACAACTTCTTCTTTTCGAGGAAAATATATATTATTCTAGAAAAAATCAATTATAATAACTAATAGGGATACTCATTCTAATCTACAGTTGTCAAAATTTTATATAGCGGTTTCTATGCACATATCTGTATCATGGTGATTCATCTGGGAATCAATAGGAAAACCTGAATATGGAATTAGTCATGTTTAATTGACAGACCAACCAACCATGTCTTTATGATTTGCATAGCTGGTAATATGGTTCAAACTAGAAGATAAAACTATATGCCTTGACACAGAAATGATCAACAACATTTGTACAAATCAGGTTGGAACTCTTAACGCAAGTGCAATGCTAAAGAGCTTGAAACAAGACAATCTACTACAAGAAATTTAATATAATAAAAGAACATATGAAAGGTGCACACAGATCTGAAATTTATATATCGAGCCTTCCGGAATATAGGACTTGAAGAAAACATACCCAGCCATGTTGTGAATGCAACATACAGCATCTTCTGTAGATGGATTGGTATTTCATTTGTGATGTCATGGTGGATAATTGGCAAAAATGGTGGCCAATTTTTCTCTTCTATTACAACTCCAGCTGCCAAAGCCAAAAAGAACCACATAGGTAATCTGCAATCTCATTCATCATCTAGATAAATTTATATGCACACTAGTTGCATATACCTTGAGCTATTGCTTCTTCACGTCGTCTTAGTTCCTGCATCACACAGAGAAAACTTACTATATGAGGCTTTCTATTACTGCAAAATCAATTTAAAGTGTGCAAATATAACATTTAGTATCTCACAGATTTAAGGTTCACAATCAGCATCCACTACAGATCAGATAAAAGGGCAAAAACTTAGACATAATCATGAAGACTGAAAAAAAGTTGAACTAAATGAACCATAGGTCAATAAATGTTTCAAAAATCAATTTCAATGCTGCATTTTTTCTGCCAAGCGGAAAGGAAGTCCATGAGTAGCTGAATATTAGTCATTGGCTCCAGACAATTATGATTAACATGCTCTTCAATTACTCCTAAAGAAAAGATACGCCACAGATGATACAATCACTGGCCAATTAATCTTATTAAATAGTAAAGAACATAAAATCAATGAGACAGCCAATCTGAAACTGTATGAGGAATTACCTGTTCCCTCCTTTTCAAATCGGCCTCTCTTGCTTTGAGTTCCTTCTCCTTCGCTTGCAAATCCTGGAATTAAAAAGAAATTTAACTCATCCAGCCCAAGAAAAAAAAAACCGTTTGCTCAAATACTGCATATATAGACTCAAATACTGCATATATGGAGCAAGGCAAATCAACATCTTGAATGTGTACAGATACCTGTCCAGAATCCAGAGGAATATCAATTGTTGCACCACGGTCATATGGTTCAGGAGGCAGAGGTGCTAGCCTAGAGTTTGCGGGGGGAACGCTCTAGAAAGTTAACATAAACTTACATAAGGAAAGAAAGATAATACACAAGCATCAATTTATAATCAATATATCAAACGCAAGCACTAACATAAGAAACATTCAAAAGTGTCAAGACAGAAATGTTTAAAACTTTGAAGGAACACCCATCCATAAACAGTTCATAGAAGAAGATGACCTAAACAATTGAGGGAAAAAGATTAGAAGCACACTCAGTTCAGTGGATTTTTGGATAGTTTAATCCTTAACTTTTCGAGGAATCCTTCATCAGTGGTTGTGAATAACTGATTTTTCTCAATCTTTTCGACCTTGGTTCCGTAGGAGCAAGTCAAAAAGATTGAGAAATAGAACCATCTAATTTGATTCGTTCTCAATAGCCATGAGATGATCATAAAAAGTGAATCTTTTGTTACAATAGAAGCGGAAGCAATGTGGATTATTCAAGAATCGAAGTCGATTTGCTTTGAATATTTTCTGTTTATGAATTATGTTTATGAAAACATATTCATTTTTCAAACGCTGAGGTGTCAACAAATACAGCAAATAGATACTATGTTGACATACGAATCCCTGCATTGTTACATTCCATTTAGGATTAGGAATAGACGTAATCGGACCTGCTTTTTACATATCTTTCGTTATTACCAGTACACTTAAGCAGACTACCTACAAAAAGTTACGGACAACCTTAAACACTCATGTGAGCTAAATCTGGTAAACCTCTCATAGATCTGGCATTACTTTTTTTATCAGCATTTTTAGCATAAGTCTTGTGTTCAGTGTTGTCATTCATCAGATCCCTTTTTATTGATTGTATATTTATTTTTCCTTCAGCACCTATGCATAGCAAAAGGGCATTTAGTGGAATGATAATATTTAGGAATCCTGATGAAAACTAATATTTAGGAATGCAAATGAAAAATCTCATGGTTGAGGAGCAAACATTATAACTTAACAAGACTTCTTGCTCAATGCCAAGGAAATGGATGTGGAGATCACATAACCAGGAAGGTTGACAAGATCATTCTGAAATTAATTTAGCTACTCCTCCGGTGTTTTCCTCCAGTAATCCCATGGCACAACAACTGCAACAGACAACAAACCCTCCACCCAGCTCAAAATAGCTAGCTATTACTGGTGATGCTACCATTATTATCGAATCATCACAACAACCACATCAGAAAAAATTAATACTAGTTGTCACAGTCATCGTCAACCCTATCACATAACCAACAAACATCCACAAAAACAATCACCACTTCACTCAGTGCATGACCTAAATGACAGTCATTACCTCAATTAGTCACCGCTAAACAACTTCATCGGCAGTCTAGAATCAGTAATTAAAGTTATTTCACTAACTTAAGCTATATGTTGCCAAATGTTTGGCATTTCTCAAATCAAATGGCACACGGTGAAAGAGGAAACAGCCAGGAGTTCGAAAAGGAAGAAATCTTACTGTCATATAGAAGGCACCACCACCATAATTTGATTGCCCTTGTCCTGTCCTAACTGCTGTGTCCTGACATTAATAAACTGTAAACATGCAAGCTATTTGTAATAAAATCAAAAACTTGAAAAGGAATTATGAAATATTATTACTCGATAGTTACATATCCTTCATGCAATTTGTTCATGAACCAACATAAGTCTGTCGTACTGGTTATACAAATCGAAAGAGCACAGACACTACGTTAATTTTAATTCTAAAAGACTAAAACCAAATCTCAAGAATTGGAATCCTCTATTCAAATATTTCGCTTTCATTTCCGTGATTTTATTAAAACTGGAAAAAAGAAAATCCTACAAAGTGTAATCACAACAAAATAAATATAAATTTCATAAAGTGGAGTATAAATGTATAAGGCTTACCGAGAAAGGATTGACGTCGTCGTCGTAACCGCTGTTATTGTAAGGACTCATGAGAGGGAATCAGAGGATCCGAAACTGAAGGAAATATGCTATTCGGATATGAATGTGGTTTAAGGAAGAGCAATGAAGTTAAGAGTGATTCGAAAAGAGGTTTGATTCGGATGGATGGGTTTCTTGTGGCTGTTTGTTTCGTAGGAAAATGGAACCAAAACGAAAACCGAAGAAACGGAATAGTGTTCGCGCGTGATAAAGGGAACCTGTAACAGATTATTTGAAGTGAAATGACATCTGAGGACAGATTATTGTCTATTTTTAAACACCCTCACTTTTTTTTCTCAGTATTCATGAATCAACAAGAATAACCGAAAAAGGAAGATTAAAATATTGGCCTTATGACATTCTCTCACTTTCAAGATTAAACTATAATGCCACGATGGCATCCTTTTTCAAAACAAAGTTTAACGTGGACAGTATTTTTTTTTTTAAAAATTTATTTACAATAGGAGTGAATATTAAATATTTAAAAAATTGCTCTTACATTTTTTTTTAAAGAAAATCCTACTACAAATTGATTAACAAATACATTAGAAGAATTAATGTTAGATTTCTACAACTCAATCAATCAAATTTAAAGTCTAGTTCATAAATCTTCTCCTAAAGAATAGAAGAAAATATGTTCCCACACAAAACATAAGAGCCACTTGACCTTCAAATTCGATCTATCAAAGTTAAAGTCTAATTTAAAAAATCCGCTTCCAAAAAATAAAATTTTTCCACATACACACTAGGGGATTTTGAGTATGTTTGGGATTGAGGTGTTGTAGGTTAAAAGTTATAATTGTAATAAAAAAAATTATAAAAATAAAATAAAAATTAATAATATATAATAAATTTAATTTTTAAATAATAATTTTAATAAAATTATTAAAAATATAATAAATACTTTATCATACAAGTAAAAAATTATATTAACATAATTTCTATAATATAATAACTAGTGTTTACCAAACACTTTATCCAACCTCAATTCTAAATATATTCTCAAACTGAAGAAAGGAGAAATAAGTATCTATCACTCAACGCAAAGTTGTTTGCCTCATATGAATCTCAATAAAATATACTAAATAGCAAATATAGAAAATAAATTTAAAAGATAATAAACGTGGAAAGTTTTGAAGACTAACTATTTTTATTGTATAATCCTAAATTCCTAGCCCACGTCCAAATAAATATTGTCTAAATGCTTTTACGTAGTTAAAGCCAAATCTTACAAAGTCGGCCAAATGAGGAATATGTGATCACCCTCTCCGGTAACTCGCAATCATTCCAACTTTAGCATAGATTGTGTAGCGAGTCACTTCATATTATATCTATTAAATGGGAAATTTACAAAACTAACCAAAAAAATTTTATAAATATCTAAAATAATTATTTATATTTTTTCTATCATCCTTAATCATTTACTCTTTTTTTTCCCAAAATACCCATATCTCTCTCAAAACCAAAGTCTTCCATTTGCTCCCTCCGGTGACCCCCGATCGGAGATTAGCTCCCTCCGGTGATTGTGAACAGCGCTTGGACGGATTTTTGACAGTGAACTCAACTCCAGCGAGTTTCTATCATCATCCATTTTGTAATTTCCGGTAATTATCACTTCGTAAATTTTAATATCTTTCTATTTTGATAAGTTTGGTTGGTGAAAAATAAGTGTATAAATGCATATAGATGAGCTTAGGATTGTTTGGCCATAAATATTGGAAATTGTTAAGTGAAATTTAGGTTTAAAGAGTGGTACGCGAGGTGCTCGATAAAATGTCTCTTAGACTAGATTAAATAGTTGGTGTATTGCAAAATTAAAGTGTTGATGGTGTGATTGTAAGGTGGAGTATAGGTGCAATAGGACTAGAAATGACAGACGGAATAGGTAAAAATCACCCACGCTGACAGGCGACCATCGCAGGTCGTCGAGCGTCAGTGGCGCTGATGTCGCATGCGACAAGTCATGACAGAGTCCTCGTCATATCGTGCGACAGGCACCTGTCCCACGATATTACAGAATATTAAAAAAAAAATCTTGAAATTTTTTTAATTTTTTTTAATTATCAGATTAACTAATTAAAAATTTGATTTTTTTTGCAGTCGTAATGACCATAAAACCAGGCACGATGAAGATTCTGGAAACAAAACACTTCCCCGAGCGTATTACAAATACCTCAAAATTTGAGAATGTGATGGATGCTATCAAAAAGAAGTTAACGAAACAACAATTAAGATTATTCAAGAAAGATATATTTGGTCATTTCGCAAAAATGGATAGCTACGTGTTTAGTGGTGCAATTCACCTTAAGTTTATTTTCTTATAAAAAATATTATAAAAATTTGAATTTATTCAATTTTTTATCTTAAATTTATAATTTGCATCAACTGTCCATCAATACATTAATATTGTTATGTTGTGTTTGGTTACAAGAAAGGTGGAGAAAAGAGAGAACAAGAAAGAGAGAAGTGGAAGGGAGAGGAGAAAAGTAGAGTGGGAATTGGGGATTCTTAAGGGGGAAGTTGAATTGAAGAATTGAAAAGTGTTAAGCATGGCACTTCACTTCTGCACTTCCCCCAATCCCCTGTTCCCTCCGTATGGAGCCTTTTCAAAATTTATTTATGAATATCATTAAAAAATTAAACTATAAATTAATTTAATCAATAAAATAAGTAATATAATTTCAAATTTCTTAAATTATACAACGATAAATGAAACATCAAATTTTTATATAAATTAAAAAAAGAAATGCATTAAAAATTAAAATGAATTAATAAAATATAAAACCTGAATTACAAATGATTGATAATTTGATATAATATTAGCTATATCTTAATTTGGGAATTATTAAAAATAATCTAATTCATACTTTTTTGCATAAGATTGTGGGATAGTTTAATCAAAATCGTACAACTTTAAGGAAGAGCTCTAACAAATCTCAAAATCGTTTGAAAAATCCGTTGCATTTGACTCAAATTAAAATATGATAAATCATAAATGATAATAATTTTATTTTAAAGCTGATGTTTCTTAGAAAATAAGTAAATAAATTAAGCAAAAGCTTACATACATTAAAGAGTTAAAAGACTCCTTGAGTTTTGCCGCTTTTCTCAAATTTTTAATTCATCTTATGGTGCATTTACTTCCAAAGTTAAATATTTGGAATCTGAAATTAAAATCATTAATAATATTTACTTAACAAAATATAAACAAGAATCAGAATCAGAATTGTAAGGTCCACCTGAATTTAAGACTAGAGTGTTTGGGTAATATCGGGCAGGTCTTCTCGAGGCCCTTCCAGCTCGAATAAAATACCCCGAGGACAGCCTAACTCGAGCAGAGGTCTCGACCGCTGGCACGAAGACAACCTCACTAGACGTCAAAGCTGGTCAAGGTCGAGGAATTCAGAGCCGCTCGAGCTCCGAGCTCTATTACCTGCTCGTGGTCGTCCGCCCCAGTCAAAGCCGGTCAAGGTCGAGAACTGAGCACTTCTTTCCTGCTCGCATAGATTAAGTCCCCGAGCACAACTGGATAAGACCCGGCCCAGGGCAGCCCGACCCGCTTTCTCCGAATCCTGGCACACCTTTAGATGTCTGATCTGGGCCCCACATAGTATAGTGGTGGTACTATTGCCGATGGCCGACACATGCCCCCACGGTGTCATCATTCCTAGCACACATGCCCGACATGGTGAACTGGCCACGTGAACCGGGTTAAGAAGACAGCTGCGCATCCCCAGGAAATATTACGCCAATCCCGGCTGTCAGAGGGACCCAGACACCACTGACGCGGGAATGGATGCTCTTGAAGAGAAAGAGCGGGAAAAATGGAGTATAAAAGGAAATAAACGGGTACGTTACGGAGGTTGGAAAAATTCATTCACAAGGTTACAAAAGCTTATACAGGTTCTTCTTATTCTGACTTTCCTTACATTAATCCTCTGAATAACTACATATTCATTCAAAAAGGGAGGGCGAAAAATATTCCTTTCATCTTTCCGGTCTCCCTCACTAAGGAGATACCAAAAGAACAACCCGATTCTCGACTTGAGCGTCGGAGGGTTTCGCGGAACACGCCTAGCTACCCCGACCCTATTTTCTGTGAGTACAGGTTCGGGAGATCTCCGTTCTGGAAAAGACAGTGGAACGGGACGAAGGAGGCAATCCTGCTCGAGCTCGAACTGATCGCGAGCAGAAGGTTCGAGGCACTATTTGAAGGCACGCGGGAAAAACTGCATCAACATCTTTTGGCGCCGTCTGTGGGGATCGGTACAAAAAGCCTGATTTCCTAATACGTTCAAGATACACAACGCAACGATGAGGAGTAAGTCCAGAAGAATCAGTAACTTTGAGAGAAGTGGCCAATGAGGCCCGAATAGGGAGATCCAGGAAAGAATGGATCGGATGGAGAAGCAGATGGAGACTCGACTTCCTATTACAAGAACTCGGGGAGGGACGGAGAAAAGCATGTAATGATGTCCGAGTCCAGTAGTGGAAATGCTCTGTTCGGAAAATGTGGGAGATGAAGCCCAAGACCTAGGGCACCAAATGCTTGCGGTGAGGAGGAAACAAACATGGAGGAAGGGGTCCGTCGACACTTACAGGACACTGACCCAGACCTCCGTGCGGAAGAGTTGGAGGGAGAGGTGCGCGAGGTTGGCCTGAGTTATGGAAGACCTCAGGGAGCGGAAAGAGCCCAGTGGCGAATAATCTTGGATAACGAATCTCCACTCTCGGCGGAGATCATGGGTGTCACGATCCACGTGACTTCAGCTTCCCGGATCTGAAGTTCTCGGGGAAAAGTGATCCATTAGTGCACATAGAGCGGTTCAGCGACATGGCGGGGTGCAAGGATTGTCGGCTTCAGAGGTCTGGGCCTTCCACTCACCCTGGAGGGAAGAGCGAGAGAATGGTACCATGAGACTCCACGGGAAGCATCTTGAGCTTTGAGCCGGATGTGTAGGGAGTTCGCAGAGCAATTCGAGGCGTGATGACCCCGAGGATGACATGATGGAGTTGTCGAGTAAGGCGGAAGGAGGAGAATCTCTCGGGAGTTTGTCAAAGATACCATAGATCGGTTCTAGATCTTGGTGCGTTTAACCATCCCGAGCTACGAGGAGGATTGAAGGATGGGATCCGGATGGGGAGACCATGGTATAATCTGCGGAATCCTTTGATCCGTTCGTATTCGGACGCGTATGAGCAGGTAAAACTAGATATGGTAATTGAAGAAGAAAAAGCTGCCAAACTGAGGAATGAGCGGTCAATAGAGCAGAGGAGGAAGGAGGGGACCAGGGCTTGCCACTGTACTGACCACTTATCGGAGAGCTCCCCACCGCGGATGGTTCCTCTGCCACCTAGAAGATCTCCAGGTCGGGATCACAGGGAGTATAGGCGTCACAACGACCACACATCCCACAACCAGCCACCAAGCAGACCTGAGGTGAGCCACAGCGAGGCTGATCGTTCATTGTCACCCGCAGGAAGCTTCCCGAGGGATAGAGGCGATACTAGTGGTGGAACAGAGCCTAGCTACTGAGCAGATATCTGAGGTTGAAGGTATCTCTTGAAGAGATACTTCAAGTGGGTGAGGCGAGGCTGCATGAGCCCTCCAGCGCTGATGGCCAAGTCGGTATAGCAAGCGGAGCAGTGGTTCTGCCGTTTCCATGGTGACCACGGCCACTCCACATCACAGTGTCGTGATTTGAAAAACCAGGTGGAGGATCTGGTTAGGAATCGGTACCTGAATGAGTTTGTTGAAGGATGGCATCTAGTGGTTGAGCAGTAGTCTGAAGAAGATGGCTGGGCTTACGAAATAAACATAGAACCACCGTCCGCGAGGGTAATCTCAAGAGGGCCCAGGATGGCAGGAAGTTCCAATAGGGCTCAGAAAAACTACTACAGATATGCCGCTGCCGGCCGAGAAGTCTTGTTCACTGCCCCTGCTGCCAAGAAGTCCAAGGTTTGGCAGGTGCCAATTATGTGGACGGATGAAGATGAGAAGGGGGTGCTGTACCCTCACGAGGATGCTCTGGTGGTAAAAGCCAACGTAGCAAACAAGGAAGTTGATCGAATCTTGGTTGACTCGGGAAGCTCGGTGGATATTCTTTTCAAATCCACACTCGAGGATTTGGGAATAACGAGTGCGAGCCTCGAGCGAGATGAGCACTTCGCTTGAAAGGATGGCGATAACCATGGGCTCGAGGCCTTTCGAGGAAGAACATGATCTTTGGATTTCGTGGTGGTAGATGAAACCGACCCATAGCGAGCAATTCTAGGGAGGCCATTTATGAGGATCAGCCGGTGCGTGTTATCCACCCATTACTTGGCACTAAAGTGTCGAGTAAATGGGGTAGTAGGGGTCGTGAAGGCGACCGAAGGGTGGCGAGGAGCTACTTCTGTTGTAGGCGCCAAAGAAACCATCTGAGATAACCTCATTTGGACTCGGGGGAATCGAGGACGGAAGGCAAGAGCCGGTGAGAAGTTGGAGGAGGTCGAGGTGAGGCGGGTGACCCAGGAAGAAAATTCGAATCGGCTCGGGCCTCGGTGAGCCGTTGAAGGAAAAGTTGGTGGAGTGTCTGCGAGCACATGCGGATGTGTTCGCGTGGACGCATGAGGATATGCTAGGATCGACCAGAAGTGGCGTGTCACGGTGGCAATCTGGAGAGATGCTTAAGCCGATAAGGCGAGAAAAGGAGATGCGTCGACCAGGAGAGATCTGAAGCCATCAGCTGCGAGGTGGAAAAGCTGCTGAAGCGGGATTCATCTGGGAAGTATCCTACCAGAATGGATCTCGAATGTGAGTCTTGGTGAAGAAGGCAAGTGGGAAATGGAGAATGTGTGTCGACTTCACGGATGTGAACAAGGCACGCCTGAAAGATAGCTTTCCACTACCGAAGATAGACCAGTTGGTGGATTCTACTGCGAGGCACTGAGCTGCTTAGTTTCATGGATGCATTCTCGGGATATAACCAAATTCTCATGCACGATCGGACTAGGAGTGCTGACCTTCATCACTAATCGAGTGCATCTTGCTACTGAGGTCATGCCTTTCGGTCTAAAGAATGTGGGGACAGCGTGTCGGAGGCTAGTGAACAAGGTCTTGAGCCATTGATCGGTCGGACGATGGAGGTATATGTGGATGACATGATCACCAAGTCTAAAGATGAGGAGGAGCATGTAAGGCATCTAGAGGAGACCTTGCACTCTTAAGAAAGTCTGGGATGAAGCTAAACCCGGAGAAATGTGCTTTTGGAGTGGGTTCGGGAAAATTCTTAAGCTTCATGGTGAGTCGCGGGGATCGAGGCCAATCAGGAGAAGATAAGAGCGATGGTGGAAATGAGGTCCTACTGTAGCCTCAAAGAGATCTGAGTCTGACCGAAAAGCTGGCGTCCCTCAGCGGGTTCGTGTCTCGAGCCTCGGATAATCTACGAGTCTTCTTTCGAGGAAATGAAGAAGGCGAGGAAGGCAAAGTGGACGCCTTGAGCGCGAGGCGTTCAGCCGGTGAAAGAGTATCTGTTGAAAGCTCCATTCTTGTCGACACCTCAGCGGGAGAGTCTTGTTTTATACTTGGTCGTGTCCCGATGGGCAGCGAGCTCGATCACGGTAAGGGAGGAGTCGAGTGCAGATGCACTGTTTATTACACGAGCGAGCTTTGCTAGAAGCGAGACCGGTTATCCACCGATGGAGAGTGGGCACTGGCCACAGTCACTGACCGACAGGCGAGGCCTTATTTTCGAACACATTCAATAGTGGTTTTAACAAACCAGCCACTTAGGCAAACTCTGTACAAGCCTGAAACTTACGGAAGGTCGGTAAAATGTTCGATGGAGCTGAGAGAGTTCGACATTAAATACCGACCGGACGACCATAAAAGCACGGTCTTTAGGCGACTTAGTGGTCGAGTGCAGCGAGGGATGAGGAGGCGGAGGCGAGCCCACGCGAGGTTCCAGGGCCTCGACCAACACCGGATAGTCATAGTAGATGGATCACTGTGGAAGTCGGGGAGGCGAGGCAGGGAGTTGTGTTCCTAAGTCCGGAAGAGGCGGAGATGCAATACGCTGTGAAATTAGAGTTCGAAGTCACCAACAATCAGGCCGAGTACGAAGCTGTAATAGCGGGACTGAAGCTCGCCTCGGGAGAAGATGGACGCCTACCTTCAAAAGGTAAGGCAGCTAATGGGGAATTTCTGAGCTGTCAAGGTGGAACAGATCCCAAGGGAGAAGAATTTTCGAGCAGATATGATAGCTCGCATGGCAGCCGCATCGGACCCCAAATTTCCAAAGTCTATCCTTTTAGAAATGAAGACCTGCTCGAGCATCGAGCAGGAGGACGAGGTGATGAGCCTATCAACGAGCAACACCTGGATGGAGCCAATCGTTTCTTACCTCAAGGAAGGGACAGTGCCGGCCGATAAGAAGCAGGCAAGGAAGTTGAGGTGCAAAGCAGCCAGGTACACTCTCATCGATAAGGTCTTATATAGACGGGGATACACTCTCTCCTTGCTGCGGTGTTTAGACCAAGAGGAGGCCGATTATGTCCTCTGAGAGATACACGAGGGAATCTGTGGAAATCATTCTGGCGCGAGGTCCTTGGCTTTCAAGGCCTTGAGGCAAGAATATTTTTGGCCCCGCATGCATCAAGATGCTCAGGAGAAGACAAGAAGCTGCAAGAGTTGCCAGAGCTTTGCCAACTACCTAACTCAGCCTCCGGAGAACCTTATGGTGATGAGTTCGCCATGGTCGTTTGCTCAACGGGGAATTGATTTGATCGGGCCATTGCCGAAGGGGAAAGCATCCGCCACCCATGCCATAGTCGCAATTGATTATTTCACCAAATGGGTCGAAGTGGGAGCCTTGAGCAACATCACGGAAGGCCAATGGGCAAGTAGAGGCCGCGAATAAAACTATAAAACGCCTCCTGAAGACAAGACTGGGCGAGCAAAAAGGAGCCTGGGTGGACGAACTGCCTGGTATCTTGTGGGCTTACAGAACCACACACAAAACGGCCACTAGAGAGACCCCATTCTCCTTGGCGTTTGGGCACGAAGCAGTGGTTCCCGCTGAGATAGGAATAGGGACACACCGGACGGAGCACTTCAACGAGGAGCAAAACAACGAGCAAATGTGTGCGAGTCCGGACTTCTTTGGAAGAGAAGAGAGAAGGGTAGGCTGCTAAGATCTCGGAATATCAGCGGAGAGTGGCTCGTTATTACAACCAAAATGTACACATTCATGGGTTCGGGTGGATGATTAGAGTCTTGAGGAAGGTCAACGGAGCACGAAGGACCCGAGGCGAGGTGTGCTATGACCAAATTGGGAAGGCCCTTATCGAGTCACTCAGTTAGCAGGACCAGGAGCGTACCGGCTAGCTCATCCAGACGGACAAGAGGTCAAAAGGCCGTGGAAGGCACAACTCCTGATGAAATATTTCCAGTAAGTCCCTTGTATTGTGAAGTGTTAATGTAAGATTTCTACCCAAAATGGGATGTGTAAAGGTGTAAATGTATATGAGAATAAGAAAAGCATTCATAATGTAAGTTCAAAATGAAGACCGGAAGCACAAGAAGAAGCTTGGGTCAATTGCGAGTGCCAGCGAAGTTCGAGAAGAACTCTTGGCGGAAGTCCCAAGCCTAAGTCTTAGGCGGGACGATTGCCAAGCTTAGGTCAGTGCGAGGCCCGGCGGGAGTATCACAAGAAGAACTCCTTGGCCGAAACTCCCAAAGCCTAAGTCTTAGGCGGGACGATTGCTAAGCTTGGGTCGATTCTGAGGCCGGCGGAAGAAGTTCGAGAAGAACTCCTTGGTAGAGAGTCCCGAAGCCTAAGTCTTGGGCGATCTGATGTAAGCTTGGGTCGATTCGAGGCCGGGCAGGAGTAACACCGGAAGAAGCTTGGGTCGATTGTAGGCTGAGCACGGCGGAAGTTCGAGAAGAACTCCTTGGCGGAAGTCTCGAACCACTAAGTGTTAGGCGGGGACGGTTGCCAAGCTTGGGTCGATTGCGAGCCGGTCGGGAGTAACACGGAAGAAGCTTGGGTCGATTGTAGGCCCGAGCAGAAGTTCGAGAAGAACTCCACGGTAAGATGTCTCGAAGCCTAAGTCCTAGGCGGGGACGGTTGCCAAGCTTGGGTCGATTGCAGGGCCAGGGTAGAAGTATCATGAGAAGAACTCCTTGGCCAAAGTCCCAAGCCTAATCTTAGATGAGGCGGTTGCAAGCTTGGGTCGATTGCGAGGCCAGAGCACGGCGGAGTTCGAGAAGAACTCCTTGGCGGAAGTCCCAAGCCTAAGTCTTGGGCGGGCGGTGCCAAGCTTGGGTCAGTGCGGGGCCGGCGGGAGTATCATGAGAAGAAGTCCTTGGCGGAAGTCTCGAAGCCTAAGTCTTGGGCGGGACGGTGCCAAGCTTGGGTCAGTGCGGGGCCGGCGGGAGTATCATAGAAGAACTCCTTGGCGGAAGTCTCGAAGCCTAAGTCTTAGGCGGGCGATTGCTGAGCTTGGGTCAGTGCGGGGCCAGAGCACGGCGGAGTTCGAGAAGAACTCCTTGGCGGAAGTCCCAAGCCTAAGTCTTAGGCGGGGTGGTGCTAAGCTTGGGTCGATTGCGGGCCGGCGGAAGTATCCTGAGAAGAACTCCTTGGCGGAAGTCCCAGAGCCTAAGTCTTAGGCGGGACGGTGCCAAGCTTAGGTCAGTGCGAGGCCGGCGGGAGTATCACGAGTAGAACTCCTTGGCGGAAGTCCCAGACCACCAAGTGTTAGGCGGGACGGTTGCCGAGCTTGGGTCGATTGCGGGCCGGTCGGGAGTAACACGGAAGAAGCTTGGGTCGATTGTAGGCCCGAGCGGAGTTCGAGAAGAACTCCAGCGATAAGATGTCTCGAAGCCTAAGTCCTAGGCGGGACGGTTGCCAAGCTTGGGTCGATTGCGGGGCCGGAGTAGAAGTATCACGAGAAGAACTCCTTGGCCAAAGTCCCAAGCCTAATCTTAGATGAGGCGGTGCCAAGCTTGGGTCGATTGCGGGGCCAGAGCACGGCGAGGTTCGAGAAGAACTCCTTGGCGGAAGTCCCAAGCCTGAAGTCTTAGGCGGGCGGTGCTAAGCTTGGGTCAGTGCGAGGCCGGCGGGAGTATCCAGAAGAAGTCCTTGGCGGAAGTCCGAAGCCTAAGTCTTGGGCGGGACGGTTGCAACTTAGGTCAGTGCGAGGCCGGCGGGAGTGTCATGAGAAGAACTCCTTGGCGGAAGTCTCAAGCCTAAGTCTTGGGCGGGCGGTGCTGAGCTTGGGTCAGTGCGGGGCCAGAGCACGGCGAAGTTCAGAAGAACTCCTTGGCGGAAGTCCCAAGCCTAAGTCTTGGGCGGGCGGTGCTAAGCTTGGGTCAGTGCGGGGCCAGGCGGGAGTATCATGAGAAGAACTCCTTGGCGGAAGTCCCAAGCCTAAGTCTTGGGCGGGACGGTTGCTAAGCTTAGGTCAGTGCGAGGCCCGGCGGGAGTATCATAAGTAGAACTCCTTGGCGGAAGTCCCAGAACCACAAGTGTTAGGCGGGGACGGTTGCCAAGCTTGGGTCGAGTGCGAGGCCGGTCGGGAGTAACACTGGAAGAAGCTTGGGTCGATTGTAGGCCGAGCGGAGTTCGAGAAGAACTCCAGCGATGAGATGCCTCAAGCCTAAGTCTAGGCGGGACGGTTGCCGAGCTTGGGACGATTGCGGGGCCAGAGTAGAAGTATCCTGAGAAGAACTCCTTGGCAGAAAGTCCCGAAGCCTAAGTCTTAGATGAGGCGGTTGCCGAGCTTGGGTCGATTGCGGGGCCGGCGGGAGTAACACAGGAAGAAGCTTGGGTCGATTGCGGGCCAGAGCACGGCGAAGTTCAGAAGAACTCCTTGGCGGAAGTCCCAAGCCTGAAGTCTTGGGCGGGCGGTTGCAAGCTTGGGTCAGTGCGGGGCCGGCGGGAGTATCCTGAGAAGAACTCCTTGGCGGAAGTCCCAAGCCTAAGTCTTGGGCGGGACGGTTGCTAGACTTAGGTCAGTGCGAGGCCTGGCGGGAGTATCATGAGAAGAACTCCTTGGCGGAAGTATCAAGCCTAAGTCTTGGGCGGGCGGTGCTGAGCTTGGGTCGATTGCGGGCCAGAGCACGGCGGAGTTCGAGAAGAACTCCTTGGCGGAAGTCCCAAGCCTAAGTCTTAGGCGGGCGGTGTCAAGCTTGGGTCGAGTGCGGGGCCGGCGGGAGTATCCTGAGAAGAACTCCTTGGCGGAAGTCCCAGACCACTAAGTGTTAGGCGGGGACGGTGCCAAGCTTGGGTCGAGTGCGAGGCCGGTCGGGAGTAACACGGAAGAAGCTTGGGTCGATTGTAGGCCGAGCAGAGTTCGAGAAGAACTCCAGCGATAAGATGTCTCGAAGCCTAAGTCCTAGGCGGGGACGGTTGCCGAGCTTGGGTCGATTGCGGGGCCGAGTAGAAGTATCATGAGAAGAACTCCTTGGCAGAAGTCCCAAGCCTAAGTCTTAGATGAGGCGGTTGCCAAGCTTGGGTCGATTGCGAGGCCGGCGGGAGTAACACCGGAAGAAGCTTGGGTCGATTCGGGGCCAGAGCACGGCGAGTTCAATAAGAACTACTTGGCGGAAGTCCCAAGCCTAAGTCTTGGGCGGGCGGTGCTAAGCTTGGGTCAGTGCGAGGCTCGAGCAGGAGTATCCGAGAAGAACTCCTTGTCCATGAGTCCCAAGCCTAAGTCTTGGGCGGGACTGTGCCAAGCTGGGTCGATTGCGAGTCCGGCGGGAGTATCATGAGAAGAACTCCTTGGCGGAAGTCCCAAGCCTAAGTCTTGGGCGGGATAGTCTGCAGCTTGGATCGATTGCGGGCCAGGCGGGAGTAGAAGTTCGAGAAGAACTCCTTGGCGGAAGTCCCAAGCCTAAGTGTTTGGGTGGACGGTTGCTAAGCTTGGGTTAATTCTTGGCCGGCGGGAGTAACACGAGAAAAAGCTTGGGTCGATTGTAGGCCCGAGCGGAGTTCGAGAAGAACTCCAGCGATAAGATGTCCCAAGCCTAGGTCTAGGCGGGACGGTTGCTAACTTGGGTCGATTGCGAGGCCGGCGGGAGTATCATAAGAAGAACTCCTTGGCTGAAAGTCTCAAAGCCTAAGTCTTAGGCGGGACGGTTGCCGAGCTTGGGTCAGTGCGGGGCCAGGCGGGAGTAACACTGAAGAAGCTTGGGTCGATTGCAGGCCCGAGCGAAGTTCAGAAGAACTCCTTGGCGGAAGTCCCAAGCCTAAGTCTTAGGCGGGACGGTTGCCAAGCTTGGGTCAGTGCGAGGCCGAGCCAGAGAGTAACCTGAGAAGAAGAAGCTTGGGTCGATTGCAGGCCAGAGCAGGAAAAGTTCGAGGAGAACTCCTTGGCTAGATGTCCCGAATCTAAGTGTTAGGCGGGATGGTACCAAGCTTGGGTCGATCGCGGGCCCGAGCGGGAGTAGCATGAAAGAAGCTTGGGTCGATTGCGGGCCCGGCGGAAGAGTTCAAGAAGAACTCCTTGGCGGAAGTCCCAAGCCTTGAGTGTTAGGCGGGACGGTGCTAAGCTTTGGTCAGTGCGAGGCCCGGCGGGAGTAACACGGAAGAAGCTTGGGTCGATTGCAGGGCTCGAGCGGAAGAAGCTTGGGTCGATTGCGAGGCCCGGCGGAGTTCGAGAAGAACTCCTTGGCGGAATTCCCAAGCCTAAGTCTTAGGCGGCACGGTGCTAAGCTTGGGTCTATTGCGAGGCCGAGTGGGAGTAACACTGGAAGAACTCCTTGGCGAAACTCCAAAGCCTAAGTCTTAGGCGGGACGGTTGCTAAGCTTGGGTCGATTGCGAGGCCGGCGGGAGTATCACGAGAAGAACTCCTTGACCGGAAGTCCCAAGACTAAGTCTTGGGCGGGATGGTGCTGCAGCTTGGGTCGATTATAGGCCGAGCGGGAGTATCATGAGAAGAACTCCTTGGCCGAAAGTCCCAAAGCCTAAGTCTTAGGCGGGACGGTGCCAGCTTGGGTCGATTGCAGGGCTCGGCGGGAGTAGAAGTTCGAGAAGAACTCCTTGGCCGAAGTCCCAAACCCTAAGTGTTAGGCGGGGCGGTGCCAAGCTTGGGTCAATGCGAGGCCGAGCGGGAGTAACACCGGAAGAAGCTTGGGTCGATTGCGGGCCCGAGCACGAGCGAAGTTCAAGAAGAACTCCTTGGCGGAAGTCCCAAGCCTAAGTCTTAGGCGGGCGGTGCTAAGCTTGGGTCAGTGCGAGGCCCGGCGGGAGTATCACGAGAAGAACTCCTTGGCGGAAGTCCCAAAGCCTAAGTCTTGGGCGGGACGGTGCCAAGCTTAGGTCAGTGCGAGCACTGGCGGGAGTATCACGAGAAGAACTCCTTGGCGGAAGTATCGAAGCCTAAGTCTTGGGCGGGCGGTGCCAAGCTTGGGTCGATTGCGGGGCCAGAGCACGGCGAAGTTCGAGAAGAACTCCTTGGCGGAAGTCCCAAAGCCTAAGTCTTAGGCGGGCGGTGCTAAGCTTGGGTCAGTGCGGGGCCGGCGGGAGTATCATGAGAAGAACTCCTTGGCGAAGTCCCAAACCCTAAGTGTTAGGCGGGGACGGTGCCAAGCTTGGGTCAGTGCGAGGCCGGTCGGGAGTAACACGGAAGAAGCTTGAGTCGATTGTAGGCCGAGCAGAGTTCGAGAAGAACTCCACGGTAAGATGTCTCAAGCCTAAGTCCTAGGCGGGACGATTGCCAAGCTTGGGTCGATTGCGAGGCCGAGTAGAAGTATCCTGAGAAGAACTCCTTGGCCGAAAGTCCCAAGCCTAAGTCTTAGATGAGGCGGTGCCAAGCTTGGGTCGATTGCGAGGCCGGCGGGAGTAACACGGAAGAAGCTTGGGTCGATTGCGGGCCAGAGCACGAGCGAGTTCAATAAGAACTACTTGGCGGAAGTCCCAAGCCTAAGTCTTAGGCGGGCGGTGCTAAGCTTGGGTCAGTGCGGGGCTCGAGCAGGAGTATCACGAGAAGAACTCCTTGTCCATAAGTCCCAAAGCCTAAGTCTTAGGCGGGATCGTGCTAACTTAGGTCGATTGCAGGTCCGGCGGGAGTATCACAAGAAGAACTCCTTGGCGGAAGTCCCAAGCCTAAGTCTTAGGCGGGATAGTGCTGCGCTTGGATCGATTGCGAGGCCGGCGGGAGTAGAGTTCGAGAAGAACTCCTTGGCGGAAGTCCCAAAGCCTAAGTGTTTGGGTGGGCGATTGCCAAGCTTGGGTTAATTCTTGGCCGGCGGGAGTAACACGGAAAAAGCTTGGGTCGATTGTAGGCCCGAGCGAAGTTCGAGAAGAACTCCACGATGAGATGTCCCAAGCTCTAGGTCTAGGCGGGACGGTGCTAAGCTTGGGTCGATTGCGGGCCCGGCGGGAGTATCATAAGAAGAACTCCTTGGTGAAAGTCTCGAAGCCTAAGTCTTAGGCGGGACGGTGCCAAGCTTGGGTCAGTGCGGGGCCGGCGGGAGTAACACCAAAGAAGCTTGGGTCGATTGCGGGCCGAGCGAAGTTCGAAGAACTCCTTGGCGGAAGTCCCAAGCCTAAGTCTTGGGCGGGACGGTGCCAAGCTTGGGTCAGTGCGAGGCCAGAGCAAGAGTAACCTGAGAAGAAGAAGCTTGGGTCGATTGCAGGCCGAGCGAGAAAAAGTTCGAGGAGAACTCCTTGGCTAGATGTCCCAATCCTAAGTGTTAGGCGGGATGGTACCAAGCTTGGGTCGATCGCGAGGCCGGCGGGAATGCATAAAGAAGCTTGGGTCGATTGCGGGGCCGAGCGGAAGAGTTCAGAAGAACTCCTTGGCGGAAGTCCCAAGCCTTAGTGTTAGGCGGGACGGTGCCAAGCTTTGGTCAGTGCGAGGCCGGCGGGAGTAACACGGAAGAAGCTTGGGTCGATTGCGAGGCCCGACAGAAGAAGCTTGGGTCGATTGCGGGCCCGAGCGAAGTTCAGAAGAACTCCTTGGCGGAATTCCCAAGCCTAAGTCTCAGGCGGCACGGTGCCAAGCTTGGGTCGATTGCGAGGCCGAGTAGGAGTAACACCGGAAGAACTCCTTGGCCGAAACTCAAAAGCCTAAGTCTTAGGCGGGACGGTTGCTAAGCTTGGGTCGAGTGCGAGGCCGGCGGGAGTATCATGAGAAGAACTCCTTGACCGGAAGTCCCAGACTAAGTCTTAGGCGGGATGGTGCCACGCTTGGGTCGATTATAGGCCGGCGGGAGTATCATAAGAAGAACTCCTTGGCCGAAAGTCCCAAGCCTAAGTCTTAGGCGGAGACGGTGCCACGCTGGGTCGATTGCGAGGCTCGGCGGGAGTAGAAGTTCGAGAAGAACTCCTTGGCGGAAGTCCCAGACCACTAAGTGTTAGGCGGGGACGGTGCCAAGCTTGGGTCGAGTGCGAGGCCGGCGGGAGTAACACGGAAGAAGCTTGGGTCGATTGTAGGCCGAGCGGAAGTTCTAGAAGAACTCCACGGTATGATGTCTCGAAGCCTAAGTCCTAGGCGGGACGGTTGCCAAGCTTGGGTCGATTGCGGGCCCGAGCGGGCGTATCATGAGAAGAACTCCTTGGCAGAAGTCCCAAGCCTAAGTCTTAGATGGTAGGTGCCAAGCTTGGGTCGATTGCGAGGCCGGCGGGAGTAACACCGGAAGAAGCTTGGGTCAGCTGCGGGCCGAGCACGGCGAGTTCAAGAATAACTCCTTGGCGGAAGTCCCAAAGCCTAAGTCTTAGGCGGGCGGTCTAAGCTTGGGTCGATTGCAGGGCCGGGCGGGAGTATCACGAGAAGAACTCCTTGGCCGAAACTCCCAAGCCTAAGTCTTAGGCGGGCGGTGCTGAGCTTGGGTCGAGTGCGGGCCGGCGGGAGTATCATGAGAAGAACTCCTTGGCCGAAGTCCCAAGCCTAAGTCTTGGGCGGGACGGTGCTAAGCTTGGGTCGATTGCAGGGCCGAGCGGGAGTATCATGAGAAGAACTCCTTGGCGGAAGTCCCAAGCCTAAGTCTTAGGCGGGCGGTGCCAAGCTTAGGTCGATTGCGAGGCCGGCGGGAGTATCACGAGAAGAACTCTTGGCAGAAACTCCCAAGCCTAAGTCTTGGGCGGGCGGTGCCAAGCTTGGGTCGATTGCGGGGCCGGCGGGAGTATCCGAGAAGAACTCCTTGGCGGAAGTCCCAAGCCTAAGTCTTGGGCGGGACGGTGCTAAGCTTGGGTCAGTGCGGGGCCGGGCGGGAGTATCACGAGTAGAACTCCTTGGCCGAAGTCCCAGACCCTAAGTGTTAGGCGGGGACGGTGCCGAGCTTGGGTCGATTGCGAGGCCGGTCGGGAGTAACACGGAAGAAGCTTGGGTCGATTGTAGGCCGAGCAGAGTTCGAGAAGAACTCCACGATAAGATGTCTCAAAGCCTAAGTCTAGGCGGGACGGTGCCAAGCTTGGGTCGATTGCGAGGCCGAGTAGAAGTATCACTGAGAAGAACTCCTTGGCCAGAAAGTCCCGAAGCCTAAGTCTTAGATGAGGCGGTGCTAAGCTTGGGTCGATTGCGAGGCCCGGCGGGAGTAACACCGGAAGAAGCTTGGGTCGATTGCGGGCCGAGCACGGCGAGTTCAAGAAGAACTCCTTGGCGGAAGTCCCAAGCCTGAAGTCTTAGGCGGGCGGTGCTAAGCTTGGGTCAGTGCGAGGCCGAGCAGGAGTATCACTAGAAGAACTCCTTGTCCATAAGTCCCAAGCCTAAGTCTTAGGCGGGACGGTGCCAAGCTTAGGTCGATTGCGAGTCCGGCGGGAGTATCACAAGAAGAACTCCTTGGCCAGAAGTCCCAAAGCCTAAGTCTTAGGCGGGATAGTGCCACGCTTGGATCGATTGCGAGGCCGGGCGGGAGTAGAAGTTCAAGAAGAACTCCTTGGCCGGAAGTCCCAAGCCTAAGTGTTAGGTTTGGACGGTTGCCAAGCTTGGGTTAATTCTTGGCCGGCGGGAGTAACACCGAGAAAAAGCTTGGGTCGATTGTAGGCCCGAACAGAAGTTCAAGAAGAACTCCAGCGATAAGATGTCCCAAGCCTAGGTCCTAGGCGGGACGGTTGTCAACTTGGGTCGATTGCGGGCCCGGCGGGAGTATCATGAGAAGAACTCCTTGGCTGAAAGTCTCAAAGCCTAAGTCTTGAGGCGGGACGATTGCTAAGCTTGGGTCAGTGCAGGCCAGGCGGGAGTAACACCAAAGAAGCTTGGGTCGATTGCGGGCCCGAGCGGAAGAAGGTCAAGAAGAACTCCTTGGCCAAAGTCTCATAGCCTAAGTCTTAGGCGGGACGGTTGCCAAGCTTGGGTCAGTGCAGGCCGGCGAAGTAACACGAGAAGAAGCTTGGGTCGATTGCGGGCCCGAGCGAAGTTCAAGAAGAACTCCTTGGCGGAAGTCCCAAAGCCTAAGTCTTAGGCGGGACGGTGCCAAGCTTGGGTCAATTGCAGGCCCGAGCAAGAGTAACACAAGAAGAAGAAGCTTGGGTCAATTGCAAGCCCGAGCAGAAGAAGTTCAAGGAGAACTCCTTGGCCAGATGTCCCAAAGCCTAAGTGTTAGGCAGGATGGTACCAAGCTTGGGTCAATCGCAGGCCCGAGCAGGAGTAACGCAAAAAGAAGCTTGGGTCAATTGCAGGCCCGAGCAGAAGAAGTTCAAGAAGAACTCCTTGGCCAGAAGTCCCAAAGCCTTAGTGTTAGGCGGGACAGTGCCAAGCTTTGGTCAGTGCGGGCCCGGCGGGAGTAACACCGGAAGAAGCTTGGGTCGATTGCAGGCCGAGCGGGAGTAACACGGAAGAAGCTTGGGTCGATTGCGAGGCCCGGCGAAGTTCGAGAAGAACTCCATGGCCGAAGTCCCAAAGCCTAAGTCCTAGGCGGGGACGGTGCTCAGCAAGGCTAAATTACCGGCAGAGGAAGAACATGAAAAATGCTAAGGCCAAAAGTCCTAAAGCCTAAGCCTTGGGCGGGACGGTGTCTAGCGAAGCCAATTGTAAGCTCGAGCAAGAAAAATATGAGGAAGTATAAAAGGCGCGAATCGACCCATCATTAATGAGTTTCCAGTCTTATCTCGTTTCACTCAAAAGACTAGAAGCCGGGGACTGAGTGTTTGGGTAATATCAGGCGGGTCTTCTCGAGGCCCTTCCAGCTCGAATAAAATACCCGAGGACGACCTAGCTCGAGCAGAGGTCCCGACCATGGCACGAAGACAACCTCACTGGGCGTCAAGGTCGGTCAAGGTCGAGGAATTCGAGCCGCTCGAGCTCAGAGCTCTTTACACTGCTCATGGTCGTCCGCCCGGTCAAGGTCGAGGCCGAGCACTTCTTTCTCGCTGCAGATTAAGTCCCAGAGCACAGTTGGACAAGACCCGGCCGAGGCGGCCGACCGCTTTCTCCAGAATCTCGGCACACCTTTAGATGTCTGATTTGGGCCCCACATAGTATGGTGGTGGTACTATTGCCGATGGCCGGCACATGCTCCCACGATGTCATCATTCCTAGCGCACATGCCCGACATGGTGATCTGGCCACGTGAACTGGGTTAAGAAGACAGCCGCGCATCCCCAGGAAATATTACGCCAATCCCGGCTGTCAGAAGGACCCAGACACCACTGACGCGGGAATGGATGCTCTTGAAGAGAAAGAGCGGGAAAAATGGAGTATAAAAGGAAATAAACGGGTACGTTACGGAGGTTGGAAAAATTCATTCACAAGGGTTACAAAAGCTTATACAGGTTCTTCTTATTCTGACTTTCCTTACATTAATCCTCTGAATAACTACATATTCATTCAAAAAGGGAGGGCGAAAAATATCCTTTTTATCTTTCCGGTCTCCCTCACTAAGGGAGATACCAAAAAGAACAACCCGATTACTGACTTGAGCGTCGGAGGGTTTTCGCCGGAACACGCCCGGCTACCCCTGACCCTATTTTCTGTGAGTACAGGTTCGGGAGATCTCCGTTCTGGAAAAGACAGTGGAACGAGATGAAGGAGGCAATCCTGCTCGAGCTCGAACTGATCGCGAGCAGAAGGTTCGAGGTACTGTTTGAAGGCACGCGGGAAAAACTGCATCAACATAGAGGATTAGAGATTAATTACCAAGAACATGGCGGGAATCAATCTCACATTTCCAGGATTTACTATTCCCCCTCCCCCAAATTAAAAATATCAATTTTATCTTCAGTTTAAAAAAATTAGTACAATTAATTAATATATTATTATAATTAATTAGTTATAATTATTATATTGAAATTATTTTCATTGATTATTGTTAATACTATATTAATATATTAATTGATAGTAAAAACTTTTATCCTTAATAATAATAATAATAAATCATTCAAAAAATAATAATAATTAACATTTTAATATTAATTAACTATAATAATTTCATCATTAATAAAAATAAAAATATAATTAATATATTATTATAATAATTATCAATATAATTATTCTAATTAATTAATATATTTTAAATTTTATTATTAGTAGTATTGATAAAAAAATTTATAATTAATTAATATATTATTATTATTATTAATTTTTTAATAAATAATCATAATAATTAAAATACAAAATAATAATTATGACAATAGTTTATTAAGTATTTTTTAGTAATTTGTTATAATTTAACTCATTCTAATTCGGATTTCAAAACAAGGTAAATACATTAGTCCAATCTAGTTTATTTCAATTCCAATTCCACAATTTAAGTAAACAACTTATTCTAATTCGCATTTTTTATTTTTATTCTAGTTCATTTTTATTCTTACTCATTCTAATTTTATCTCATTCTGATTCTCATTTAGTAAGCACAATTAATGAAAGAATTCCTATATTTGCTATCCCATGATTTTTAAGGGTAAAAATGGAAAACCATGTGATTTAAACGAGCGGAAACATAATTCCTCGCTCATCATTTAGGAAATAGAATTCCTCAAGTTGCAGTAATTTTGATTTCACCATAATTTTAATTACGGCTCATGTCCGCCAATCAAAATATAAAATATTTCAAGAATATGATTTGCTCTCCTTCCCTTCTCTCCTATCAACGAGGCCATGTTACCCTTGATTTCTAAAAAAATTATTAGTCATCCACCATAAATTTACTCTTATAAAAATATTATTAAAATTTTTAATTTATATCACCCGTCCCAAAACACTAACACTATTAGAACATTTAATAAAATCAAGTTAAAATAACAATTTTACAAAAACCCAGCAAACTTTTTGTTGCAAAACATAATTCACCAATGATTTTGGTACCTAACCACAATTTGTGTCAAATCCTTTATCAATTACATAAAACCAAAAAGCAAGATAAAATATATCTTACTATCTTCTTCCTTAACTTGGCTCTCTATAAATTTTTAGGATCATAAAATCAACATAGGTCAACTAAATTATTCCACATTCTATGGTAATTAAAAACATGCATTGGGCTATAAAGACCGATCATTAAGGAATCTTGTGGTGGTTGTAATTATTCATGATGCTAGTTGAACGGTCAACTGTAACGGTAGCTACAACAACACTCAGTTTGATTGGGTGTTTATAAACTTGAATTTAAAGTTAGATTCATTGGGTGTTTATGAATTAGGGTCTAGGGCAATTTTTGTACTAAGTTTGATTATATAAATTTTTGAAGATAAATTGAGAAGATAAGTTACATTTTTGTTTTAATTAAGGAAAAAATTAGTGTTAAGTGTATTTAATTCAACATGGCTATAAAAAAATTATTAATGTTATAGATCTCAACATTTAAGTCTCAACTTAAGTTTCAATGTTATCTGTTACTTATTTATTGGATTGTAAATTTTATAGTTAGCAAAATTACTTAACTATCATTCAATGAATGAATATCACATCAATTGAGACTCAAATTAGAACTTATATGTTGGGATGCCTAGCATTGCTCATAAAAAAAATAGTCTTGAACAATGCTAGGCATCTTCATATTTAAATATCAATTTAAGTCCCAACTAATGTGGCATTCATATATTGGATGATGATGTTGGGATTATGTGCTCTTTAAAGCATATTAAGTTTCTGATTAATAAAATATTTCAAATATTTATTAAGATATCTTGAATTGCATTAATATTTTGAGTAATGTCCATTTAATCATATTATATGTGTTTATACGATCACTATGTGGATTCGCAGAAGACATAAATACAAGTTATCTTATGATTAAATAAAATAAGTTCGCAGTTGATAAATAAAGTTGGGCACGTTATTTAGGTACAGACTGTAATAAATTCATTGAGTGATTTGTCTTAATCATGTATGAATTTATTGATGTATTATGTCTACATTGAACTGGATCACATATGAGATTTAATTAACCTAGTAATAACAGTCAGACTTATTAAATCTCATAGGCATTGATTTACTGTAATCTTAATCTTGAGTTAGTTATGATTTCATGATTGTAGTTGTTATTTCATTTGAGTTACTAATAGGCATGACATACACATGTAGTCTAGATTACCCGGTATCTTGGTGGGAGCAATTACAAGTATTGAAATTATAGATTAACAATATAGAATTTGTACGACACATCTCTTGATGGGTTTTCAGTACTTGATCATAGAATTCTCTGGCCAAAGTATCTCAACATAAATAAGTATGTTGAAAATTATCGTTAGAGAAAACCAGTAAGTATCAAGGAACAAGATGTAATTAAATTGATTGGACAGTCGAGATATCAATTTAAATTAACGATGTGGTACAAAGGATTGTGCAATAAAGAAATCAATGTGGCTTGGGCGAATTATATTCGAGCATACAATTATGGAGGTCAGTTCCAATCTTATAGTGAAGTAGAATTGAAATTAAATAATTTTATTTGTTTAATTACAAATTTAATTATTGTAGTCATTATTGCATGTTCCCAAATAATCCTCGGGTTAGCTAATTTAATTGACAACACCATCACTGGACCCAAAAGCAAGAAAAACTGGCATATTAGATGAAAATCATAATTATAATATTTGTTAAGGCCTAGTATGTTATATTCAAGTGTAAAAAGGGGGCTTGTGATATTTTACAGATGGTCTCCTAGTTAGCTACACATTCTTTTCACTTTTACGTAAGTGGAGAGATAATTAAAAGATGAATTCTATTTTAAATAGGAATCCTAATCCTAACATACAGAGACCTTTCATAAGATATTATAAAAGGGGCATTGTTCTCTTAAGAGATGAGAGAATCCCAGGATTTTTAAGAAAAATACAGAAGACATCTAAGAGGAACCAGTTGCAATTGGGGAGTGGTGAAACAGACGCCCACATGTCCAGTATTGATCAAACTTGAGTCATAGCCTGGAAGATCGTTTGGAGACGGATCTACAACTCTCAATTGTTCATCTTCTCAAAACATCAAGTTATGAATTTCTAGATTACTTAATTCTTATATGTTGTATGAGATCGGTCCTAAAAGGTTTTAATTGAAAAATTGAAAAACTTAGTTTTATTCCCTTAAGATGATTAAGTAATTTTATAAATTATGAAATTCATCATCTAATAAATAAGTGACATATAGCATTGTGACTTAAGTTAGGACTCAGATATTAGGATCCCTAATATTATTGAATAGTCTTTTATTTTTGTATTTTAAACTATTATTGTTTTTTATTTAGCATGTTAAATATCCAAATTACCCTTGTGATATCATCAATTATAAACGGCAACTAACGTTTCGGTGGTGGTTTATACAAATTGTAAATTTAGAATGAAAAATTAAAAAATAAATAAATTTTGTAGTATTTTTTATAATAGAGTAAACTTAACATGGATGATCAATAGTTTTCTAATATTTATTATATTAAATGTCTAAATTACCCTTGTGACGTTATCAATCATGAACGACATTTAACATTTGGATGGGCTGTTGATACAAATTGCAAATTTAAGGTGGATAATTAAATAAATTCAAACTTTTATAGAAGTTTTTATTAGGGTGGCAAAACTCCCTATATAAGATTCAATATCTTGTCTTAAACGATACATGATTTGATGTAAATTTTTTGTCTTGATTTATTATTCAGGTTTGGATTCAAGACCTAATTGTACCTTGATTTTCCATTCGGGATGAGATTTGAAACTTTTGAAAACCTTGATCGAAATCCCAAATGTCCTAACTGTAATATGGGTTTACAAAAACAAATGATAAGTCAGTTTAATGAAATACAAATAGCCAATAAGTCAGTCATATGAATATGACAAATTTGTTTAATAAAGTGAATAGATTTGACTTGTCAATCATATGCACATGATATGTCATTTATTATAGAACTTGCATCATACAACAGCTAATTCACATCATACGACACATTTGAAATCTTGATTAACATTTAGAATTTTGGTCGGAACAAGATCAGGACACATATTTTGTTTCAATTTATTAATTTTAATCGAGATGGGATTATGACATAAGTTTTGTCTCGATTTACTATTTAGAATGGGATTTGGGACGATTTTCTTTACGATTCATACTGGGACAAGATCAAGATTGGCTAATCCCGATCGAGATGTTTGCCAACCCTAATTTTAATAATAAAGCAAACTTAAAGTGGATGAGTAATAATTTCTCTATCTATAATAACCACAGTCTAATTATTATTTGCTTTGAAATGTGTGTTTATTAATTTCGCTTATTTTCATTTTAGAAAAATCACTTATTTTATTATAAGATTATTTCTTTTTTAAAAAAAAATATGAAACACTACTTTTCTACTTTAAAACAACTACAATTTAAATTTTTTCTTTCAAAATTTGATTAGACATATTAATATCTTTTCTATTTAATATATTAATATTTTTTTCATACATGGGTAGGTTTAAGGGACAATTTTTAACATTGGTTTATTATACATTTTTTAGCCATTAAATGACACTCATTTCAATGACTTAAATTGAGTCAGAAATATTTTATAATATTCTTTTTTATTTTTTTATTTGAAGCCACCAAGATGGTGGGGGATTAGGCGAGATCCTAATATATAGTATAGATCAGAAAATAAAGCAAATACATAAGGGGATAAGAACTAAAACTTTCTAGAAAAAAAATTAAATATGTAAGAAATAAACTATAGAAAAATCATTAAGGATAATGAAAATAGTCAATCCTATTACCTGATATGAGAAATACCTACGCATCTAAATGAAGAATATCATATAAGCCAGCAAGAATATCTCAAGGATCCAAGAAGCGATGATGAACTCAATGAGAGCTAGCTCAATTAGCCAGAAAGACAATAGTTGAAGTATCCTCCCGAAATGTGTCTGTGATCATGATAGTAGGAGAAGAAGATAAAACACATATTCGACACAAAGAATAGGCATAATTCCAATGAATAGGGACACAAAATTATCCAAGAAATCACAATAGTCAAGTCATACTCTACCTCAAGCATGAAGTAACCAAGCTGGTCAGCCAACTCCAACCCTTTCCAAACAACCATATGTTTAGCATAAATTATTGGTTGGTGCCCAAGGAATGAACCAAAAGTAGCCAAGGCCACACCCCTAATCACATAAAATGCCACTTAAAGCAGACATCTCAGGATTGTCCCTAAAGCAACCATCTACAGTCAACTTCACCACCCTAAGTGGCTGTTACATCCAAGAAACTAATCTAATTGGCCTCCTCGGTAGAACCATAACCCGTAATCCATTCACAATCTGAGACAAAACTCTCCACAGTTGAGATTGTTTAAAACTAAAAAGAGAATTAGCAAGCCTGAGATTAGACACCATCCGATAATTAATAACATCAATAAAAAAAACCAATTAATCAAACCGAAAAGCATTACGAGCCATCCAAACTTGCTACAAGATAAAGCAAGGAATAAAAACTCAAAGATGACTATGAGAAGGGGCACATCACCGACAATGAAGAAGCAAAGCATTGGAGGACAAAAAAGCGATATGCCAAAACCAATAGTATGCAGAAAATGATCCCAAATGCAATCAACAAATAATTGATGAGAAGTTTCAAGAACTCGACCGTAGAAGCATAGAGAAACCGTGTAAAATTTCCTCGAGCACAATACATCATCAGTGGCCAAGAAATCGTGTAACAGCCGCCAAAGGAAAAAGGAAAATCGAGAAGGGATATGTCGCTGCCAGATAACAGAAAAAACCTCATTCCTTGGCCTATAGCAACGAACAAGCTTTCAAGCTGTTTGCAAATGAAAAGCACCATCAAGAGCAATATGTCATCAAATCAAATCCGAATCCTCAATAGAATAGGAATCAACAAAATCTGCTTGATAATCAATAAGGACAACACATTCTAGAGCTTACCTTTATCCTAGATAGTGTCCCACCAATAAAAATAAAATGACACTATAGATGTTGCCCTGAGATTATAGAAAAATAAAGGGTAAGAGCTCAACCAGCTATCGTACCAAAAGCTTCACGATAATATACTTTTTTCATTTGTATTACTAGATATTTCATATCTTTCAGTTTCTTCTCTCTTCTTTAAAGTCTTTACCATTCTTCCCCCTTCTTTAGTTTTATCTTTTATAAATTTTGCATCATAAGGGTATGTTTAGTACATAGAATAAGATTGGATATATGAAGGATTTGATCTATGATAGAATATGATGGTATGTAATTGGAATCAATTATATTTAGTGATGTTTCATGTTTGGTATAATATATAATTTTTTATTAAATTGTATATATCATTTTCGCATTACATTAACTAAAAATTATATAAAAGTTATTTTAATCATAATATAATTATATATGTAAATTTTAATGTAATTATATATGTAAATTTAAAATAATGTTATAATTTAATGTTAAAACAAATAAATTACAATATTTATATAATACATAAATAAAAATAATTATAAATTTATAATAAATAAATAATCAATGTAAATTAAGTGGTTTATCCCTAGGAGACATTTTTGTCATTATTTAGGATTATATGATGGGTCCATACTTGTTTATCCAACTTAACCTTTTGACGCCAAACATGATATTAGTATTATTGTGCCAAAATAATTGGGAAATTTACAAAAATAGCCAAAAAAATTTACAAATATCCAAAATAACTAATTAAATTTTTTCTATCTTCTTTAGCCATTTACCATTTTTTTTGCCCATAATGCCCATATCTCTCTCAAAACAAAACTCGGCAATTGGCTCCCTCCGGTAACAATCACTAACTCTATTTTAGATTTTCCAGTAACAATCAACGACAGTTGGGCGGGCTTTTGACAGTTAGCTCATCTCCGGCGGTATTTTAGAGGTATTTTTCTCTTTAATTTCCGGTAATTTCACTTCGCAAATTTTAATTTTTTTCTATTTTGATAAGTTTGATTGGTGAAAAATCAGTGTATGGATGCATATAGATGAGGTTATGATTGATTGCCCATAAATATTGGAGATTGTTAAGTGAAATTTAGGTTTAAAGATTGGTACGCAAGGTGCTCGACAAAATGCCCCTTAGGCTAAATTAAATAGTTGATGGTGTATGCAAGATTAAAGTGTTGATGGTGTGATTGTAGGGTGGAGTATAGGTGCAATAAGAGTAGAAATGACACCCGCAACAGGTAAAAATCACCCGCGCGCGACAGGCACCTGTCGCACGATATTACAGAATATTTTAAAAATATATTAAATATTGAATTATTTTTATTTTTTTTTAATTATCAGATTAACTAATTAAAATTTTATTTTTTTGCAGTCATAATGGCCACAAAACCAAGCACGATGAAGATTCTGGAAACGAAACACTTCTCCGGGCGTATTACAAATACCTCAAAATTTTGGAATGTGATGGATGCTATCAAGAGAAAGTTAACGAAACAACAATTAAGATTATTCAGGAAAGATATATTTGGCCATTTCGCAAAGATTGATAGCTACGTGTTTAGTGGTGTAATCCTTTACAACGGGCTACTTAGGCAAGTAGCGTGCTGTGATGAAGATGATAAAAATCAGCTGTGGTTTGAATTTAGTGGCCAGTTAGCACGGTTATCAATCGTTGAATGGTGTTTAGTTACAGGACTTTGCTATGATACATACGACTTACACAAAGAAGCCAAATTTCCTACGAATAACAGGTTGCGTGATTTGTACTTTAAAGGTAACCTAGGTGCTACTCTTAAATGATTTGATAAAAAATTTGAAGATTTGAACTTTAATGACATGGATGATGTTGATGCGCTAAAGATCGCGTTATATTACTTTGGGGATAGAGTACTTAATGGTAGAAAAGATGAACCTGTACCGAATTCGTTATACTTAAACTATGTTGATGATCTTGAGTACTTTAGAAGTCTTCCATGGGGTCGTTTATCCTTGAAAATGGTATATAAAAGTTTGGACACTGCATTGAACCAGAAAATGGAGGCTTTCCAGGGTAATACTCTTAAAGAGGTAAAGTATAACATTTATGGCTTTTTTCCTATGGTGCAGGTGCGTTTCAAATACATATAGATTTTTTCTATACAATGTATTTTTATTTTTTTTCCTAACTTTGTATTTTCACATGTTATAGGCTTGGTTGTTTGAAGTAATTGATACCTTTGTAGCAGAAAAGTGGGTCATCAAGACAAAAAAGAAGACTCCTCGCATATTGAAGTGGAAAGGTGTTTCCTCCTCGAAAATAAGTTTTTCTAAAGTGTACAAGTTTTACAACGACAATACACATATCGTAAGTATTAAGTTTTACTGAGGTGTACTACTTTATATGCGCGATGACTAATTTCAATTATTTCATTACCAGGGGATTGTTAAGCAAACATTCAATCCGACTACGCAGGAGAAGGATATGTCATTTTGGAGAAGCGTAAAGGATTATGAGATATCAATCCCTCGTTGGGTTCATAATGTGAGTTAATAATTGAATTCAATTATAATATTATTATAATTTCTTCAATTACTGCAAGTTGTTTAAGTAATCAACTGTATCAATGTTGCAGCATCACCCCAACATACCACCCAACAAAGATAAAGTGGACGATCAGCCACATGTTGAACATGATTATGAAACGGACGATCATGCACCAGAATCATACGAATATAAAGTGGACGATCAACCGCCTGTTTATAATGAATATGAAGCCGCAAGAGAGGTTAGATGCTTGAGATGCTATTTTTAACATCTAATTATTTTAAAACAATGATGTTATACATAAAATGGATTTTTTTTCCACTGTCGAAATCAAAGTTCTCGTATGATTATGTCATTCGTAGAATGGAGAGAATTGATCGTTCTATTATTGACATGAAAGAAACAATGATCAAGATAATGTCGGATGCTTAGGCTGAGCGGAATGAACAAAGACAGTTTAGAAAAGAATAAGGAGAGTTTGCAAAATCTGTAATGGGATTATTAATTCATATACTGAGAATTCAACGAAGCATTATTACAGTGATACTCCGATGAGAAACCTTTACACAGTAAGAAATTTACATAGTTCCTTTTTATTTTTACTATTATTCTAAATGTATTGTGATTTAATAAGTTTTTACTATTAATAGGCCCCTGATTATCATGATCACACCCCACTGTCATTGTGTTTATTATCTAAGGACGTGAATGATGACAGTATGCAAATTTTGAAGGAAGCACCTCCCGGCATAAGTAAATTTAGCCGCGAGTATAGGACATCATATGCACTTAAAAGTCCCTACTTACAAACTTACAAACGAGGAAGGAACATTAAGCGTCTTCTGGCCATAGAACGAACAGATGTCCATATCGACGAAAGGACAAGTGTGGATATAAATCTACTTAGAGGAGTAGAGGATCCGACACTGTTTCATGAGTTCGACCAGTGGTTTGATGGTAACATTGTAGTTGATCGTGACATCCGACATTCGAAGGAATTTTTTAGCATCCTCTTGGGGAGAGACTCAATGGGATATCCGGCTAGGGGATGAGGTAAATGTTGTACATTTTTACTTGATTTACTTTTAATGTACTTGCATAATCTAACGGGTTTCTTTGTCATTTACAGCATATCCATGAATACTACCGTTTGATAAGTAATAAGCAACAGTAATACCCTAATGCCTTATATCAGCGCTGCACACATACAGATATCTATTTGGGTAACATATTGAAATATATAATTGTTGTTTTATTATGCTATAATAAGTAATAATATTTATGTAATGAATTGATTAGGTTTTTTTGAAGGCTCAGTGGAATAACAGTGACTGTGATATGGATTTATTAGACTACACGAGTCTAAATAACTACATTCATGGTTGGGATGACACAAAATCAAAACCGTTCGCGGATGTTGATGTGGTGTGTATTACTTACATTGAACGTCTTTTAATATTTAAAGATTTGAACATAAAAATTTTGGATTGATTGGCACTGCATATGCCTTCAATAATGATTCCTTAGAGTAAAACTGAGAACAGAGACCTATGTAATCTACTCAAGTATGTTGGTAAGCAATTATTGCATGTAAGTTGATCAAGTTGGAATACTTTACAACTACAAGTCTGACAACTTATGTTAACTAACCCTTCTTTCACACCACCACCTCAAACTTGAAATTTATGCTCAGACACCGGACGAACATTCATTCTTTTAGCTTGATCTTTTCTGTCAGATACTATTTTATTTGCCTACGTTGTTAAAGGAGTACTCATCAATTCTGCCACTATTTTTCTGTCATAAAACCACTGTTGCAATGTTTTTCGGAAATGGTCAACCAAATGAGTTATAAGAAATTTTTGAGGTTCCCTCATCAAAGAATTCACACTTTCTACAATATTAGTTGTTAGAATACTGTACCTCCTACCATCGAATTGAGATTGTACCTAATTACATGTGCCCACATTATTCTCTAAATAATCAGCTGCCCCAGAATGCATTCCCCATAACCCCTCAAGTTGTGTTCTAAACTCTTCATATATGTATTCCTTAACTGCATTTATAAATGCGGGCTCAAACTTATTCCAAAGAGCTTTTGACATCCTAAATTTCGACTTGACATTATCTTTGACATGGTAGAAACAAATGCCGTGGGTAGCACTACAAAATATCTTCATAACAACTCTCTGAATAGAATTGCATCGATCGGAAATAATGACTAAATCTGGAATATCACCAATTACTCTATACAAATTCATCACAAACCTTTCCCAAGAATCATTATTTTCGGAATCCCCAATCCCAATAGCTAGCGGATACAATTGATTATTTACATCTAAGCAGGTTGCCACAAACATTATTCCGCGATATAACCCTTTGAGATGAGTACTGTCTACTGCAATCACTAGTCTGATACTCTGCAAAAAACCAGTGATACATGATCCAATAGCCACAAAATAGTACAAGAAATTATTATTGCCATCCAATTTAAGAGCAGTTACTGTACCCTCATTTTCCTTCTCCGATACATGAGAGTACTTGGAAAGTAAATTATATGATTCTGATGGACTTCCACGTATCACCTCAAGAGCAAATTATCTAGCCCGATAAGCCTGTTGGTATGATAAGCGAATATTGTATTCTTGCTGAATGTCTGCTATGATGTCATTTGGAGTATATATCTGCTTCTCCTTAATAAATTTATTCGCGATACTATGACCAATAACCCGACTCCTTACTTGACGAAGGCCCCTCAGCTCATTACGACACATGTGTATGTTGTCACATCTCATCACTACCCAACGTACATTCTCTTCATTTGATGCTCGTTTTGCCTGAAGACGTCATTTACACGAAATTGAAGTATAATGTGCCTCGAAACGTGTCGATGTAGATCTTGCAACCTTGAAATCGAACTTATCCCTCAAGGAAACTTTGCACAATTCCAACATTAAATTATATTTGGAATCGAACAACCTGCCCACACAAATATCATTACACCCAATATGTCTAACAAAATCTGGAGAGACCAAATCTAAAGGCAAAACTGGTGCAATACTTATAAGAGGGTCAACTTGTACACCCTTCGAATGGGGCCTTAGAATAATAGGCCGACTTCGGCATAGATCATGACAATTCTCAAAGTGAGGCAAATCTTCCCTATCACCAACTAGATGCTCATCATCCCCATCACCTCCATCATCTCCATCATCCCCATCATCCCCATCATCCTCATCCCCATCATCCCCATAATCGTAAGAATTATCCAAATGATTATTATCATCATCAATAGGAGCATACCCAAAATCATCATCCCCATCGTCAATTGGGCTATGGTATAAATCAACATTAATGCTATTTGACGTTGTATTATTCGTGTCATTAATGCGATCATCATTGTAATGGAAGGGAGAGTAACCCTGTTGCAGTGAAGTTGTCAACGGTAACACCTCTTCTTCAACAGCCGCCAGTGTAACGACGTTCTCTTCTTGAACATGCTCTTGATTTCTTACTTTAGGAAATTTGCTAACAAAAACAGGGATGCAGCCCTCATTCACTGAATTAGAGTTCATATGTATTAAAACTCTTACCATTTCATCATCAACTATATCCATTAGTATTGAACATACGGGTTGGGTAGAACATCTCGACTGTAAAGTTGTCTTCAATTCAATACTGTAATCATTCAGATTTATTTGCAAAACTTCATATACTCTTGAAAGAAATATATCAAACGTACAGTTTTTTGGAACTAAAAAAGCTCTATTTTTTCTATTTCTGTACTCAAAACGACCGTCTGTCAATTCCTCCCATGATCCATCAAAACACATTTGAAGAATAATGACTCCATTAAGCCTAAGAAAGAAAAAAATTAGTACTTAAAAAAAAAAATTAGAACATGAATTGTCCAACCGTGCGACAGACGCCTATCGCACGTTTTCTGGATTCATCTTCAAGCTCGTATTTACTCAAAATAACTCATAAATTTTTATTAATCAAAAAATAAAAAACTACACATTGTGTAAAATAAATACTAACCTCAACTTTTTGCTTTCTAGTTGATGAGTTGATGATTAGTATGTGAATTTTAGGGATTATGGTGTGCTGGATTTTGAAAAGTGTTGGTTGAGAATGTATGAGAATTGTTGGTTTTGTTTATAGATCTGAGGGTATTTAAGTCTATACGAAAAATATATGGCTACATATGATAGAAAAAGTTTAATTAGTTATTTTAGATATTTACTAAAGTTTTTTAGCTATTTTTGTAAATTTCCCAAAATAATTCAATCCGAGGAAATTAACTGCAATCACACGTGCCCTAAAAGTTTGAAGCAAAAAATCTTAGTTCAAATCTAAAGGTTTACAAGGTCTTGATAAAAGAAAAAAGAAGAAAATCAAATCTAGAAAATGATATACATGATAATTCGATGAATTCTCTCTAATGTATTGGTTCTTCACATAGAATTTTTTATTGACTAGAGCGACAGACCAAGACACAAGTTCAATGCCATTCACATCAAGGATGAGTTTATCCTTAGCCTTGTTAGACTGAAAGACAGTAACCCTATCAAGCATATCCAATTTTTAAATCTTCTCTCTAAGAAAGTTATGAATGTCAATGGACTTATTAGCGTTGAGCAATGAAGGCAATGATGGGTGATCAGATAAGATTTTAATTTGAGGACACATATATAACATTTTCTAATCTGACAATATAAGATTTTTTTTATTTCAAAGTTTAAGATTGATTACTTGTAGCAGATGGATGAATACAATGCAAGACATGATAGGAGAGAGAATTTAAAGACTTAAGTGGGGATTATAAAAAAATTAATTATTAGTATTTTTTAATAAATTTTTTCATACCACATTAATTTATACATATTTAGTTATACAAAATTATTTATAACTCTAATTTTATTGTTAAAAAATAATGATATAATAACTAAAATAATTTGTATATAAACTTATATTTAAAATCATGTCTCTTAAACTTATCTCATTTGATACATAAAAGTTGTCACTAAAATTTGGATAGTCTGAACCCCATTACATTTCTTTTTACTGTTACTTAGAAAAAGTTAGCAGCACTAGACATTACCGCCTCTCGACAACTAGACATCAACATTGAAAAAACTCATATAAGCGAAAATAGATCTCAAATATCCATGAGAACATGAATACCAAAAGAGTGGGAACATGCTCCTAGACTATAGAGGATTCTCTTCACCTCGGCAGCTTTCGACTCAGCATATGGCTATGCTTATGCAAGCATCTGGAATAACCAGTGAATTCCAACAATTGGTTTAATCGACACAAATTGGAAACCCCGCTCAATCTTTCCTCAAATTCAAAATAAATAGACTCGTTATGTATTACCTCATCTCAATTGTTATTCAAAAGATTTACAATTATTCAAACAGAATCTAAATTGTAGGATTCTGCACTATTCATATGATTCCATGTAGAATGAGAAAAGCAAACAAAAATATTGGGGCAGATATACCCCTTGTGATAAGTGATGCACCAGAAATATTTCTCAACACACTTCCAAACTCTTTAAAATGTCCCATTTACCCACTAACCAAATACAATCAACTTATTCATGCAACTCATTGAAAGCACAGAAAATTGGCAGTGCGACTCCTGCTGCAATTAGCCTATTTTACTGTCAAACAATTGCATTTTGTAACCAGCTCCTACCGGTCCGGAAGATAACCAAAAGGGGTTTATGATACATCAAACAGACAATACAATGTTTTATGATACACCACAACAAATTTTATCAACAAGAATTGGTAACAAATAATAATGATGAAACAATAAGGGGTCAAAACATTCGAGTATAGTCTAATGGAAAACTGAATGATCATAGTCATTGGCCTGAAGAATCTCACAGATCACAGTCAGGATTCATAAGGTTCTGTGGCGATTACCTTAACAAGCTTAAGAGCGTGATGTGAACTGTTGGGTGTGGTTAGCAAGGGGCATATGTTACAGCCTCATTACAGGAGGTGTTTTTCTTGATTGTTAATATGGCAAATCAAAATCTATGGACCTTCACCATTCACAAGCTGAAACCACTACATTTATTTCCTAATTTACATCAGTCCCCAAGTGATTCGTTGCTGCGGCGCTCCCTCCGTATCATATCTACTAAATCCTGGACAACTTCAGACATTGGTGGCCTGAATTCAGGCTCAGACTGCAAAATAATCACAAAGTTTAGATGGACAAAGATAGACAAAAACACTACTACACATTTTATAACCTAAGCATTGTTGTCCTCCATAGAACTGCCAATGGTCTGCTATCACGAATGTAAACAAACATCATTCAGTAAACCACGAAAGTAATCTGCTCACTCCTGGGATATTAAATTCACTGGAAATTGGTCTTATAATAAATTTTAAGCATTTCAGTATCCGGGAGTCCATTTCTCCTAAAACATTATTTGTGTTTAAACAAACAAGTACGTCATATATGCCAATGAACAGAAGTCGTTTTTGCTGTCTTACAAGTAAAACATGTTATAACTGAACATATGAAATTAATCCTAATCACCACCACACAGAAGTCAAAAATGAAACTCTCACCTGAACACAACGAGAAATAATGTCTGCAAAATGTGATAACGATTTAGCGGGATATTGTCTACTAAGGGAAGGATCAACCATCCTGGACAATGCATCAATATCATGAAGCTGGGGAATCGCCCATCTTACAAGGAATTGCTCACCGCGATTTCTTGTTCTAGAAAACATTTTTAAGAAGATAAAAACAATTTAAGACAAGAAGTTCATAAATTATTTAACTGACAAATAATGTCCATACAAGTAAATTCAATATGGTATCACTTCTTTTACCTGTCATAGGACTTGCGGCCTGTTAAGAGTTCTAACATAACTACCCCAAAGCTGTAAACATCACTCTGACAAGTATAAATTCCTGACTCAAATTCTGGAGCTCCATAACCATAAGCTGTTAGCAGATGTCCTGACAACTGAAAGTGAAATAGTTTCAGACATGATAGAGCTGAAGGGATGAAAAAAAAAATCAAGTCACCAGAGCAAAAATTTTGGATTAAAGCTTGTTTGAAATAATACAAGTCCAGTAACGGGTATTTATTGTTTTTGGCAACTCAAATTTGAACTTTCCATCATACCAAGACCCTGAAAATCTACAAAACTTTACCACTTCTAAATAAGCAAATTACAAAACTAATCCATAAATTGTTAAAGTGGTTAAGGGTTTCATTGATACGGGATCACAGAAAAGCATGCTTAACCCTGCAATTTTACCTACCTCTGCATGGGAAAAGCACACAGAATTCTTCAAAGCAGCCAATTGAGAATTATTCTAGACCACACTGATCACAAAGAAACCGATTGGGATATAGATCTTCCCCAACTATGTCATTGGTTCCACACTCCCAGACAAAGACCTCATCGGTTTTGATCTTTTACATTTGGTCAAGAAACTCCAAATTACTGCTAGAGTGTGGAACCTTTCTTTTGAACCAGATACTGTAGGTAAGACCCAAACACATTTTGCATGAAGTCGGAATTGTTGGCAGCATACACATTATCCTAATTTATTTATTCATGTTGTTATAAATTATATTCGACAAATAATTAACTGTTTTAAAAAGTTATCAATATGCGGATCCTTTTGGTTTATATCTCTCAGCTTGTTGCCAGCATTCTAATATGTCAGACAAATAAATATGCTATTAAAAATTATAAGGATATACAGGTAAAATACAAGATTTACAGGTGTTTCTGGTCCCTAACACTTAGGAATCATTAAAAAGAAAATATTATTATTCAAATTTATGCATTCAAGTCTGTTAATATTTTGCTCAAGTTCAAATCCGTTAATCTAAGAGAAAAAGAAAATGCCAAAACCTAAGATTATGAATTACCTGACTAACTGAGCCTGATGATATCAGTGGAGCCAAACCACAATCAGAAACACTCACAGCAAGATCATCGTCAAGAAGAACATTGGCCGACTTAAAATTTCTGTGTACAATAGGTGGCTGACAAATCTCATGCAAGTACCTTCTCACACAAAGTAACGAACACGATCGGTCATTGAAAGACAACATAGTTCAATATCAGTGCAAAGATAAAAGAAGAAAACCATCGAAACCATGATTTATCTTACCAGCATTAAAAGGTTAAAAGTATGATTCGTGAAATGTGCTGCATCTTAAGTACATTGATGGATTTGGGACCTTTACTTCCTAAAATATCAATCTTAATGTCCGAGAACTGCAAAAATAGTTTTAAATATTTTGCATCATCCCCAATTCCTGATTTAATTCATGGAAATGGGTAATTTCAATTACTATCCCCATAAACATAAGCTAAACTCATTGGTTTTCATTTTTATGCTTTCAAGTTAACACTACGAGGAATTGCGAGATAAGTCATTGCAATCTAGATGGATGGATCACCATAGCTATCCCATTTGCTGAATTTATTGTCTTCTTTTGACTCTTTTATGATTGTTCATAATTTTGTTCCTGGTATAAACATCATGTATCCTGTTTTTCATTTTATCTTTTATAAACTTTACACATAAAATTTCAGGGGAAAAGAAAAAAACAAAATAAGTTTGAAACTTTTTTTGTTTACAGTAAAAGATACTCATATATAAAAGATTTGATTTTTTCCGTTTTATTTTCTAAATACATCTATCTATATCATGTTCTAATATTTCTGACGTGCAATAACCAAATCTAGCCACTTAAGCGAGGATAAAATAAACAAACTAAAGAAAAAAATCTAGTCGGAACCAACCAAGAAACTGATAAAATCTTGAACCCCCTGAATTAGAGAAGTAAATTTGGGGCAGAAACTGCCCTCTTGGAAGTTATTTGACTTACTCTAAGGCTCTAGCCGCTCCAAGTGCCATCCGAATGCGGGTGTTCCATGAAAGATTATTTTTTAATTCATCATCTGAGTGTAGCATATCCTGCAGAGTTCCGTTACTGCAATACTCATATATAAGAAGCCTTTGACCATGCTCTGCACAGTAACCCTTGAGCTCGACTATATTAGCATGTCGGATTCGATCAATATTGTTCACCAGTTCAAGAAATTCATCATCTCTCTGCTGACTTGAAGCCCTCTTGTCCAGTTTCTTGACTGCAAGTAGCTACAAAAGCATCCACAAACATACAATGACTGCTTAACAACAAAAGTTTCATCATGTGAGAGAGGAAATATGTATCTAGAATTTTAAAGTTGCTATATACAAGCTCAATCACAATTTCCATTCAGAGATTAGTTGGAAGTGAGAGTAAACAAACTGAACAAATTCAAAGTTCTACACAGGAAAAGAAATGATCTGTGAAAATACTAGTAATATCAGCCCAGCAATAGTAGGTAGAAATAAAACTATTGAAAAAATCAATGATCTAGCATACAGAACAACAGTTCAAAGATGGGTTTCACTTAATCAATCACCAAAAGGAACTTGCTATAAACTTATCAATTTCCAATAAAAGAATTTATACCTTTCCATCAGGAAGCTGTGCCCTATAAACACTCCCCAGCATGCCAGCACCTATAAGGTTTTCTTGAGAAAAGCTGTTTGTATATTGTTGAAGGGATGCAATGGTGAAAGACCTTGCAGTTGTGAAAGGTTTTGCAGTTTTAGTGGAAGTCTTCACAGCAGTTCCTTCAGCAGGCAAAATTGGTTTTACAATGACCTTCTCTACAACAGGTGGTGGAGGAGGGGGTGGAGGGGGAGGAGGAGGTGGGGGAGGAGGAGGTGGTGGCATCATCGTCATATCTAGTGAACTCATGTCTATCTCATGATCAACCTGTCTAGGTATTGTGCTCATCCTTTGTTTATTTCTCTCTTGTTCGTTCTGTGCTTGTGGAATGGCACCCATTCTTCTCATCTCCGATCGATGATCTTCCTTCGGCTTCACAGATGCATCTGTTGGAGCTGTTCAAAAGATCCAATCATAAATAATAAGAATAATTTCAAACCTGACAATGCAGCATATGACTCACATAAAAACTGAATGACAGACTGAAAGCAAATTTTATATGCCTTTCTCCATTTGATTGGTTGGAAGGGCCAAGGTCCCATTGTTCCTGGGTTCCTCTCTGTTGTCTCTATATGCATCTACTTGATGCCGCTTGAAAATTCTGTCAGCTTCATCCCGTCTTTTGATACACCTTGGCATAAAAAGTAAAAATACCAATGCCAAAATTACAAATAACAGAACTCCTGCAATTGATATCCAAACAATTTTTTTAGTTGACGAAGATTTTTTTCTTCCAGAATTTGAATCCTCTGAAGCACTTGGTCCATCAGCCTGCTTTCCAGGAGTGTGCTGAGAAGGTGGTGTCCGAGAGACCGGTGGTGACCCAGAGACAGGTCGTGGCCCAAAAAATGGTGGTGCCGGCGGTGGTGTTACCGAGGACATAGGAGGTTGTGATGGAGCAACTGTTGAATTAAATGGGTTTCCATCTTTTCTGCCGGTGTGTCTCAATGTCAGAAACGAAAGCATATACCACACTAAAAGCAAACATTTTCAGATACACATTACGGATATCACATTTCCAAACTACATGTCACACAGCATATACAAATTTTACACCCTCAAAGACTCAATTACTGTTTCGAACCAAGATGGACCATATGTCAATGCTGCAGCATTAGAAAATAATTCACCATGTCAAACAGCAATGCATTCAAATTATTAACATAAATTGCTGTCTCATAAGGACATCAAAGTTCTCATTTGACATATCACATCATTTCCATTGCCAAACAGCAAGTCATCATGTGATGTCTGGCACCACTATAACTAAACCCATTATGGATTCATTTCTGCTTACATGTGCCAGTTTCAGCAGACTGATTTTATTTACATGTAGTGTTTCAGGACACATACAGCCATTATCAACGTTTTTACCGATTCTTACCAACTGCATTCCTTTAAGAAGTTCTAAATGTTAATTAAATGACAAAAAACTGAGAACCCATGAATTTGGCAGTACAAAAGACACCCCTAAAATAACTTATTTCTCCGTTGGAAGTCACATTCAACAGCATAAGTGCTCTCTACATATATAAACCAAAAATTTGTGGCCCCCACCTGAAATTTGGGATCTGCAGCATTTTCTCTGGTATGGGCCCAGAAAACAGGTTATTCTCTATATTCCTGGTGAAAGAAAGAAAAAAGATTTTTTTAAAAAAATCCTACAAATTGCCAATACCTTAGAATATGGTTATCCAGATTGTTAACCACTGTATAAATTGACAATTCAATCATAAAAAATAGATGTGACAAGGTTAAGAAGGGTACAAATCTCTGAGGGGAAGATCTTGTAAGACATCAAGGGTCCCAGACAGCTGATTGTTCTGCAAACGTCTGTCAACCGAGAAGTTAGAATTATACATAAAGGTATAAGAGGTGCACTAAAATAACCATAAAAAGAGAAAAAACTCACAGAGTTGTCAGCTGTGACAAATTTTCCAGAGATGGAGGAAGTTCCCCACTCAAATTATTACTAGATAAATCTCTGCACAAATATAAGTGAATCAATTAACCATCAATAACTATATATATTTAAAAAATAATGTTGATGTAATTGAACCTACAGATTGATCAACCCTGTAAGGGACTGAAAGGCATCTGGTATTTCACCACTTAAAAGATTGTTGTTTAGAGACCTGAAAGGCATCAATCAACAGATGCAGCTTAGGAATAACTTTACGAAAACTGAGAGCATTGCCTGCTAAGCATCAAAGCCATTGAAGTGAGGGAGAAAGTTACATGTCTGTCAGTAGAGTCAAAGATGCTAGAGAACTTGGGACGCTTCCAGAGAACTGATTATCTGAAAGAAAACTGGCAGAAAGGTAAAGACTATTATAAGTTGCATAAGGAGGTATGCAAAGCAGACATAAAATTAAGGCTGTTAATGCATTGAAGAGATAGCATCGGGCATTTTTCTTTTAAAGCACAGAAAAACTTACAAGTTTTGCATGGTAACAGGCAAAATGGATGGGATACTCCCCCCAATGTGATTGTTGCTTAAATCTCTGAAACAACATAATGAAACAAGAATCAGAGACAATATACACGACGAATGTAGAAACAGAAAATAATGCATAGACATTGTACTATGACTTCAAACTCTAAACTCAAGCAACTTCTTGGCTTCCATAAAAGGCTGACACATTTAATTTCCATTGCCTCTTTTTATGGGCAACTGCCCTGTTATGTGCCTGTTGTACTCTTCACTTTGAAATCTCCTAAAATAAACAGACCCTATGCAATTCGTATGGCAGTGAAAGAATAAATGAATTCATCTAATTGTTTAGCAGAGATGGAAGTAACAATTGCTTACATTACTCTGATAGAAGCAAAGGCACCCAAGTTCTCACCCAGCTCTCCTCCTAAATTAGCACCATTGAGAATTCTAAAAGATCAAAAAAAGAAAACCATAAGAGATTAATATTTAAATCATCAACAAAAATCATATGCAAAGAGTTAAAAGAAGGCATTGCCATACATCGTAATTATATCAGAAGCATTGCACTGAACACCTTGCCAACTTTCACCACATGGATCTCCCGCACTAGCAACCCACCCAGGAAGTACAGGGGAACCTAGTGCAGCGTACAAGCTATTAATAGCCGCAACTAATTCAACCAAAACAATGCAGCAAATTAGATTCCAAAATCCATGTACGCACAAGACAAACACACACACACACACAATTTGTCAGTGAGCACAAAGATTACAGAGTTTAGAAAAGTAGTTAGCTAAAAGTAAAGCTTACCATCATTAGGATTGGTGACAGAACGCGAAAATCCAGCAGCCCAGATCAGAACAAACCCCACAAAGAAGTTTGCATAAATCTTCCAATTCTTGCACCCAATATTAGATCTCTTGACTCCCATTGATCACAAAAACAACTGCCAACCGACAATTATTTCTTGTTCCACGACATTAAACTGAATCTACACTCACCAATCTGAAAAAAACACAAGTAAATCAGCAACAAGCACACGTAATCATTGATCTACACTCTTTACATTACTCATCAAGTCCAAATACAAGCCAGATTTCAACACTAAAAATACCCAGGGAAAAAAAAGAAAGAGAAAGAGAAAACATAACCAGATTCCTAAGAAGTGAACGTACAAGGAAGCTGAAGAAGTAAAGACTTAAAAGCAAATGGCTAGTAGAATTGAAGAAAATGAAGCCAATAACAAGGGGGAGAAAAGTGAGAAACTTTTGAAAAGTGGGGGAGGGGTGGTGCGGGGATGAAAGTGTAAAATAAGCGAAACTTAAAGGCTAAGATTCAATGAATTTGAGGTACGTAAGCAGATACTATTTACATCACCAGAGCGTGATAATATCAATTTAATTTTAAAAGGAAAAATGGAAGAAGCAGCAGCTTAAGCTCATGAGGATGAGCTGAGAGACGCACCTCACACACTCACTTCTTGTTTAAAGAAAGAGAAGAGAAAAAACTGAGAAATGTGGAAAGAAAGAAAGAGAGAGAAGAGGTTCTCTGAAACAATGGAACTTTTTTTCTTTTTTAATTTATTTATTTTGCTTCTTCTGCTTTATTTAATCTGCCATTTCGTTTTTGTTTTAGTTTTGGTTCCTTCTGCTCTTTGCCTCTTTCCACCAAGTAACAGTAAAAGTGTGCGTGCAAGTCATACATACAGATCTTGATTCATTATCTTCTTCTACTAACGTTTTTTTTTTTTTCTGTTCTCCCACGCGCTTCCGTCAATGATCAAGATCAGAATATAAAATTATAAAAAATTATCGTCTATATGCCTTCAATTCATTTTGGTATAAAAAATATTATAATATCTTAAAAATATATTAATTATTTACTCTGAATTAATAAAAGTTATCTGTTAACTATAAGTAGTTTGTAATTGATGATGTCATAAAAATAATTTAACCTTTTAAAATAAAAGAAACTCTCGATAAAAATAATATATTGTCATATAATTAAAAAATAAAGACACGTCATTTATATATAATGATTTCGTTTCACCATATAAAATAGCAACAATATTTATGAAGTGTCTACATGAATTTGGTTTTTTCCTCTATTGTTTCTTACAATATTTGGAGTTATATTTTGTTGCATTTAAAATTCTTATTAAATTAGTCTAATATTGTTTAAGGGAATAATAGAAATATATTGAGTATTATCTATTTGTGATCCTCCCTATTATTTCCTTTAATATATTCTTAAAATACTATAGTTTGCACATGCACACAATGAAAAATTTCTCTATTTATAATTAAAAAAATTTCTATTAGTCATTTATTATTTAAATTTTAATTTAAAAAAGATATTATTTTTATTTTAACTAAATTTAATTTAAAATTTTAATTATGTCTTTCAAAATCGTTATTTTTTTTTTTTTACAATTCTATTAACTTACAAAGAGTAACTAACATATTAGTAGTTGGTAGATAGCTTTTGTTAAATTAAAGGCGGACAATTGATACACCTCAAAGTGTTGTAGTATATTTAATAATGGAGTAAATTTAGAGTATACGAATGATAATTTTTTATTTCATTTTCAAGGGTAATATCGTTATTTTTTGTAATTCTGTTAAGTTATAAACAACAACTGACATAATGTGGTTGAGAAATATATTTTTTCATCTAAGGGTAAACGAATAATACACTCTTAAAGTTTTGTAGTATTTTTTATAACGATGCAAACTAAGGGAACACAAATAATAATTTTCCTAAAATTATAATTGGGTGATTATATTTAAGTCTCTAATTTTTTTTTTTACTTTTTCTCAATTGAATAAAGTTCGTTTGAGGTTTTTTTATATGATTTAAAAGTGATTTTAAAAAATTAAAAGTTAATTTTAATATTTAGTAAACTTATGTCAATATTTCAGGAGTATAATAAAATTGGAATTGGGTGACTATATTCAAGTCCCTATCTTCTTTTTTTTTTTTTTCCTTTCGATGAAGACATAGTTAGGGTTTGAGATTATTTTTAAAAGATTTAAAAATGATTTTGAAAAGGTAAAAATTAATTTTAATATTTAGTAAATTTTTATAAAAATTATTTTCCAGAAAATCATCACATCCTACAACAAATTTTAATAAATAAGGAATAAGTAGCTTTTAAAAAATGATTTTAAGAATTAGTTTTATACTTAATATAATTTCATATATATCTTTATATATATTATAAAAATCTAAAATTATACTTATTAATTAAGAAATAAAATAACTAACTTTAAATAGATTATTATTATTATCATCAATTATATTGAGAAAATAAAATTAATAATATAAAATATTAATTTTAGTTATCAATTATTTTATTTACACAATAAAAAATATTTTATATGCATGTTTATAAAATATATAAATAAATTTTATTTAATATTATGTTTAATTCAATCATTTACATTCCTACCGTAGTTTAAAAATAAGATTTACAAAACGCATATGATTATTTTTAAAATTTAAGACACTTAAAAATAAATCTTATTAAAATTTTAACCTATTATTTTCATAATTGATTATTATTACAATACTGCTAACAATAATTATTTTAAAAGTTAAATTAACCGTTAATCTATTTGCATCACTTAAGTGGCTCCTCTCACTATTTTAATTTTTAATGAACTTTTTTTAATTTTACACTATTGAGTTGCATGTACTCTATGTTGGTTTATTTACTTATTAAAAGAATTTTGTATAATGTCAAAGCTCTTTTTAAAAGAAAACTAAATTTTTATTTCAGAAAAAAAAAAAAAACTTTAGGGACTCAAATGATCTATTTTCAACAATAGCAGCCGCCAGTTTCTCCATGAGGAGATTCACGTGCTTGGTTCGAATGATAGCCATCTTGTCTCTTACACGTTGTTTAATGTCCGTATATGTAAGCTCCTCCTATTCGTAAACACATGAAAGAGAGGGGTCCAACTATTCTACAGTAACAGATCTGTTAAATTAGTCGTTGAATAATGGTGGCAGATACCGTAAGGCTATAAAATAAGAAGAATAAAATAGTTAAAAGGTCGTGATATCGGGTATGGTGCTTAAAAGGCCACTTGTTGCTGTGGGTTGTAAAAAGACACTTGGATTTCACTTGTTTTAATTTATAATTAATATATGAATTTTATTAATTTATAATTTATGTAACTTATAACTCATATAATATAATAATAGATTTTATTATTATATTATTAATTTTTATATATTTTATAATAAATTATAAATTATACAGGTTGTAACTTAACAAAATTCTTACTTTTCATGAAAATAGTGAAAATAGTAAAGGGATTATGAGAAGATGGGTGGTGACAAATATATGTGAATTAAATTGAAATGTTGGTGAAATTGGTGAGGAAATAGTAGAAAAATTAGCGTTGAGGGTGGAGATAGGTGACAGTGATATATGAAAACTGTGAAGTATATAGTTATGAGAATTTTAGGGAAGAGAAAGGAAAAATTTTAAAAAGAAAAAGAATAAAAACTAAAAATTTAAAGCGACCAATGAAGGGGGCGTGGTAGAGTCAATTTTATGAAATTAATTAATGGAAATGAGTTATAAGTGAGAAAATATCATTTGGCTAATTATGATTTTGTCTGTCAAACGACATCAATTTTGTCTGCCAAACGACGTCGTTATCCAGAACGGTATCTAAAATGAAAATGCAATTGTCATTTCTTTTAAAATGAGGCACAACATCTTAGTTTCCTTCAAAACAAGGACGGTCAGCAGCCAGTGAGGTTTCTTTTTGTGACTGAACGCAAACCGAAATGTTAAGTTCTCACCTATTTCTTCAACTGTTCACATGCCGCGCATCCGAAATTAGCTTATCAACTTCCGAACTGTTACTATAGAAACTGTAACAAAACCAGGTCCGAAAGAGAGAGTTATTATTATTATTATTATCTTAATTTACAATTATAATAATTTTAATATGAGTTTTCATATTATATAATTATATTATGTAAAAGGTATACTGTTTAATTATACATTTGTTTTTTACTTTTTCTTGCATTAACACGAATTGTTTATAACTAAAGACTAAACTCAAAAAGTTATCCCAAACCGTCTATATTTTAAAGTGATACTATCAACAACTGTTTATATTTTTAAAGTGATACTAATTTTAATTATAGTATTTTTTTTCATCTTTATTAAAAAAAATTGTATGACATCAATTTTGAGTGAGGGTTGCTTTCCGAGATCCATGTTGGTTCAATAAAGAGCCATCATTCTAAGAACTCATTATCGGCCAATTGACCGTTATAGTTTGGGAACGATATTTGACTCCCTAAATTATTTCATTAACTTCTATTTTTCTAATTTATCTTACTGTATTTTAGAATAACTTTTATTATAATAAAAAAAATTATTTATTTTATTTTATTCTCCCTCCTCCTCTCTCTTAGTATTACTATTACTCCCACCACTTTAATACTGATAAAGAATTAATATTTGATGCAAACTATGCATCAATTTAAAAGTATAAGAATGATGTGAGAAATGAGAAATTAATATATTAAGAATTTGAGAGAGAAGAAAAAATATTTATTTTTAAATTATTTTTTATTTTTTAATATAAATAATTTTAAAATAAATAATATTAATTTAGAAAAGTAGGGTTGATAAAATAAATTTAAGGCGCAAATATTTCCAGTCTACAAGCAATTGTTGTCATTTACTTGAAGAAATAAAAAGTCACTTTTCATTGGCAAAAGCAAAATTCTTTACTCCTCAGTCCCCACTTTCAACGTTCAACCAACAGAACTACGAAAGTGTTGGACAAAAAATGAAAATTGGTTTGTTGAAAGGCCAGCGGTCTTTCAAATGCGGCGGAATCGCTATCCAACAGCCTCCGCCGACCAAATTACTAAAATCTCCTTTTCTTATTGGTCAATACAATCCAATCACAATATTTTTTAATTTTTTTAAAATAAAAAAAAAATCTTGTATTCCACATATCTTCTTAAGACTGTCAAGAATGAAGTATAAAGCATCTGCTGGGATGGGACAGTATTCCAATTATTATATTGTTTTTTTTTTATTTGGTTAAGAATCTTTTCACTCTTTTTTTATTTCGAACATTCTTGTAATTTTGTTCAAGATTAGAGGTTTGTTTATTAATGATAAGATAATGAAGACTTATCTTCATACTATTCTTGCATATTCTGCGCTCTCCGCACAAGAAAAGAAAAATTTTATACTACAGTGGATAAATTCGGATCAACTCGATCAAATTTTAAATTAATCAAATTAAAAAAAAATAATTTAAACTTAATTTAATTCAATTTAATTTGAATATATTTGAATCAATCAGATAAGATAAAAAATTTCAAGTAATTTTTTTAGTTATATGTAATTTGATCAAACCCAATTCGAGCGAGTTGAATAAATTTATACCAGATCGGGTTGAGAGATTTACCTACATCCGATCCGAATTTGAATTTTCAAACCGAGTTATTTACCACCCCTATCTTATATGATAAGATTTTTAGTGCCATTAAGTTCACTAGATAGTTCATAACAATATAATTAAGCAAACACACTAAATAATATTTCTTCTTCGAACAATGTTGTCAATATGTATGCAAGGTTAAATCATTATATCTAATCTTTAACATTTTGCTTTCAAACGCTTTATAATTTGTTAGGAATAGTAAAGACACGCATGAGAAGATAAAAGGTCATGATCACAACACAATTCAAGTGTCAAATATTGACCACACTTAAATACAAATTGGATTTACATTTGACATAATCTTTGTCATAACAAACTGAACCAACAAATTGGACATCAAAACATATTAATAAATTTATGAAAAGGGCATTTGGAGCAACAACATTTAAAATACATATAAAGAAAGCAAGGTCCAAACCGAGTTTAGCTATTATTAAATATTAGGTTTTGTCACTCTCATTTTAAACACTTGACATAGTCTTGAATATTGAATAATAAATAGATAGGTAGTCTCATATTTTTTATTAACTCTCAAATCAAATGTCATCAGCCAATGGGCTCGTACCCCATTGGCGTAACCTATGCACTCATCTTGAGGTCTAGCAATAAATGGCTGTGACCCAAATTTCTCTCTAAAAAATTGGGTTGGAGTAAAACTATCTTCTTATAAATTAAAATAAAATAGATATTTTTATGATATTATGTGAGGAAAAAAATTCAGACGGTACTAAAATATAATTGTTAAAGATATGACAGAAATTTAAGATGTGCCAAAGTGTATTTAATATTATGTGAGAACAGAAATTTAAATTGTGTCAAAATTAAATTATTAAAAATATAATAGAATTCATGATGTGCCAAAATAAAATTGTTGTGCCAAAGTAAAATTGTTAAAGATATTATAAAATTGTTAAGGATATGGCAGAAATTTAGGATGTACCAAAATAAAATTATTAAGAATATTTTTGATAGAATTCTAATTGTATATATATATATATATATATATATATATAGTGTATAAAAAAAAATGCCATCGTAAGATTATGTTGAGAGGTGGGGTTCCATTGATGTTTTTGATGCTGTTTGTTGACTGTGATGCAAAAGATCAAGAAAACGACAATTGAATGTTCCAATGGGTAACTGCCATGTGTGCAAAGGTCTTTTATTTATTTATTTTTATTTTTATTTTTAGTTCTGTGCGTACCGAATAAAGAGTTTTTCTTTATGAGAAACCTTCGTCTTTGTAGCGCTGTGGCGCACGATGTGAAAGTATAAACAAATTATTTCTTTTCTTGTCGGCAAAATAGAGCTTTGAATTTGATAGTGTTATTCATTTTTATATATGCAATCCAGTTTTAGTGTTTTACTGTCCTTTTTTTCTGATTTTATTAAATTTTTTATTGAAAAATTATCAATTTTCTACTCATATTAATATATATTACTTATTCCTTGGTTTTATAATAGTCATAATTTCCTAGCAACATAATTTTAAATACACTTTTAAACGATGAGGATAACTAGATATCGTTTTAGTACATGAACTAAGCCAACGCGATTAGATTACGCTCTAATCGAAGTGTAATTAGATTCGTTCTAATCCAAACGATTCAATGAGATTTTTAATAACGCATAAAGCGAGACTAGATGACGCTTTAATCCAAACGATTCTACAAGAAAGATTTTTGATAGATAATTCCAGAGGAATTATAAAAAAAAGAAGAAATTTTATTAAATTATTAAATTAAAGTTATGAAAATAATTATAAGACCTCTCTATTTATAATAGAGCAAGCCTACTTCCCTAAGTTAACTTAAAAAAGGAAAACTAAATCACAATTATAATAGAAATAAAACATTAAGATATTATTCCTTAATTAATTCTGATTAAAATAGAAAATAAAATTCTAAAATCCTAAAATAATTAAATTAACGTCCTAGAATCCTAAAATAACTAAATTAATGTCCTACATCATACTCTCCCTCTTAAAAGAAACTCGTCATTGAATTTGAATACAGTCTAGATGATGAAACTTGTAGTACAGGAGCAAATCATCTTGTAATTTGAACTTATTCTTTTTTTCATCAATCTTTCTCGAAACTTATAAGAATCCATACTTTAACAATTTCTTTCGCTTATATATTTTTCTAGGAGATGAAAACTTTTAAGAACGAACAACAATCAAATAACTTTTGCCTTTTTCTAATTGTCGCTCAATGCGCTCTCTAATATATTTCACCTTTTCAAGCAAATCTTCTTCAAGCACAACCTTCTTATCTTCAATATGAATAGGTAGAACCATTTCAATCATTTCAACTTCTTCAACGTTATTTTGCTCATTATCTTTAACATTTATCTTGTTCTCCAAGGAAACATCATTCATATTTTCGCATAAATTATCAGATTGAAACTTTAAATCAATAACAAATTATACATTTTCTTCTGTCATCTCAAGTGAGTCTTTTTCAACTAATTTCTCACAATTAACTCTCAGCTTCTGTACTATCTTGATGATATTGTTCACAGAAAGTGTAAGATCCGCGATTGCTTGCTCTATCGTTGCCAATCTCGGGTTCCAAATTTTCTCAAGCTCTTGCAAAACTGCTTATCTGATTATATGTCTGATAGTCTCTACAGACATTGCCTTCATCCCTTGATCATCGTATTCAGAATAGATATATGCAGATATGTTCGGCGTATGAGAATTTGGTGGGTATGGTGGTGGATGGTGGCGGCGGCTAGAGTTTCAATTTTTTTTTTTTAATGATGGAATTGGTGGTTGTGGTTGTGGGTATCCAGGAAAATTGTGCGATTTGCACAGAACTGCTTTGATAATAATTGATGGAGCGGCTTAGCAGAAGCAGAATTGATAAGATGAGGATAACTAGATATCATTCTAGTACATGACCAAGCCAACGCAATTAGATTACGCTCTAATTGAAGCGTAGCAGAAGCAAAATTGATAATATGAGGATAACTAAATATCGTTCTAATACATGACCAAGCCTACGCAATTAAATTACTCTCTAATCGAAGCGTGATTAGATCCGTTTCAATCTAAACGACTCAATGAGATTTTTAATAACGCATAAAGCGAGACTAGATGACGCTCTAATCCAAACGACTCTACAAGAGAGATTTTTGATAGATAATTTCAAAGGAATTATAAAAAAAGAAATTTTATTGAATTGAAGTTATGAAAATAATTATAAGACCCTCTCTATTTATAATAAAATAAGCTTACTTCTCTAAGTTAACTTAAAAAAGAAAAATTAAATCACAATTATAATAGAAATAACAGATTAAGATATTATTCCTTAATTAACTCTAATTAAAATAGAAAATAAAATTATAGAATCATAAAATAATTAAATTAACGTCCTAAAATCCTAAAATAACTAAATTAATGTCATACATTAGAATATATATATTTTTTTATTTTTAAAATAAAATATCAAGCAAATAGCGCATTTTATCCTTTTTTTTCCTTAAATTTTTTGTATTATGTGAGATTTTAGATATTTTAAAAATATTAAGAAGTAAGTGATATATATTTATTTTAGTAGAGAGATATTGATAAATCGAGTATATTAGTAGGGGTATATTTTTATTTTTTCACTATAAATTTCATAACAAATTTTTATTAATAATTTACCATTTAATATTAAATAATTATATGTTTTTATAACTGTAATTGACATGCAATATTAAAAAAAATCTTATTTGTTTATTTTTTTAAAAAAAGCATGGTTAAGAGTTAGGAAATACAAGATCACAAGCTGCATTCGGCATACCGTTATCAGCCAAGTAGGGCCAAAGTGCTGAGTCAGTGGGGCCAGATGCAGATTCAAGCTCAAATCAGTGACTGCCCGCTGGCGGGGCTAATCAGAAACTGGTAGTCTCTAGTCTTCATCATTTTTGTGTTGATTGCATGTCACATTCGTCATTAAATGGGCCAATGCTTTGCGTGCATTTTGAATTAGGTTTCCATAAGTTATATTTGTTGTAATTTATAATTATGTAAAATAATGTAAAAATAAGTAATAAAATAATAGAGTTAAAATAGGTGAATTTTATTCAATTGAATGAAATTTTAATTAGAGATATTTAATTATATTAAAGTCAGAATAATATAAAAAATAAAAATTATAAATTTTAATATGTAAAATAAAATATATTGTATTACAATGATAGAATCTATAATTTTTAATAAGATGAGGATTCTTTTATTAGAACATTTATATTATTTAACTATAAATAATATTAAATGTAAGTTCTGAAAATCCTAAATCCGTAGAAATGATGTGGCCAAAATATGAAATAATGATCATGATGCTTTTGAAATTCAATGCAAATAATCAAAATACTTATGATTCAATTTTTTAATGGAATGTAAGGCGAAAGTTTAGCTCAAGCGTTAAGAGTACTGTCTCTTTAAGACTAAGATCTTGAGTTTAAATCTCATTAAAGAGGGAATGTGGTGAAATCTCTTAATCTTCTTTTAAGGGAGAAAAAAAAAAGAGTTCTTTGGTAAAATGTAAAATTCATATTTGTGCAAATGGTCATTGCTCTGTTGTGAAACGAACTACCTCTTTTAAGATGTGTATATATATATATATATTTATTTATGTAATGTGAAATTATTGGGCACAATCTCTAATTCTAAAATTTGTTCGGCTCATTTCTATACTCGAACTCGAAGAAAAATAGGTTGTTTCAAGTTTGTGAAACCAAACCTTTTCCTTTTCCATCCCCATTTCTTTTTTAAGGAAAAAAAACATATATCATTGTTTTTATGATATAGTCTACTCAAGTTTCTCAAGTTTTACTGTCCATTATACAAAAAAAAAAAAAATTATCTTGCCAATATAAATTTTTTGTCCATTAAAGTGATATTTATCAATTGGATAATAAAAATGAGTAATAAATAATTATTCTTAGAAAATGATATTACTCCCAATTACACTAATTTTTTTAATCCAAATTAATTTTTAACCTCTAACTCCTCAAGGATTTGATTTGAACTCAGGTAGTCAGCTAACAAAACTTTTAAAAACCACTTGATCAAACTTCTAAACACATTATCGATTATATTAAGGGCACTTATAAATTGCGAGTGGGGCTTTTAACACTCCTCTACAATCCTTTTAACACCTTTTATGAATTTTATTTCCTAAAATACCCTTAGTTTAATTTATAGAATACAAATTCATATATTAAATGTAACCATTGTCCCATAAAATTTGAGAAATTTACAAAAATAGAAAAATAGCCATAAAGTTTTAAGATTTTTAAATTTAAACCCTCTAACTTTCTTCTATTATAATTAATCAAATGATAGTTTTTTATACTAAATAGTTCTCATCATTTTCAACAAATTTATAAATATATGCTACTCGTGTAAAATTCAGAAAAATCAGCACCTCAACTTTCTCAACCAATCATCAAAATTCACCACTCTCAATAAATCACTAAATTCCATAAAATAAGTATTAAGGTATAATCATCAATTGGAGATTTTTTTAAGATTAATGTAGATTCTTACACAATATATACTTTTAAGTATTAAATTTAGAATTTAAGTTCAAAATTAATGTACGTTTTATTGTAAACGTTGTTATTTTTCATCATAAAACAATGATATTTGTTAAAATACTTAGTTTGAGTTGATAAATTAAAAAAAGCATTGAAAACAATAAAAACTTTAGGTAAAAATGAAGCCCATAATAAGTGAAACAAGCAAGTTTATATGTGAAAGGTAGTGAGGTAGGTGCTTATCGCAGATAAGCTTGCACGTCTCACTTATTCTAGGCTTAATGTGTTACGTATCCTCTGGAGCTCATAACTTAGGCTAGACATGTCCGTTTTGAGCGTATAATATACCGTTTCGAAGATTACGATGAGAAGAATCAAAATTAATAAGATAGGCATATGTGGCACCAAATTCATGTAATATTGAATCTGATTTTTGGTGTAATAGGTGCCTGTCTCACCAAATGTTGGTGAGATAGGAACTTGTCGTACTAAAATTTAGATTACATATTACCCTTTTTTGGTTAAAATTCACATGTCACACTAATATACTTTGGTTCGTTTCGTCTCAAGCTTCTAAACGGTATATTATACACGTAAAATAGATATGTCTAGCATAAGTTATGAGCTTAGAAAAATACTTTACACATGAAATGTGATTATGTGTGACAAGCACCTGTCACATCAAATTTTGGTGAGACAAACATTATCGCATAAAAAATAGATTTAATATTACTTTTTGTGTGAAATATGTATGTTACACAAATTTAGTTTGATTCATCTCGTCGTAAGCTTCATAACGGTATATTATATGCTAAAAAAAAAAAATATTTGTAGCTCAAGTTTGGTGTCATAGGTGCATGTCTCACCACCATTTGGTGTGACAGATGCTTGTCGTATATAATCACATTTTATGGGTCAAGTATCTTCCTAAGCTCATAACTTACGTTAAATATGTTCATTTTGAGTGTATAATATATCATTTTGAAGCTTACGACGAGATGAACCAAATTATATTAGTGTGACTTGTGAATTTCTAAAAAAAAGAAGGAGAATCTGACTTTTTGTATGACAGGTGCCTGTCTCACTAACGTTGGTGATATAGATACCTGTCCCACCAAAAGTCAGATTCAATATTACATGAATTTGGTGTTATAGTTGCATATCTTATTAATATACTTTGATTATTCTTGTTGTAAATTTCAAAACGATATATTATACGCTCAAAACAGACGTATTTAGCCTAAGTTGTTAGTTCTGGAAGATACATGACACATTAAGCCCAGACACATTTATAGCTTAAAACACATTGCCTGTTGTACATAAACTTATTTGTCTTACTTATTCTAGGCTTTATTTTTACTTGAAATTTTTGTTGTTTTCAATTTTTTTTTAATTTCTCAATTCAAACTAAGTATTTTAACAAATCTCGTTTGTTTATGATAAAAAATAACAATGTTTACAACAAGATGTACATTAACTTTGATCCTAAATTCTAAATTTAATACATTAAAAGTTTATATTGTGTAAGAATATACATTAATCTTAAGAAACTCTCTAATTAGTGATTATATCTTAAGTTATATAATATTTGTTTGATAAAATTGAGTGATTTATTGAGAGTAGTGAAGTTTGATGATTGGTTGAGAGAGTTGAGATGCTAATTTTTTTGAAATTTACAAGAGTGGCATATATTTGCAAATTTGTTAAAAGTGATGAGGATTATTTAGTATAAAAAACTATCATTTGGCTAATTATAATATAAAAAAGTTAGAGGGGTTGAATTTGGAATATCCTAAAATTTTATAGCTATTTTTGTAAATTTCCCAAAAAATTTTAGCCTAAGGAAAAGAAAAATCCTTCTTCTGGATGTAGAAATTTCGTCGAGTTGGAAGTTGCGATCAGGTGTCCACTTTAACACTTGAATTTTTTTTTTTTTATGAGAGACATTACTGCTTGCACTTTTTTATCTCTAGCAGATACCAACTCTTGCGAATTCTCCTTTCTAAGTCCTCATGTGTTCACAATAAGCAGTTAAGGGTTGCTGATTGTTTTTCCAGCAAAAATCCTTTGATGTCAAGTTAGTAATTGAGTTTCTTATGAAAAAACTTATGTCACACACGCATGGCTTGATTGCTATGCTTTTCTGAACAAAAAGAAATCTTTTCCCAAAAGGAAAGGAAAGAAAAGAAAAGTCAAATTTCACAGAGACAAAGTTTCTCTTAGTATTTTTCTTGTTCTCTTATCTTGGATTTTGTGGGGCTTCTATAGGCAGCCAAATATGCTGTGCCAGTTTTTATATGTTGGCATTATTGGTTTGAACATGCCACTTGAATAATGATTTAATATATCAATTACAAGGTAGTTATTAAGTTGCTACTTGAATAATGAGTTAATGCATCGGTTACAAGGCAATTATTAAGTTGCGGGTTAAACGCATAAATGTGTGTGGACATTATATCTGAATCCTCTGAAGAGGCTCATCGGTTGACCTTGATTGGGTCTTCAGATTGACCTAATTCTGGTCCCTTCACAGACTCTTTAGCCAACCACATATATTAGAGCATCTGAATATCTTTTTTAGGGATTTACATCTATACCAAAAGGAGCTTAATCTGCTTAAGTAGTTGTGCTTATAATACCCCAAACACCAATCTCTTAATTTTTAGTATTAGAAGTGAAATAAGATAAGACTAGAAACTAAAAATGTGCCTTATGACACAGTCGGTCACGGTTTGCCAGTGCCTACGAAAACACAAGTGTGCTCAAGAGTTGTTGGGCCACTGCTACTCGTTCCTGGATCCTAAAAAGAAAATTTGACCAGGAACAAACAAAATTATTTTCTAACTGCTTCTACTAATTTGACTCTCCATCATCTTACTTAAATGCAAGTGATGTGTCATATTCTTAACAAAGTATTTAAATTTTAAAGTGGCGGTTTTTGGGTTCTCTAGATGTGTCTCTTCAGATGACGTGCCATTACTTGAAACATTTTTTCCTTTCTCTTTATAAAATACAAAAGTCAAAGTTTGCTCAAGTTTACTTGATCAGACGAAGTCGAGCAGGTTGATAGTTATGAAAATTACTTGATTAGTGAAGTCGAGCAAATAAACAGTTATGAAACATATTCTAAGGCAAATGAAAGACTTTAAAGTCTCTAAACTTATTCGAGGTGAGACAAAAGTCAAAGTTTATTAGACAGAGTTAAGCAAATAGATAGTTATATAAAATATTCTAAGGGAAATAAAGACTTGAAGTCTCAATATTTGTTCAAGGTGAGACAAAAGTTAAGGTTATTTTCAATCATATGAAGTTCAGTAGGTAATTTGTGTTGGGAAAATTCTTAAAGCAAATAAAAGACTCTAAGTTTGAAAACTTCATCCAAGTATGGTGAAGGTCAAAATTTTTAAATTTCAATATATATAAGAAATTATCATTATTACAAGTGAAAAAAAAATAGATCAATATTTCTTATAGTAGCTCTGAAAAGCTTTGGCAATCTGATTAGCATTTGTTGTGGTTTAATGATCCTTTTATTTCTCATTTTTATTATTTTGCTCGTTTATATAAGCATCCACACTAGTTTTGAGCTTACCCATATTCAGTTTCAGATAGTCTGAAATTGCACTCGTCAACAATTTGCTTCTCTAAAATGTCAACCCTACCTTAAGGTGAGATGTTTCTGATTCCAGATATGGCAGTCTTCTTTTCGAGCCACAACACTTTTGTATGAAGTTTGGCCGACCGTTCCTTTTCTTGCTCCAACTCTTTTTTAAAATTTTAGTTTTTTGCCCTCAGCTTTTTGTCATTATTGGCAACTCTAGCCTTGTAAAGAGAAGTAAAAGAAAGCGAGTATGCACTATACTGGATAGTGTTTACTAGCTCACTCAAGTTACGGTCTTCTAGATTGGCAAAATGGTCCTTCTACACATACTATATGAGTTCCTACTAGAAAGGAACCAAGAAGTCAGCCGCTCACCTTATTGAGGAGGTTTTGATTGACTGCCTATAAGAACTGAAGTTACTGGATCTTTGGCCATAGATTTCTCGATCATAATTTCACCTCTTATAGGAGGAGGAGGAAGAGAAAGAGCTTGTATGGGAGAAACATCCTTAGCAGTGCTGGCATTCTTAAGAGAAGTAGATGAGCAGCTCAGGCCGCCGTTAGTGCGACCACGTTTCTTCATATTGTCAAGGATTCTGCTTGTGGCTACTGCTTTTGATACAAAGTGACATGACTTAAAAGTATTTGATTTACTCCTAAGTATAAGAGTATTTAGTTATAATATAACCCGGTGGATTCAGGGTCGAACCACAGGAAATTTTAAATTTAGTAGTCTATTATTAAATAAAAATTAATAGTAGGAAAACAGATTACTTGTCTAAAAAATGCTACGGATACGAGATTCACTCTCGGAATTTGAATTATGTTTATAATATTCTCTCATATTTATATTTTATATTTTATTTACTAATTAAATTATGTCATTTAATTCTTAACTAACCAATTTTATGGATGAATATGAGAATGAAGTAAATAATGTGTTACAACTAAATTAGAGTATTGACAAAATGTCAAAATATCATATAAATCCAATGAGATTTTAAGTTTATAAATTAATATAACATAAAAATATACAGTAAATAAAAATATAAAATATTAAATATTAAATAAAATAAACTTTGAACTCACTTGACAGAGATATTAATTACATAATTTAAATATTTGAGTTTCAGCATTTACCTTAACTTAGTAAATTAGTCACTCATATTTAAAAGAAAAACACTCATTTTATTTGACAAACTTCTGAAATATATTATAAGAAAATTTTAAGAACTTAAAACAATAGAAGAAGAAAATGAGTTTGTCAAATAAAACAATATATTTTGGGCTGCTCTTTAGTTGGTATAGATTCTTTATTTCTCCTATAGTGGGCTCGCCCATTTCACACCTCTTATACAATACAAATAGACTAGAAATGACTCTTCATTTATTTGGGTTGAGTTAGCCTGAAGCCAAATTCAATTTCTTTAGTATTTTGACAAACTAAGGTTGCAGAGGTAGCGAATACAATGGAATTTCACACTTGGCAAATCTTTCACTCTACCTCCTCTTATTAAGACCATAGAATGTTCCTGCAAATTATGACCTTCGCCCGGAATGTAAGCAAATATATTATGTCGATTGCTCAACCGTACTTTGGCTATCTTACTTAGCCTAACACCTAATTTGAAGCACTTTAGGTATAAGGCTACATATCTTTTAGGGGAACAGCTAAGAGTATTACTTTTATTAAGAATTCAAAGGTCGATGTCATCAGGGATATTATATATCTTCATGAGCCTATCTAAATCCTCTTGTGTGGTATTACAGCCTATAAGATCAATGAGATAAGATTCAGCCTCAGTTCTATGGCTAATCTTGGCCTTTTTGGTTGATCTGGTTTCCTCGGGAGAACTCTCCTCGCTACTCCTAACCTCACCAAAACTTTCTAGTTCACCAACATTGGGAGTCTTGTTAGAACTTGATTCCCCTTCATCATTTCCCTTATTTAACTTATCTTCTCTAGGTGGGGAAGAAACCTCAGAGGACATTTTTCTAGGGTTATTTTTAATCTAGATTGTCATATGTTTTTTAAAGGGATTTGAGGACTGAAAACCATCTTTTTAAGTAGGTCAAATAAAAAACTCAACTCATCCCCACTATTAATATCTATTACTGTATCCTTTCCTTTAGACATTGTGACAATAGAAATAAAAAATCCAAGCAAAAAACAGCAACACAAAAACAACTAGGCAAGATCAAAGCGACGAGTTCAAGAAGTAGTACTTGAGCTAGCTTGAAATTGGTGAAACAATAATCACAGTGGTGACAATGGGGGAGATTTCTTGTTTGAAAATGAAAGATGCGTTTTAGCCGAACGTGGAAGAATAAGAAAGAAAAGAAAAAAAATGATTAGGGATTTATAAAAAAAGAGGAAAAAACATTTTAGATAACAACACATGATCTGAAGAGACGTGTTTAGAGACCCAAAAATTGCCACTTCGAAATTTAAATACTTGGCTAAAAATAGGCCACGTCATTCGCATTTAAAGTGAGGTCATGGAGAGTCAGATCAGTAGAAGTAGTTAGAATATAAGGCCGTTTGTTCCTAGTTGAATTTTCTTTTCAATATCTAAGAATGAACAGCAATGGCCTAAGAACTCTTGAGCACACTCGCGTTTTCGTGAGCACTGACAAACTGTGACCAGCCAGGTCATAAAAGCACTACGGCGTATTTTTAGTTTCTAATCTTATCTTGTTTTATTTATAACACTAAAAACTATGAGATTGATGTTTGAAGTATTATAAGCGCCACTACTCGAGTAGATTAAGCTCTTCTTAGTATAGAGGTAAGTCTTCCAATGAGATATTTAAGTGCTCCAATATATGTGGTCGGTTGAAGAGTTTGTGAGAAGATTGGAATTAGGTCGATCAAAAGACTCAGTCAAGGTCAACTAACGAGCTTTTTCAAAGGATTTGGCACAATGTCCACGTACATTTATGCGTTTAACCCGCAACACAATAATTACCTTGTAACCAGCGCATTAACTCATTATTTAAGCAGCAATTCAATAACTACCTTGTAACCAGTGTATTAACTCATTATTCAATAGGCATGTTCAACCCAGTAGCACCCACGTATGGAAATTAGCTCGGCATAATTGGCTGCCTATAAAAGCCCCATAAAATCCAAGGTAATAAGACAAGAAAAATACTAAGAGAAACCATGTCACTCTGAAATCAGATTTTTATTTTTTTTCATTTTGGAAAAAAAGATTTCTTTTTGTTTAAAAAAACATAACAATCAAGCCACGAGAGGTGTGGCATAAAAGTTTTTCTATAAGAAACCTAATTACTTAAGCGTCGGAGTATTTTATTAGAAAAACAACTAGCGACCCCTAACTATTTATTGTGAACGCAAATGGACTTAGAAAGGAGAATTCGCGAGAGTTGGTATCTGCTTGAGGTAAAGAAGTGCAAGTAGTGACGTCTCCCATCAAAAAACAAATTCACGAGTTGAAGTAGACACCTGGTCGCACCTTCGAGCTCGACCAAATTCTATATAAACACTTCTCTTAAGTTTTTATTTATAAAATACATAAAAATCCTAAAATCTTAAATTATTTTATTCGTATTATATAGTTTCTATCTCCATAATTCTAAACTTTTATAATTTTCGCAAAAAATATTTTTTTAATTAAAGCATAAAATATAAAAATAATTATGAAATTAGGTGGGTATAAAAGTTAGTTTATTATAGTGTCTAATTCATTTTCTATTCAAAATAAGAAATGAATTAATTTATCTTTGATTATTTATATAATTTCAATTAAAAATGTTTATGAGAAAATTTGAGAATAGGATTACTCATAGATTGCAAGATGTATCCTTGTTTATGTAATATGGTATGTATTAAGGTTTATTCATTTTTTGTTTTATGAAACCTATTTTGAAGAAGAAATAAATAATTGAAATTTCTTAAGTTAATTGAGGAAGTTATGGCCTCTAGTAACTTAATTACAGGAATTAAATATTGATATTTTTTTATTTAACAATGGCTTCCAATATACATTCAAAATACAATGTTCGAATCTAAAAAGTAGCCAAATATTTGCAACTACTCCCTATTGCGATTACTTCCTAACAATAAAAGAGCAATAAGTTGCACTAAACTAAGAGTAAATAGCAGCCATTAACCCCTGCAACTAATTATTTAAAATAACAACAAATATAAAACAATAGTGTTGTAACAAATCATTCCCTCTTAAGAAACAACCTTGTCCTCAAGGCTATAATTAAGTAGGGAATTGACTTTCAATAGCTGAAATATTGGTGGTAACTATAGTGGTTCGGGGTTTATAATTTTCATTTCTTTGTAAGCATCGCTATCATTGAAATAAGCTTATATCTTTGCAATGATGTCTAGGACTAAATTGTTCATTACACTTGAAGCATACTCTTTTCTTTCTTCTCTCATCTGTCTCTTCTATGCCAAGCCTTTTAATGGGCACCAATATGGGTTTGAGTGAGAGTACGAGCTTCATAAAGCCTAGCCAACCTAACAGCTTTAAAAAGTGTCACTGGCCTGCCTGCTTGAACATCAGCTCAAACATAATCTTGTAGCCTACTCACAGAACAACTGATTTGTCGATCTTGTGAACCCACTTTAGATAACAACTTCTCAAATTGGGTCTAATAATCACTTATAGAGCTAGCCTACTGCAATTTGATTAGTGTTGATGCTGCTTTCTGCTCGCTCCCAAGTAAAGCTGTGAACTTCTGCTCGCTGGATGCTCGAGCAGAATTCCTCACTAATCTCTGTCTTCCTCCGTTTACTAGAACGGTGATTTCCTTCGGTCTGCACTTACAAAGAACAGTGTCAGGGGTTGCCGGGTGTTTTTCCGGCGAAAATCTTTCGCGCTCAAGTCGGTAATCGAGTTGATTCTTTTTGTATCCCTCTTCGTTTGAGAGACCGGAAAAATAAGGACGATTTAAGGATAAAAGTGATAGAGAAAGTCCCCAAGGTTTAAAAGAAAAAGAAAAATAAGAAAGAAACCCATTAACCTTGTCCCTCAGCTGATATTTATCCTCCTGTTTTCCCGCTCCTATTTGCCGGGACAGCCGCCCTCTGCATTAATTGTGCCTGGGCCCCTTTGACAACTGGGGTTACCGCGGCACACCTTGGGGATGTGGGATGTCAGGCGGGTATGGGTTCCTGTGGCCTAATGATGGTGTAGTGCACGCGTGTATGAAATGATAACACTGTGGGGGCATGCACCAGCCATCGGTAACAGTGACGAAGCCTTACGACATGGGGTGCCTGCCAGGCATCAATTGTCGTGTTAAGTTTTCAGGAGGAGGGGTCATCTTATTTTAAGCCGGCTCTGCTCGAGCTTTGCTTCCCTCCGTATTTTTGACGATGCGACTGGATCTTGCTCGGAGGTTCGAAGACCTCGAGCAGGAAAAGAGGGTCAGGGCTCGACCAGCCTTGGAGTACTTGACCTTGACCAGCTTTGATACCTAGCGAGGGCATCTTCGTGCTCATGGTCAAGTCTTCTGCTCTGGTTGGGTTGACCCCGAGGGGGTCTGCTCGGTACCAGGGTCTGCTTGGTATTAGCCAAATACCAGTCCCCAAGTTTCTAGTCTTTTAGAGTGAAAACTTCTTTTTCGAGCAGGCTTCTCCGACCTTTTTATCTTCTCATGCTGAGCTATCTAGCTTTTCTGTCACTTCACATTTAATGCGTGGGTGGATCTGGGCCGTTTGTTTGAGTTTTGAAGAGGTAGTTACTTGAACAGTCGCGTCCCTTGAGTAGCATGTCGTCTGTTGACATGACGTGCTTTCCTCTTTATAAACCCTCAATTTCTTCATTGTGCTTCTTGTTACCAATCTCTACTAATACCAAAATCAGCCTTTATTTCCTTTTCTGCCGTTGCTGCCATCCGTCGTCGTCCAATCCTTCATCAGGTATAAATTTTTCCTCCTTCCTCTCGTTCTTGTTTTGTTTTTCATTTTCTGAGTTTTCGGTTCCCATTAGGTAGATTGTGTCCCTAGGAAAAATATCAGATACACAACAACCCTGTCGGATGTCGTCTGAAGAGTCATCTTCTTCGAGTGACTCTGAGACTAATAGGATGGTTCTGGTGAGAGACCCAAGCCCCGAAGGGGTTGAGGTCGTGGGGGAGACCCGGTCGCAACAAGGGGAGAGGGTTAGTCAGAGGTCAGAGGCTAAGTTGTTTGCTATTGACTATATGAGGTGTGAGACTTCACACCAAGACCTAGACCGGCTTAGGGATACGTACCATATTCCGGCCAGCGTGGATCTACGTGTGCCTGGCAAAGGTGACATGCCCAGCCGCCCTCCCCGGGGGTACGTCACCTTTTATTTGGAATATTTCAAGTGGGGCGTTAGGTTGCCTCTTCAACCTTATTTTGTCTGGGTCCTATCCAGACTACGTCTAACCCCAGGGCAACTGAACCCAAATGGGTAGAGGGTTCTGTCAAGGTTGTATGTTTTGTGGAGGTGGTGTAATTTGGGTGAGCTATAAATAGAGGAGATAAAGCATCTCTACCAGTTGAAGAGCAGTCCAAAGGACGCAGGCTAGTATTATCTCACTTCCAGTCTGAAGGACAAGAAACTCATCACCGACCTCCCCACCTCTGGTGGCAATTGGAAGGACAAGTTCTTCTCAGCCGGGGGAGACTGGGGGCGAGCAGCTTCTGCTGTTGAGGGGGTTCCTCTTCTCATTTTTGTAACCCAGGTCGTCTGTTGCTCATTGTATTTCTTGTTTTAGTTTTCCTGCTCGCACTTTTCTCACCACTTTTTCCTGGCTGTTGTTGCAGTATCTTGGCGCGCGTCTCACCGGATTAGGGAGGTGCTTTAATCGCATGTTAATACTGCTCTAGACAATGCGAGCTCGTGCCAGGAGTTACTCGCACTTCACAATCTTGTTGAGTTCGGCCTCACTTCTCAGGAAGAAAGGAGTGGCATCCTTTCTCAGCTGAAGAGGCCCTTGAGCACAACGGACCGTCCGAGCAGCTTCTTTGCTCCACCCAAGCGGTCTAGAGTTGATATTGCCGCCTCGCCAGCTAGGGTTGCTCCTCCTGCTCGAGAGGGTGAGCGGTTAGCAGAAGGGGTGACCCGAAAGAACTCGAGAACTGTCGTTCCAGTCTGGTCTCGAGTAGGACATTCCTAGGAGCAGTAGCAGCTTGACGTTACCGACCCTTATGTCAAGGATTTTGCCAGGCATATAGAGGAGAAATTCTTGGAGGGGTTGGAGGCTTCTAGTGCTAGCGATCTGGCTAACATGTTCCACCGCCTCTCTTCCCATGTTACGGCTGCTGCCACTGCCTTTAAGACCAATGTCCTGGACTCCGAGAGGAAGACTAGAGCTGACAATCAGAGCTTGAGACAGAGGCTCGAGCAAAAGGATGTGGAGGTAGCTAAGCTTCGCGCTGAGATCTCCACCTTCGAGGAGAAGATAGCCCTGTCTGAGTCCAAAGCACTCCAACTTGAGAAGGAGTTGTCTGTGGTTCGGGATGAGCTAGTGAACACTCGAAAGGACTTTGACGTGCAGAGGTTTGCCTTTGAGAGGACCTTGAAGGCAGAGGCTTCCCATCTCCAAGACAAGATGGACTCCCTGGAATGCTAGCTCGCGGTGGAATACAATAATGGAGTGACCTTCAGCTATGAATGCCTCATGTCCGTTCTGGGCAAGGAATATCCCGAATTGGATATGTCCAAGCTCGAGGCGGGTGTGGATGTGTACATGCACGAGTAGGATGTCCAAAACCAAGAGCCAAGGGATCCTCTAACTCAGGATCCTGCAAGGTCAGGAGAAGCCGTTTCTCCAACCACCGAGACCTCCACCGCTGCTGTTGCTATCACTGAAGGTGCCCCGTCCTCTGAAGCTCCAGCCCCCACTGCTAGCCCAAAAGGTCCAGTCTCTTGAGTAGTCTTTTTTTTTTTTTTGCCCTCGTACTCTTTGACGAATAAATGAAAAACATATGTTTGTTAACTTGCCTCTGTGTTTGTATTTTTTGTTTTGCAATTTTTTGTGAGGTAGACTTTTAGGCCTTTGTTATGCTGTCTTTAATAGACTTTAGGCCCTTGTTTTTCTTCTTCAAGCCTTTTTAGCTCGAGCCTTCATTTGGTTCACACCTGGCATCGTCTCGCTTTAGGTTAGGCTATGAGACTTTTGGCCTCTGAGTTCCTTCACGAGCTTATTCTGCTTGAGCCTACATTTGGCTCACGCTTAGCACCGTCTCGCCTTAAGCTAGGCTTTGAGACTTCTGACCTTTGCGTTTCTTCGTGAGCTTATTCTACTCGAGCCTGCTTTTGGCTCACGCTTGGCACCGTCTCTCCTTAAGCTAGGCTTTGAGACTTCTGGCCTTTGCATTTCTTCGCGAGCTTATTCTGCTCGAGCCTGCTTTTGGCTCACGCTTGGCATCGTCTCGCCTTAAGTTAGGCTTTGAGACTTCTGGCCTTTGTGTTTCTTCGCGAGCTTATTCTGCTCGAGCTTGCTTTTGGCTCACGCTTGGCACCGTTTCGCCTTAAGCTAGGCTTTGAGACTTCTGGCCTTTGCATTTCTTCGTGAGCTTATTCTGCTCGAGCCTGCTTTTGCCTCACGCTTGGCACCATCTCGCCTTAAGCTAGGATTTGAGACTTCTGGCCTTTGCGTTTATTTGCGAGCTTATTCTGCTCGAGTCTGCTTTTGGCTCACGCTTGGCATCGTCTCGCCTTAAGCTAGGCCTTGAGACTTCTGGCATTTCCGTTTCTTCACGAGCTTATTTTGTTCGAGCCTGCTTTTGGCTCACGCTTGGCACCGTCTCGCCTTAAGCTAGGCTTTGAGACTTCTGGCCTCTGCGTTCCTTTGCCAACTTATTCTGCTCGAGCCTACTTTTGCCTCACGCTTGGCACCATCTTGCCTTAAGCTAAGCTTTGAGACCTCTGGCCTTTGCGTTTCTATAAGCTCCAACTTGCTTATATTGACTTATTATTGAAAGTGATTGTCTTGCATTTATTCATTTACAAGGTTTTACACCCTTCTATTTTTGGAAAAGCTAAATAGAAACTAAATATCACAGCTCACGCTACAAGGAAACTTACTGAAAATATTTTGTTAAATGCTGCGCATTCCATGGCCTCTTGACTTCTCGTCCATCCGGGTAGGTCAACCTGTACGCTCCCGGACCAGCTATTTGAGAGACCCTATACGAGCCTTCTTAGTTCGGGCCCAACACTCCTTGTCTGGGGTCTTTGGTATTCTGATTCACCCTTCTAACACCCAATCCCCCACCTTGTAATAGCGGGCCACCCTTTGCTGGTACTCCGCTATCTTCGCCGCAGACCTTTTCCTTTTTTCTTCCAGCAGGTCTAAATTTGCACACATCTACTCATCGTTTTGCTCTACGTTGAAGTGTTCTGTCTGATGTGTCCCCATCTCTATTTCGGCAGGGATCACTGCTTCATGCCCAAATGCCAAGGAAAAGGGGGTTTCCCCCGTGGCAGTTTTGTGCGTGGTCCTATAAGCCCACAAGACGCCAGGTAGTTCGTCAACCCAAGCTTCCTTCTGCTCGCCGAGTCTGATCTTTAGGAGGCGCTTTATAGTCTTGTTCGTAGCTTCCACTTGCCCGTTGGCCTGCTGGTGTGATGGCAAGCAGAACTTTAGTTTTATTCTCATGTTTCTGCAGAAGTCCATGAACTTGTGGTTGTCAAACTGCCTCCCGTTGTCTGTAACCAGTGCGTGGGGGATCCCGTACCTGTAAATCATATTTTTCTAAATGAATTCAGTGGTTCTGCTTTCTGTAATACTGCTCAAAGCTTCCACTTTAACCCATTTGGTGAAATAATCAATTGCCACCACGGCGTGTGTTACAGACGCTCTCCCTTTTGGTAGCGGTCCGATTAAGTCGATCCCCCATTGAGCAAATGGCCAAGGTGAGTTCATCACTGTGAGGTTCTCGGGCGGTTGGGCCATGTAGTTGGCAAAACTTTGACAATTCTTGCAGCTCTTGGTCCTTTCCTGCGCATCCTGGTGTATCCGAGGCCAGAAGTACCTCGCCTTAAGGCCTTAAAAGTCAGAGACCTCGTGCCGGAGTGGTTCCCACAAATCCCTTCATGTATTTCCTAGAGGACATAGTCAACTTCCTCTTTGTCTAGACACTGTAGTAGTGGAAGGGTGTATCATCGCTTGTATAATACCCCATCGATCAGCGTGTACCTAGCCGCTTGACACTTTTGCTTCCTTGCCTGCTTCTTGTCGGTAGGCAACGTTCCTTCCTTCAGATAAGAGACAATTGAGTCCGTCCGGTGCTGCTCGATGTTAAGCTCATTAGCTCGTCCTCCTGCTCGATACTCGAGCAGGTTTTGATCTCCAACGGGATAGACTTCGACATTTTGGGGTCGGATATAGCGGCCATTTGTGCTATCATGTCAGCTCAAAAGTTCTTTCCCCTTGTGATCTGTTCCACCTTAACCATTTGGAATTTCTTTATCAACTGCCTCACTTTCTGAAGGTAAGCCTCCATCTTCTCGCCTTTTGCTTGGAAACTTTCGTTGAGGTAGTTTGCCACCAGCTGAGAGTTTGTCTGAAACTTTACCTCTTCCGCCTTTACTGCTAGGGCAAGTCTCAGTCCTTCTATTACAACCTCGTATTCGGCTTGGTTGTTGGTAGCCTCAAATTCGAACTTTACGGCGTACTGTACCTCCACCCCTTCAGGATTGAAAAGCACAACCCCTGCTTCTGCTCCCTGATCCTCGCAGGACCCATCCACTGTGATTGTCTATGCGTTGCTCGGGGCAGAGGGTCCTGTTCGGTGTTCGCTGTTCACTTTTTCGTTCCTCTCTGTGCACTCGACCATAAAGTCTACTAGAGACTGAGCCCATATTGTTGTTCGGGGTTGGTAGCTGATGTCAAACTCACTGAGCTCTATTGACCATTTCACCAACCTGCCGAAAGACTCCAGCTTGTGCAAGATCTGCCTAAGCGGCTGGTTTGTCAAAACTGTCACCGAGTGTGCTTGGAAGTAAGGTCTCAACTTCCGGGCTGTTGTTACTAGGGCTAGTGCCCACCTTTCCATTGGCGGATATCGAGTCTCTGCTCCTAACAAAGCTCTGCTCGTGTAGTATACTTGGTGTTGCACCCCTGAGTCTTCCTTTACCAAAACTGAGCACGTTGCCCATTGAGATATCACCAAATATAAATACAGAACTTCTCCTGCTTGCAGCGTTGACAGCAGCGGGGCTTTCAGCAAATATTCCTTCAGCTGTTGGAACGCCGCTTCACATTCCAGTGTCCACTTTGTCTTTCTCCCTTTTCTCATTTCCTGGAAGAAGACGTGGCACTTATCTGTTGCTCGGGAGATGAATCTGTTGAGGGATGCCAGTTTTCTAGTGAGGCTTTGTATCTCTTTGAAAGTGCGCGGGGACCTCATCTCTACTACTGCTCTTATTTTCTCTGGATTGGCCTCGATTCCTCTGTAACTGACCATGAAGCCCAAGAATTTTCCTGAACCAACCCCAAAGGTACACTTCTATGGATTAAGCTTCACCCGATATTTCCTTAAGAGCGCGAAGGTTTCCTCCAAGTGCTTCACATGTTCCTCCGCGTCCTTAGACTTAATGATCATATCGTTCACATAAACTTCCATCGTGTGGCCAATCAGCGGCTTGCAAATCTTGTTCACCAGTCTCTGATAGGTTGCTCTCGCGTTTTTCAGGCCGAAAGGCATGACCTTGTAACAAAATAGACCCTGGTTGGTGATGAAGGCCATGCATTCCTCATCCGGCTAGTGCATAGGTATTTGGTTATAGCCTGAAAAGGCATCCATGAAGCTGAGCAGGCCGTGTCCTGCTGTGGAGTCCACCAGTTGGTCTATTTTCAGCAATGCAAAGCTGTCTTTCAGACAAGCTTTGTTCACATCTGTGAAGTCCACGCACATTCTCCACTTCTCACTTGCTTTCTTTACCAACACCACATTCGAGATCCATTCAGGGTAGGTAACTTCCCTTATGAATCCCGCCTTCAGTAGTTTCTCTACCTCGCAGTTCATGGCCTCATACTTCTCCTGGTTGACCCATCTCCTCTTCTGCCTCACCGGCTTCACGTCCTTCCTTATCGCCAACCTGTGGCAAACCACTTCCAGGTCGATCCCGGGCATATCCTCATGTGTCCAGGCGAACAATTCAGAGTGTGCTCGCAAACACTCGACTAGACTTTCCCTCAGCGGCCTATTAATGCCCGAGCCAATTTGAACCTTCTTTTCATGGTCGTCTGGTCTTATCCCGATTTCCTCCAGCTCTTCAGCGGGCTCCTATCTTCCATTCTTCGACTCTCCCCTTGAGTCCAATGATGTTACTTGCATTGTTTCCTTTGCTGCCACAACATAGCAGCTCTTTGCGACCCTCTGATTGCCCTTGACAACTCCCACGGCCCTATTCACGCGGTACTTCAAGGCCAAATAATGGATAGATAACACCAATTGGCTAATCCTCATGAAGGGCCTTCCCAGTATCGCTTGGTAGAGGCTGACTTCATCTACCACCACGAAGTCTAGCATCATATTCTTCTCAAAAGGAACCCATAGTCATACCTAATTTGACGATTCCCAGAGGGGTTAGCCTTCCTCCCCCAAGCTCTTTCAGGGAGGTGTTCGTCTACTCGAGCCTTACATCCGCTATTTCCAAATCATCGAGTGTGGACTTGAAGAGAATGTCCACCGAACTTCCCAAATCCACTAATATTCGGTTGATCTCCTTATTGGCAACATTCGCTTTCACAACCAAGGCATCCTCGTGGGGGTACAGAACCTCCTCCTCGTCCTCCTCCATCCACATGATGGCCACTTGTTGCACCTTAGTTCTCTTTACAGCAGGTACGGCGAGTAGGACTTCCCGGCCAGCAGAGGCGTAATTGCAATAGTTCTTTCAGGCCATATTCAAATTTCTTGCCATTCGTGGGTCTCCCTGCTATCACCCTCGTAGCAGGCAGTTCATGGTCCAGGCCACAAGCTTGGTCATCTTCCGCTCGCTGCTGCTCGATTACCAGATGGCCCCCTTCAATAAACTCGTCTAAGTACCGGTTTCTAACTAAGTCTTCCACCTGATTCTTTAAATCTTGGCACTGCGACGTCGAGTAGCCATGGTCACCGTGGTATCGGCAAAACCGCCCCCTGTCTCTCCTGCTGGCCGGTTTAGACATTGGTGCTGGGGGGCTCAGTAGCCCTCGTTCCTCCACTACTTGGAACATTTCCTCGAGCGACACCTTTAATGGGGTGTACCATCTGTAGGCAGAGCTTTGTTCAACCACCTGTACCGCCCTATCCCAGGGGAAGCTTCCCGGGTGTGGGGGTAATGAGCGGTCGGCTCTGCTGTTGTTCTGCACAGGCCAGCTTGCGGGTAGGTTACGGGGCGGGTTGCCGCCGTACTGCTGATACTCCTTATAGTCCCGACTGGGGGACCCGCAAGGTAGAGCGGGAGCCATTCGTGGATGGGGAGCCCTCTGCTAGGGGTTATAGGGAGCAACCCGTTCCCTTATTACTCTGGAAGTCGGTGTTCCCCGAGCAGGCCTTCATTTTTCTTTTCGTTTTGCTCCACTGCCCTGCTCACTTTTCAGTTTCGCGGTATTTTCTTCCTCAATAACCATATCCATCTTCACCTGCTCGTATGCATCGAAATACGAATGGATCGAGGGGCTTCGCAAGTTGTACCATGGCCTGCCCATCTTGACCCCCTCCTTCAGCCCCCTCAGCGCCTGGGGGTGATTGAATGCCCCAAGATCCAAGACCGACAGGTGGTATCTTTTGACAAACTCTCGGAGGGACTCCCCATCCCTTTGTTTTATCTCCGCCAATTCCATCATGTCATCTTCGGGGGCTACCGTGCCCCGGAACTGCTCTGTAAATTCCCTGCACATTTGTTCGAGGCTCAGAATGCTTCTCCGCGGTAGTTTGCGGTACCATTCTCTCGCCCTCCCTTCCAAAGTAAGCGGGAAGGCCCTGCACCTTTGGGCGGCCGTTAGGCCCTATACTTCGGTCATGTCGTTGAATCGTTTTATGTGCACTAGCGAATCGCTCTTCCCTGAGAACTTCAAATCTGGGAAGTGAAAATCCCGAGGGATTGTGACGCCCATGATTTCTACCAAGAGTGGGGACTCACTGTCCAGCATTATCCTCTAACTCGGGGCTTTCCCATTTCTCCGGAGGCCCTCTACAACCTGCGCCAACCTGCGCACTTCTCCTTCCAATTCCTCCGCGCGGGAGGTAGGTGCCGTGTCTTGCAAGTGCTGGCGGGATTCTCTGAGTGGGGGTGTTCCCACGGCTGGACTCAGGGATATCATTGCTTGCTTTCCTCTGTCCATCCCTGAGTTCCTGCAGGATGGACATCAGCATCTCCATTTGTCTTTCCATCCGATCCATCCTCTCGCGGATTTCCCTATCTCGAGACTCATTGGCCACCTCCCTTAAAGTCACCGACTCCTCTGGGCTTACTCCTCTCTTGCTATTTCCTCTCATTGTTGTGTTGTATTTTTCGAATGTATCGGGAAGTTAGGCTTTTTGAACTGCTCCTCTTCTGCTGAAATGTTGATGTTGCTTTCTGCTCGCTCCCAAGTAAAGCTGTGAACTTCTGCTCGCTGGATGCTCGAGCAGAATTCCTCACTAATCTCTGTCTTCCTCCGTTTACTAGAACGGTGATTTCCTTCGGTCTGCACTTACAAAGAACAGTGTCAGGGGTTGCCGGGTGTTTTTCCGGCGAAAATCTTTCGCGCTCAAGTCGGTAATCGAGTTGATTCTTTTTGTATCCCTCTTCGTTTGAGAGACCGGAAAAATAAGGACGATTTAAGGGTAAAAGTGATAGAGAAAGTCCCCAAGGTTCAAAAGAAAAAAAAAAAAAAGAAAGAAACCCCTTAACCTTGTCCCTCAGCTGATATTTATCCTCCTGTTTTCCCGCTCCTATTTGCTGGGACAGCCGCCCTCCGCATTAATTGTGCCTGGGCCCCTTTGACAACTGGGGTTACCGCGGCACACCTTGGGGATGTGGGATGTCAGGCGAGTATAGATTCCCGTGGCCTAATGATGGTGCCGTGCACGCGTGTATGAAATGATAACACTGTGGGGGCATGCACCAGCCATCGGTAACAGTGACGAAGCCTTACGACATGGGGTGCCTGCCAGGCATCAATTGTCGTGTTAAGTTTTCAGGAGGAGGGGTCATCTTATTTTAAGCCGGCTCTGCTCGAGCTTTGCTTCCCTCCGTATTTTTGACGATGCGACTGGATCTTGCTCGGAGGTTCGAAGACCTCGAGAAGGAAAAGAGGGTCAGGGCTCGACCAGCCTTGGAACACTTGACCTTGACCAGCTTTGATACCTAGCGAGGGCATCTTCGTGCTCACGGTCAAGTCTTCTGCTCTGGTTGGGTTGACCCCGAGGGGGTTTGCTCGGTATTACCCAAATAATTAGTTCACTTAAAAAATCTTGAAATTGAGTGGCGCCGTACCTAGCATGTATACGTTCACAAAACTCTTGCCAAGTCATAGAATCTCCTATAATTAATTGGAACCATAGTTGAACATCTCCCTCCAAATGTAATGAAGCAAGTGTTACTTGTTCTTTTTCTGACGTTTGATGAAGGCGAAAAAACTGCTCAACTCTACACACCCAACTAGTCGTATCTATACTGCTATTGAACTGAGAAAAGTCAAGTTTAATCAATTTTGGAGGATGTGAATGTTGTCTTTTGCTTTTGCAACCGCTATGGTACTTTCATATTGTCCTAGATTGTGAGGTGGGGCATTGGAATGTTCTCCTTCTTCTTGTTCAACCTTTAGTGGACAATTGCTTGAATTAAGCTTCTCAAATAGCTCATTGATCTTCTCCAAAATCTTTTGTTGACCAGTCATAAGAGAGCCAACATCCTACTCCAACTTATCCACCTTGTCATCTATGTTTAAGCTCTGATACTACTGCAGTACGTACTGAGGTTTATATCTCTTTTGTTTACTAGAACTTATTTTGAAGAAGAAATAAATAATTGAAATTTGTTAGGTTAATTGAGTTACTAGTGGCCTCTAGCAACTTAATTACAGGAATCAAACATCAATATTTTTTTATTTAATAATGGCATCCAATTTATAACCAAAATACAACATTTAAATCCTAAAACATAGCAAAAGAGTTGCAACTCCTTCATCCTGTGATTACTTCCTAATGACAAAAGAGCAATAAGTTGGATTAAACTTAGACCACAAAATAGCCACTAATCCATGTAGCTAATTACTTAAAATAACCAAAAAAAAAAAATAGTGCCCCTAACAAAATATGCCATGCAGTTGAGATTTTCACAACATGTGGAGCTTCTAGCATCCCTTCAAAACATTTTATACTTATAGCTCTTTGATAAAAAATTTGAAAAAGACAAAACATTACAATAGAGTTTGAATTAAATTTTACTATGATCTATAATAAATTAATTAATTTGTAACCATATCATTGCAAGAGTAATTTGTTTCTTCATTGATTCAAAATTATTATGATTTATAAAAAATTATTTATATCATGTATTAGGATTTAATCATTTAAAGATACTAGTTAGTAACTTAGGATTCATGATTTGTCCTTTAAGGGAACTTCCTCTGCGCTTTACAAGGATATTAAAGGGTCTGAACAGCATTCCCCTTTGACAACACGTTAGGAACGATCTCAAAAAGCCCAAATCCACAAAACCAAAATGCCCATTTTTAGAAAAAGATCAGTATTGACTCGCCTTCTTCACCAACCAACCACCTTAACGAATCTCCATATCTTCTCTCGTTTCCTCACAATCTCTAATTTTCTCCCTCTAAAACTTCCCACCGCCCCTAGAGAGAGAAAAATCAGCCATGCGATCGCGGTTCACATTAGCCCTATCTCGTACTTTAACGAGTAAAACGAGACCGTTTTCATCGTCAGGCCAAACCCCAACAACCGAACCGCCCACTAAATTCCCCCTAACTCTCGCGGGCCTCCGGGCCCGCCTGGCCTCCGAGTCACCCGCCCTCTCCGACTTCGTCGACCTCCAATGCAACAGTTTGTACTCCGTCGAAGTTGGAACCAAAAAGAAGCCCCTGCCAAAGCCCAAATGGATGAAGGAATCGATTCCCGGAGGCGATAAATACGTTCAGATTAAGAAAAAGTTGCGCGAGTTGAAGCTTCACACTGTTTGTGAAGAGGCCAAGTGCCCTAATTTGGGAGAGTGCTGGTCTGGCGGCGAGACGGGCACTGCAACGGCCACAATTATGATCTTGGGCGATACCTGTACTCGCGGTTGCAGGTAATTATTCGGATTTATTAAACGGCACCTGTGTTATTAGGAATTTGGAATTTGTGTTAATTAGGTTGGATTGTTTGGAAATTTAAGGTTTTGCAATGTGAAGACGTCGCGTGCACCTCCACCACCTGACCCGAACGAGCCCACGAATGTTGCTGAGGCAATTGCGTCGTGGGGTTTGGATTATGTGGTGATTACTAGTGTTGATAGAGATGATTTAGCTGATCAGGGAAGTGGGCATTTTGCTCATACGGTGCGGAAGTTGAAAGAATTGAAGCCGAATATGCTTATTGAAGCATTGGGTATGAATTCTTTTGAGTGTTTTTGTTGTCCATGGATATTGTAATTAATCTTGCCTGTATTGTGTTGATGGTGTAGTTCCTGATTTTCGTGGAAACAATGGCTGTGTGGAGGAAGTTGCTAAGTCGGGGTTGGATGTCTTTGCTCATAATATTGAGACAGTTGAAGAGCTTCAAAGTGCTGTGAGGGATCAGCGTGCTAATTTTAAGCAATCCTTGGATGTTCTAATGATGGCCAAAGACTATGCTTCTGCTGGAACACTCACCAAGACCTCAATAATGTTGGGTTGTGGGGAAACACCTGATCAAGTTGTGAGTACAATGGAGAAGGTGAGAGCAGCAGGTGTTGATGTAATGACATTTGGTCAATATATGAGGCCATCAAAGCGACATATGCCTGTGTCTGAATACATCACCCCTGCGGCTTTTGAGAGGTATCGAGCACTTGGCATGGAAATGGTAAGTGGCAACCTGACCTTAAAAGTATTTTCATTCTGGTAGTTACCTTTTTTGTTTTATGTCGTTTGGTGAATGTAAAATGGTCAAACTATTGATATCAGTCAAGTACTGTTTCCTATCAAAAAAAAAAAAAAATGATATCAGTCAAGTGACTGGGTCAGAATTACTTGGAAGTTTGTTTGCAATTAATTGTCATTGTGTGTGTGATATGGGATAAGGGTGTGTTTGTGTTTGATATTAATATTCTGACATTCTAATTTGAAGGAATTCTTGGTCCCCGAGTTTGTTTGGCAACCAAGTTTCTGTCGTGTGAGCCTGCCGTTGTGCTTTGGACATGTAATTGATATTCCCTTGTCATGATGACATGGTAGATCCGAAAAATTTTTCATTTTAGGAAAGTTTACAGCAAGAACAGTCTCGATTCTTTACTTGCATCACTTATGCCACCAGTATAGCTGTAAAATGCATGCCAACCGTGGGGTGGTTATCCACAGGCTTTTATGCTCTAGATTGTGCCCTCTATATCTGTCATTGACAATGAGATTGGCTATGGTCTCTTCCACCTCCCCTTGTTGATGTGATCTTATCTTTCTATTAATGAGTCATATGAGTCCTGCCAAACTTTGGGGCTTTGCACTCTGGTTTTTACTTGAATGTTTGCCAACTTTATATGATTGGCTTAAACGGATGGTGTGAAGTTGATTGCTTGCTTAAAGAAATTCATTGTATGGTGTCCTTTTCGGTGCAGGGCTTTTATGTACCGTTCTTATAACAAATAACAGGTAGCATTTTAGGACTTATAAGATCGTGATGCCTTCAGGATTTTTTGATTGTTGTTACCATCTTTTGTATAAGCACGAATTAATTGCTTCTTCTCGAACTTGTGATGTGTGCCAAATTTAATAACAATTTGAAATTCCTTAATGATTGAAGTGGTTACTCTATTATTTATTTATTTTTAATTTTATTCATCATATACTGCAGAGTTGTGATTGTGATATTTCAAAATTTATGCTTTTGTAAACAGGGATTTCGCTATGTGGCATCTGGTCCTATGGTCAGGTCATCATACAAGGCAGGTGAATTCTACATCAAATCTATGATAGAATCTGATCGGGCTGAATCTTCTTCTTAGCTGCCCATCTCCTGATGAATCCTTAACTAATTTTCCATCTATATAAAACATGAATCCATCCATCAGTTTCTTGTTTGAATGATTATTTTCATTTATATAGTACCAATAAGCATTAGAATAAATCTAGGGCAAATTGGTTAATACAGAAGAGAATACATAGGCTGGACCGGAGATTCCCAGTTTGGCCTGTATTTTAGGTTGTACAAGCTTGACCTCAAATGGGTACAATGCTATTATTTAACTTTCATATGTTCCTGTTGTATATCGATGTTTTTGTAATTGGTATTATTTTTTTCCACTGCTTTTTAATTGTGCTTTTTCTTTGTCAAGAACTGATTGATCATGTTTCTGAGGTATAATAGAATCCACATCTTTTGGAATTGCATTTTCAAGTAGCTGCCACTGTTAACTCATAATCTTCCCATACCCATATTACAATGTATGGGACTTTGAACTGCTTGAGATGAAACTCAATAGTTCAGTTGAAAAGAAACATGTATAAATACAATATTTGGCTGTATCAAAGTGTCTTGGCAAGATATGTATGGGACTTCTGTATCCGTTTTATTTGCCCGTCTTTACTAGGCTCCCTTGTATCAAAAAAAGAATCTTGGCGAGATCATTGTTATGGTCTTGTTGTGGTTTTCAAGGTGGTCGGCTGGTACTACTATCTGATCTTCAACCGCCCACTAACACTGGTCGAAAGATGATTCTGCCGCTGGGGCTGCATACTGTTAAGGTGTAACCTTAAAAGTTAATGGACCACCACTAGGGATGGCAATGGGCCGGGACAGGGCTTGGCCAAAGCCCGAGCCCGAGCCCGATATTACGTGATGCTCGAGTCCTATAAAGTCCGAATGTTCAGAATTGGAGTGGTCCTGGTCGAGTAGGCTCGAGACTGTTGGGCCGATCGATTTTTTTAATATTTAAATAATTCTAATTTAAAATATTATAATATATTAATATTTAAAAACTTTAAAATCTTATTAAAATAACATAAATATAAAAATTATTCTAATCAACATTTTTACCATAAATTATATAAATAATTAAACACAAACAAAAATTAGATCTAATTCAAATAAAAACACAATTTAATTTAATAATCTAATTAAAGATTTCATTAATTTAACAAACAAATAAATTAAAATAACATAAATATAAAAATTATTCTAATCAACATCTTTACCATAAATTATATAAATAATTAAACACAAACAAAAATTAGATCTAATTCAAATAAAAACACAATTTAATTCAATAATCCAACTAAAGATTTCATTAATTTAACAAACAAATAAAAACACATAATTCGATTACATAATTTAAACAAGAAGTTCTTTAGTTTAAAAATGATAATTCACAATCCAACATGAAAAAAAAAAAATTACTCCAATACTTATGGACATACGTTTATTTTTTTTAAGTCGGTCGGTAGGACAGGATGGATTATATAAAGCTCGTACTGCCTCAATTAAAGCACTGATATGTATAAGTTCGAACCGTACTTAAATTAGGACCAGTTCTAAAATAAAGGCCGGACTAATCGGATTAAAATCAGGACCGGACTTTTTTTGCCATCCCTAACCACCACTCTGGTCCATTTTAGGTGCACCTAATTCTTAAACTGTTTAAAGTGGTAATGGTTTGCAGTGTGAGTGACAGGATGAATTTCAACAGATGGATTAGTCATTAGTTGATTCAAAATATCTTTAGGCTTCCCATGCTTGGCAAAGCAAGCGTAAATCCTTTTATCCTCGCAACTTTGTGGTAAAAGTTAAAAGTTCGATAATCAATTAGACAGTAGACATTTCATATTAATTTGTGCTTGGGAAAGTCCAGTAGTATTTCCCACGGCTCTGCTATTGCTAGAGAACGGGACCCATGGAATAACCTCAAATGGGAGGAGAAGACGCCTGGATACCCTTAACCATTGTCCCTTTCAATTTTTTGATTTGGGCGTTGTGTTAGGCAATAAAAAGACCATTGATCTCTAATTTAGATATAGAAGAGCTTCAAGGAGCAAGGACCATTCATATATTTTTTTTTCCTTAAATCTTAGTAATATTAGGGTCTAAGATAAGGGCATAATGTTTCCACGGTAAAGCTCCAGCTCACTATGTAAAATCATTGATCATATTCATAGCCATAGCTAGTTCCAATATCTTTCCGTACTGTTGTTAATCCCAAATTAATCAACATAGTTATCTCAAAGATCCCATTTAAAAACACACCCCACCTTAACATAATTACATCCAGTCTGTCCCCCTCGTTTTCCCTCCACCTCTAATTATTTCCAAAAGCCTTGAACAATTGATTCACTTTTTGCAAATACAGTATTAGCTTTAGCTCACACTTTTATGCCCTAGCCAAAGCCAGCCACCCTCCTCCTCTCTGTTTCTTGGAGTTGGAAGATATAATTATGAAAGGCCCATCTAAATAAGCATATATATATATATATATATATGTAGCTCCGCCCAGGTCAATCACACTCTTACTCTCTTCACATCTTCCACCTCCAACCCCAAGTTCTAGCAAAATCCAAATGTACATTTCATATCTGGTGGAATTTTAGAAAAAAAAAAAAAAGAAAGAAAATTCAAACTCACACAAAATGCATTTCACAACATGACCTTATATTACTGTTAGAAGAATTCCAATTTCTAGTATTATGGGTTGCTGTATTAGCTCCAACAAGAAAATCCCACATCAACCAAAACCTCCCGTAATGGAAGAACCTGGCAGTAACAACAGATCTCCATCACCACCTTATCTCGAAGAAGAAGAAGCTGTAAAAGAAGTGGTAGTCTCAGAAACACCATTGCCGAAACCACAACAAAACCCAAAAGAGAACAATAACACTACCCAGATGGCCACAATTCAAGAACTCAAGATGGAAGCTGAAGAAGAAGAAGAAGAAGAAGTAGAAGGAGACATGCCTCGAGCACTGTCGCAGGTGTCAGAAATATACAGCATTGGCGAGAGCTTCTCAACAGCAACAACAGCTACTACTACTACAACAGCTACTACTACTGCAACAACAACAGTGGCTTTAACAGATATTAAAGATGATGATGAAGCAATAAGCAAAGCGACCAACAGAGATTTGGGTCACAGCTCTCCAGCTAAGGTGCCAAGAAAACGTCCTATTGCCGGAGGAGCGAAATCCCAGGCTAAGAGAGCTGGCTCATTACGTGTTATGTCGAGGCCGGTTCTGGGGAGGACAGTGCCACGTAATCTGGGGCCTACTGGGGTGAGGAGAGGGGTTTTTTCTTCCAGTCGGCGGATGAGGTCACCGGGGGCCTGTGGAGTAGGTAATGTGACAACTGGAAGAGCAGGCGGCAAGTTAGGGGTGGAGAAGGAAACTAAAATTAAAAATGCGGTGAACGACGGCGTTTTGGTGGAGAAGAGTGGGTTAAACGAGTCTCTTAATAACCCTCGTGTTTCCTTGGAATGCTTCATATTTCTGTAAACTTTTTCTTGTTTTTGGTTTTTGGTTTTTGGTTTGGGTAGCAAGGACTTGCTGCATATTTGTTTGGGTTGGGATTTTCTGTAAATTGTAATGTAATTAATAGTATATATTTTTATTTTACCTTGGAATAATCGTATTTCTTCATTAGAAACAAGATTTGTTTTTTTTTTTTTTTTACTTCTGCATGGTAGTAAGTTTTAAGTGTTTATAGCCATTCAATCTAAGTTATCTAACCAATAATCGTTTTAACTTTTTAACTTTCACTGTAAGTTAAAACTTCTCTAAGCAAATCACATAATGAGTAAATACACAAGTTGTAAATACAATTAAAATTTTTCTGTTATTAATAATAAAAAAAAAAATTATAGGGACAGTAGTATCTTGAGATGGTAACTTAAATGGGGATATGGAAGTGCATGTGAAGTGTTATGGTGCTTGGAAGGGACTAGCCCCGGCCCTCGGGAGCATCTTGGTTGATTTCTCTTTATTTTGTTTTTGGGATGAGATGGCCGGCAAAGGCGGAGACTCGTTCTCTTTTCCTTGGGAGTTGGTGCTAAATGTCGCACAAAAGAGAGGAGACTCTTGTCTTGAGAATCAAAATTACTTATTTTTTTGGTGGATCATGGCCTTGTTAACATACTTAATTCTTCTCCAAAAAAAGAAATTAAAATCCTTAATTTGGAGTCCAAATCCTCGGTCAAAATTATAATATTTGGATGGGAAAAGGTATTATTATCATCGAATTAAACTTTCACTTAAACTTTACTTTATTATTATTATATCTCAAATGCAAACTTGATATTGCAAATTTTCTATGGATATGTCTCTTTCGTCTTCTGGGATGAGATCGCTGGGGATTCATAAAGAGTTCTTTACTCCCTTGGTCTTTGAAAGACGGGTTCCGGTGTGCAGATCACTATTTCCATTTCTGGTTAACACTTGGGATAAGTTTGATATTGCTTTTTAATTGGTGATTATAAGTTTGATATTGCTTTTTAATTGATAGTTTTTGTATTTGTTCTAGATAAGGAAAATTGTATTTTTTATGTGATACTTTAAAAAATGAAAATGCATTTGGTAACTTGTCTTATATAAAAATAAAATTAGTAAAAATTTGTTCAGTTGTTCATCTAAAAAAGTATAAATAATAAGAGAGAGTAAAAAGTACTTATTATTCAATAAAACTCTTGTAATAATTACATTTTTTTAAGTTATTGTCATAAAGTGAATTTTTTTAAAAATGATCTTTTATAATTGAAGGAATTATTTTAGTAAATGAAATTATAAAAAAAAAGCTCTAAAAGATAGCGTAATGTGTAATATAATCAACATAAAACAATATTTTATTAAAATTTTTATTTAGTTGGAATATTTAATTTATTGTACTTTTGTGTAATTTTTTGTAAATATATGAATATATTAGATTGGCCTGCAACCTACAAAGTATATACATAATAACAAACGATTTTTTTTTTAATGTTTTCTATTTATTATAAGACCACTAAATTACATACATCGTAAGTTACAGCAACTTGAAAGTAATTACTTAATACCAAAAATTGATAGCATATAAAACAAATAAGAGATTATAAGTAACTACTTTTAATTAGGTTTGTTGTAACTTACATATGAAACTTAACAAAATTCTTATTATAATAATAAATATGAAACACATCTTAATTTTGGGATCCACAATTTATGTAGTAATGTTACAAAGTCAAATTTGTGGAACTACTGGCAGAGAATAGGCCAATTTCCTTAATACACAAATGAAAATGATTTATTTTCTATAAGTATAGCATTTCCCTCCAAAATGAGTCCATCAAACAAGTTTTATTCTTTTTCCTTTTCTCAAAACGGAAAACAAAAACTGAAAACAAGTTTGATCGGTTTGTTTTTACTTTCTTTGCTCTGTTTTGATACCATTCCATGCATGCCTTAACAAGATCACATAAATATTCTACAGTTATTGACAGCTATGAAGAAAGTCTATGGCTATGGACTGCTGATCGAAATGGACTTAGGATTTTAACATGTTGAACTCCCGAACATATGGTGTTGTTCAATATTAAATGGGAGACATATATAACTGTATTTATTTCTTGTATTTTGAAAATACCTTAAGATATCTCAATTGTTTAATATATTACACTCATGTTTTTTTTTTTTTTACTTTTAAAGTAATATTCGTACAACAATATTCTTAGAGATATTAGTTAAATTATCTCTAAAAAATTAACCTTATAAGTAAAGTAAAAATAAATATAATTTTTTTATTATTTTACTTTAGGATTAATTTGATAAATTAATTTTTTTATAAATACTATTGATAAGATTATAATAACAAGAGATATTAAACATTGCTTTAAGTTAGTTAGTATTAATTTATTTTAAATAATTAGAAGATTGTTGTACGGATATGAAAAATATTAATTCATTCGGGTTGATAATTATTGGTTAATTTGCTAATAAATAATAATAGATTAATTTGTTAATTAACTTTTCTCATAGATTAAATAGTTAATGTCTCCAAAATTATAGTAAGGGTGTTATTGTAAAACACAAAAAATAAGGACTAAGAGTGTCACATATTTAATTACAAATATGTCTTTAGATATTTTCAAAATATAAGAACTAAACACGAACTTAATTAAATTAAAATATAGTGACTATTCAAATATTTTCCCATGTTAAATATGTATGTCTTATGTCAAACAGTACAGATTCATTTGAATGCTTCCTCAATCACATTCATAAGATTCCACTATTGATCAGAAGCTCTTTTTCCCCAGAGAATTTTTCATGCCATATCTCGTTTGTCCATTAATTTATACATAATTAATATCACAAAAGAAGATGCAGTTTTAAGAATTATCTGATATATATCCATTCTGTACTTCTTGTCAACAGTGAAAAGTTCACTAGAAAAATTGTCTTAAGAGTAAATTGAATGGCATTCAGATCTTTTAATTTTTTCGTTTTTGTTTTTTTTAGAGAAATTCAATTCATAAGAGGTAAGAAAATGAGACAAATGACCAGCGAAATAAAGCCAACATGCCACAATCATCAAGTAAAAATATACACGCATGATGTTTGCACATAATAAACCTGTTAGGCTTTTATCTCTCTGATATTTCATTCTTTCTTCACTAGTTGTGACACTAAACTTGAGTTCATATCAAATATGTTATGAAAGACTCGGTTTTTTTTTTTCTTCTTTCAATTATTTTCAACTGAGCTTGAGGTGAAATTGAGGCTTTGGTTATGCTGATGAAGAGGCTGCAAGATGTGCTCTGGGGGACAAGGTGCCGGAGCTGGGTGTGCTATGAATGTAGGAATTTGCTCGCCGGGCATCAAAACTGATACCCCTTTGGCATACTTTGTCATCTGCACAAACATATAAAATCAATATACACTTCATGCTCTAATGTGGCAACGCTTCAAATGGTCAGATGGGTTCAAGTATTAACGACAAGAAGAGCTAATTTTGATTATTTTAACCACAGTTGATAGAAGAGACAAAAGGGGTAACCTTTTATCATGCTTAAGGTACAAGAATAGGTTCATAACGGAGTGGAGGTAACCTTATCAAAAGGATTAGTTCCCATACTATAAAATAACACCAATGTCTGTTGATTTCATAACTCTATCCATAAATCAAGGGTATGCTCCATACTTAATTAGGTTATTGAATGTTAGTAACATTCTGAAATTGGTGAACGAAGACACGTTACAAGAATATCTTAAGTTTGAAAAACCAAGCAACAAAGCAAATAATTGAGGCAAGAAAACAAATTTGTCGACGTGCTTATATGCATTTACTAGCGTGGGACAAATCTTGGGATGGCACAAAAAGGAGATCGTCAACTCCATATAGTAAATTAAGGAGATTTTATTTTAAAGACAAAAACAACGTGGATATTTATGCGAACATTCAAACGTTGAGGATTTCACACCATGGCCTTAAGGATGCTTACATTGTTGACTTTTCAATAACCTAGACATGAAGATTTGACAAAACTTCTATGGTTTTGGCTTGTTATGACTCTGGAGACAAAACCCACATGCTTTGTGAGATTTCTTGGTCCCATTAGCCCTACAAAAACTATGGTTCAAATTAAGCGCTTCATGTCATTAGAGAACTAGAGAACTATATATGTTTATTTACCTTGCAAACAGAAAAGTACAGAGCACTATTTAGACAAGTTATAATAAGTAACATTGTCACCTGAAACTATTAGATTAATCCAAAATTTCGACACCATTCACAAGCGTCGTAGATGAAGTTACTGATTGGATCATGATCAAATTGTGCTTGTTCATAAACATTGAAGAAGGAAAAGGGAAAAATTGCACCTAAACACTTCCATTTCATAGACAAAATTTTCAACTCAAGCATGACAGAAATTGGCAGCAGTTAATGAATAGATCACGTTGTTGGTAGGTGAATGGCGAAGCAAAAATGAATTCACCTATATATATTATTGAATACATATTAACAAGACAAAACTGTGCCATAACTTAAGAAGAATAATAAGGAAAATACTAATATTTTAACGTGTAATGGTGTATATAAATATGCTTTGGGATGATGAAAGATTGTTATTCCAAGATCTTAATAATCAAATAAGGTTGCGTTGGATAGCCGTTGCAATAAACTATTGAAGTATAATATGATTAACAATGCATAATGCATCCACTAAAGAAGCTCCCTAGCTATTAATAATTATCCATCTCATTTTCCATGAATCCACAATCGTAATCAAAAGATTACATTGCCCTTTTGCAATCATGCTCTAAAATACTATCACTATAGCACTATGAAAAAAGTTAAAAAAAATTATATCAATTTTATTTGGCATAACTTAACCCCATGTTTATTCTGAATAGGAAAGGGAAACTGAAGCATCAATGGTTGATGAAGAAAGAAAATGGAGACATGCCAACATGAGCAGTCCAATAGAGCCTATAGTGATTGGATTTTTCATATACATTTAGAACTACTGGGTCCCTTTTATCAGTAATAGTAATATTTATCTTTCTAGAAAACAGTCACAATCATTATAATCATAAATCAGTAAAAAAAAAAAAAAGTAAGTGTATAATTATAAATCTGTGGCTGGAGGAAAAAAAAAAATTGAAAAAATGTGGCATCAAATACAGAGCAAGCTTTGAAACCCATCATTTGCAAGTGTAAAAAGTGCTTACTGATAAAATTAAGCTGTAATTTGCAAAATGGGTAGTCAAAGTGCATGAATTAGCTATAATGACACACACAAAGAAAGTATATGAACAGTCACAATCATGTTAGCAAGTGTACTCATTGCATCTGCTGATAATATAGAAAGTGATATTGGGAAAAAGAAAGCAAAATTTCGGTGCTTGCAGCAGCTGCCATCAGAAGCAGAAAGCAAAAAGAGAAAAAGGTAATTTCTATTTTCTATGAGAAAGAGGGAGAGAGAGAGAGAGCGTACTTTGGGAGAAGGGTAATTGAGCTTGCCATTGAACATCATCTGTGCTTCAAGATCAGAAGCAGAGTTGGGACCTGAAGGCATTGATGACCTTGGCCTTAGAAATCTCTCAAAGATGGCCATAACAAGGAACATTGAAATGAGAATGGCTGTGGCTACAAACCCAAATGAGACCGCGTTCACTGAGTTGTCAAAACGCCTCCAGTGCTCTACTCTATCTATATTCAAAGGAGCCACTGGTGGTTCTGCCATTAACCAGCTGCTATGATCTTCACCATTCATTAGAGGCATGTATTAACTGTTAACTAACACAACAAAAGACAAGTCTCTGCTGTGTTTTTGAGAACATTATGCTTATGCATGCATTAATCTTTAGTTTTTGAACATGCTTGTGGACGGAAAATTGACAAAAAGAAAATTAAAGAAAGAGATGTTATTTAAAGAAGAAGATATGTGTGTGTGTGTGTTCGAGTTGCGAAAGAGAGAAATGGCTGGAGGTTGAAAATGGAGTCTTGGATTATGAGTTCTAAGAGGTTGATTGAAAAGAGAGATTTTTGTTATGAGCTCTCTATGTATATAAATAAATGATAAGTCTCAGGCTTAAGCTTTTTACTTGGTGGCTTTTGGTGTTAAAATTACTACCACATGCATGTGCTGTTAACTTTTCTCATTTTGACCGCTTTACTTGAAAAAGGAAATTTCGCACCTAAAGTACAATACATAATAAAAATCGAAAAATTTGCCTTTTTTTTTCGACCGAGAATGACTTCTCAAAAAGTTCAAAAATCTTCTCCTTGAGTTAATATAAAACAGTTTATATTCAATTATTTACAGTACTTGACAATATTCATTAAAAATATCAAGTTTAAGATTATAAATACATATTGATTAGATTGATTGGCACCTCATTTCCTCAATTTTAAGGTAAAGAGTTTGAATCTTCCCAATAGTTATAAGAGTTTATTTATTTATTTGTTGGATTTCAATGGACTTTAACTTATACTTGGGGCTTTGGTATGTTAGATTATGTTGCGCTTCAATTGTATGTTTATACTTTGGCATTGGTTGTATTGTATATAATATTTAAAAATTTAGCTATTGATTTTTTCCCTTTTTTTTTTTAAGTGCGATTAATGATTAGTTAAATCTCTATAATATACTATTAATAATGAACACGATACAAAATTGGAACTCTAATAAGAATATGATTCTAATTCCAAGTTAAATAAAAAATTTAATATGTTTCAACATAAAAATTAACTCTCTCTCACAAATATGGGTAGACTAAATATAGTTACTCGAATATTAATAAAAGTAAATATGTTCTAATATAAAAATAAAAATATAAATTTTTATTATAAACATCAATAAATATAAATTTCTAATTATAAATATCAGTAAACTTTAAAGATAAACCTATAAATGTATGAAAAAAGAAAAAAAAAGTTTGTTCTAAGAATGTACAAATTGAATTCTTTTTCTAATTAATTAAGAATCAAACTAGTAGGTAGCTTGTTTTTTTAATTATCTAAAATTTAAATGAATTTGAATATTTTTTAAGTTTGAGTGTATATGAATACAAATATATGAATGATATGTCTATTTCTCTTTTTCTAATATTTGAGTATAAGTGGTATCTTATTTATTTTTATAAATTAAAAATTTTTAAATATGATTATTTAATATTTATGTCGTTATAAATAAATAAAAAAAATTAGGTTTTATAGTTCAGTAAACAATTATATTTAATAAAAATATTTTTAGAATATAATATTTACTTCTCAATCAAACTTTTTTTTCCTTTAGATAAAAATAAAGAGTATTTTTTTATTAAGAAGTAATTGTCTAAAATAAGACATGTTACAAAAAAAAGGAAGCAAATTTAAAAAAAAAGTCTAAAATTAATAAAATTTCAAACTTCAAATATTTAACAAATAAGCTCTTAACTTTTTGTTTTATCAGTAAAATCAACTATTACACACAAAATATTTTATTTAACTCTCACATAATATTTATTGTTTGTAGGGGGTTAATTAGTTAATCTCAATTAAATCTTTTACATCCTATTTTTTATATATAGATAAGCAAATAAGTAATATTTTTTTCCTTCGTAAAAATGAAAATTTAAGCTATAATCTATATGTAAAAATTATTATCGTATACACCAAAAAAAAAAAGAAAAGTTGAAAATTTCGAAAGTTATTTATTTTGAGAAGAAAATTATACTATGACAATTGTAATTGAATACCTCAAGTGAAGAGCACCCATAGTCATCTATAACATTCTCTTTAATTGCAGTTTGATTCATTAACATACTGCATTCGATCCACTTAATGGTAATGGTCCCCTCTTTTTCCACTTCAGGCCACAAGGAATCACGTGACTCCCGTGCACGAGATCCCCAAACTGTGGTCCCGAAAGGGACCACTACGCCACGTGTACTCCAGGTACTGCGCCTGATATGGGTCTATTACGCTGCAACTCTAATCCTTCAGGTTCCCTCATCAGGCCCATCACGACCGTTCATTTCATATCACAGTTTCTTACAGGAGTCAGAAGATTGTTATCAATGAACAGAGTATTGAATTTGGGCGATCAGATTGCGGGGCCGGGTCACAGGAGACCCGTGCTCGTCTCGGATTCACGTGAAAGACAATTTTAGGTCTCTTTATTTGGCTATGAATGATTATCTGATGCTTCTTGTTCATACCATCTCTTTCTCTTCTTTTGATGGTAACGCGAGTCAGAGCCTGGGCTCTGCGCATTGGGCCCCTTTTCCTTCTTTAGGCATCGAAAACTTGGGTCCACCTTATGCATCGACGAAACAAGTTGCATAGCTTTTACATAGCCTTGTGAAAATAATCTAAATAAATAAAATCAAATTGTCACATGACCAATCACCAAGATATGTACATAATTGTATAATTACAAACAATTAAAATCAACAATTACTTGATCTCGGTCGCTAATTGAGTCGAAATCTCTACATATTATTTAGTTGGTCAAGGGTGTATGATATATTCATATTCAATTTTTCTTAATCATGTCTCCAAGATTTATAATTAATCAGGATTTTACTTGGTTCATTTTAGTTTTACTGTTTTAATTTTCATGTGTAGATAAGAATTCTAACCTTTTTATCTCATGATTATTTAGATTAAAAAACAAAATGAGGTATTTTATTAAAAAAATCAAAACCAACTTTATAAATTTTTAAAATTTAATTATATTATAATAAAAGCTTCCATTATAACTTTGAAAGGGAAATGATGATATCGAATTAGGGATGGTAAAATTCGGGGTTCGAGTTCGGGTTCGGCGTTCTCATTTTCAGACCCAAATGACAATTTCTCTTACCGGATCTAGATTTAAACTCGGATTTTTTAACCCCGATTCGGATTCAACCCAAAAAAATCCAGGTTTTCAGATTGCGGGTTTTCAACTTGGTAGTTGGATGAAGGCTGGAACTTCATGCATGCCATTTTTTGCTCTTTGAAATTTGTAGAAACATAAAAAATAGAATAAATTCATGAGATTTCAACTAAATTTTCTTACTTCAGTAACAAAGTTTACAATTATATCAATATTATGTGTTAAAATGTTGCATTTGACTATTCACAACAACAAAAAAAAAATTAATAATTACTGAAATTAAGCATAAGCAAAAATTAAAAAAGAAATACAGAAAAAAAGAACAAAATTTCTTGGATTAATTAGGTAGCAAATTGGGTGGCGATGGGTGGTTAAGTTCAATGAGAATGTGATCGTTGGTGAGAAGGGGTAGCTGCTAACGATAAAGCTTGCTCTTTGGCAAAAGATGAGATCGACTTTGACGGCGCACCAGAAAAAAATACATAGATTTGGAAGGAAAAAGAAGTTGCTTGCATACTTTGTGATTCGATTCCTCTTGATGATAATAGATGAAGAATTACCGATGATTTAAATTAATGATGTACTAATGAAATATTAAATTGATGTTGGCAGTTGGGGATGAAGAAGAGAGAGCTATAAGGGTGGGCGACTAGTGGGTTTCTTTTTTGTGCTTTAGGGTTTCGTTTGATTTGTTTTTCCTCCCAAATTTTTGCTTTTATATTTCAATTAATAATAAAATTTAATTAAATGATAATTATAAAATACTGTAGTTCAAGTCTGAGTTATGGAAATCCAAGTTTAGGTGAACCCTGAACCGGACCTGGATAAATTTGGGTTTAAGAAATTATATCTGGTTCTGCATTTTTATTTTATCCGGGAGCAATTAACATAAATAACCCGTTAAACTTTCATTTTTCATAATTAACCTCTCTACTTATTTTCTATCAATATTAACTAAACAAAAATATTTTGCCCCAAATTATCCTCCTTATTTTATACTTATTTCATTTGTTTTCGTCTTCTCAAACCAAAGCTGTAATTTTTTTTTATTTTAATCATCATTAACAGTGTCAAACGAAAGACCGAAAGAGTATTTTTGTCCAAATATATGTAAATTCATTGAAAATTTAGTAGCAGAATTTGAATTTAACAGCTGAAAACTCAAGTAAGGTAATTATATAAATTTTTGTATAATTGATTATTTAATAAAATTTCTCTTGAGTAGTTTGTATAATGAAGTGTTTAAAAGATGTGACGGGACATTTGTATGACGTTGGGTTATGTTTTTGCGCGGCCAAGATACAACATCGATGACTGAGCTACAAAGTCCTATATGTTACACAAATTGTAGTGCGACATGCACCCTGTCACAATTTTTTTTTTATTTCTTTGAATGATTATGTTTTCTACTATATAATTAATTTGTTTTATTTTTTTAATAATTTCAGGATTAATAGATTTAGTTGTACTTAAATTGTGTTATAATGGTTGGTGGAAGACATCGACAAATGGCCATATGGATTATGTGAATGCTAAGAATACAACATTTTTAGTTTTGAAAGATTGTATTTTTCCTCTTTTTCTAGTAAAAATATATGAGGTTTTACAGATAAATCCTAATGAATATAATCTCACGATAAAGATAACTTTGAAATATAACAACATAACCCATCGTGCATGTTTACTACACATGGACATGCGTAATGATGAAATGGTTAAGATTGTGTTACATTTGGCTTCTGATACAACCAATTGTAGATGCATCCCTATATTTGTTACTGTATCTCCTCGAGTTCCGAGCCAAGATGTTAAAGCACTTGTAGAACCTATCTCTGTCCTCGATGTTGAAGAAAAGGTGTTACCAAGGACGACATCGTTACAACAATATTACTCTCCATTCCACGATAATAATAATACTATTGATGATAACAATATTACGTTGCCTGATGTTAGAGAAAAAGTGTTACCACTGGAGATATCATTAAAGGAAAATTACTCTCCATTCCACAACGATTATTTCTGCAAAAATGGCGAACCTATTGATAACATGGGTAACATAGAAGCAGATGATATTTGTGTGGAGGTGTATATTAGTACGAAGACCACTCACCGCAATAGTCCAATTGATGTTGGTGGTGTCGAGCCTTCTGATGTTCCTTTTAATAACAAAGATGAGGATGATATTGCTACTAATAGCAGGGACATTCGATCTATTACTCCAATGAGACGTTCGATGAGGAAAGTAGTTGACCCACTTGTAAGTCTTGCTACAGTTATACTATCAAACTTGTTTGCTCCAGACTCTGTTAGAAATTGTAATTTATATAATATTGGTGTGGGTGAGTTGTTCTCTAAGAAGAATGAGTTAACATTGGAAATGTGCAAAGTTGTCATTTGGAATAAGTTTGATTTTAAGATTGCACGGTCCACAACTACACATTTCGAGGCCCACTGTTCTTCAGAATCATGTAAATGGCATATTCGAGCAACGAGACCTTCGAACAAGCAGAATGTTTATTGCGTAGTAAAGAGAATTGACAATGTACATACATGACATAATGAGGTGCTGTTTGACGGCCGTCACCAAATAAGGAGCTTGGTTATTGGTCATATTATCGTGGACAAATATATCTAGGAAAAAAGGATATTCACTTCGAATGATATTAGAGTAGACATACAGCAGGAATACGGTATTTAGTTAACATACCAGCATGCATATCAAGCTTTAGAAGTTGGTCTTCAAATTATTTGAGGGAATCCTGTTAAGTCATATAACTTATTACCCAAATACTCTCATGTTTTGAAGATCGTAAATAAGAATACAGTTACTCATCTTGAATAGGATGGGGATAGTAATTTCTTATACTACTTTGTAGCTCTTGGATCTTCCATCAATGGTTTTAAACAATATATTAGACCGGTGATTGCTGTAGATGATACTCATCTAAAGGGCCTATATCAAGGAAGCATGTTTATTACAATATGTTTAGATGGAAACAATCAATTATATCTATTAGTCATTAGAGTTTTGGATTCAGAGAATAACGATGCTTCGGAATGGTTTATGACGAAGTTACATGGAGTGATTGGCGATATGCCAGATTTAGTATTTATCTCCGACTAATGCACTTCCATCAAAAGAGCCGCTCTTAAAGTATTATGTAATACTGCTCATGAAGTTTGTTTTTACCATGTGAAAGGTAACATAAAAGCAAAATTCATGATGTCTAAAGCTGTTTGGGATGATTTCGAGCCTATCTTTATAAAAGTCGCAAAAGCATATAGACACGAAGAATTTAGAAAACAACTTGAGGCTTTGTGGATGCTCTACTTCAGTACAGCCGATTACTTAGAGAATAATGTGGGTATATGTAACTGGGCAAGGTCTGAGTTTGAAGATAAGAGATACAATATTCTTACCACCAACACCGCAAAAAGCGTGAACTCTTTTATGAGGGGACCAAGAAAATTTTTTATTACTCATATTGTTGAACACTTTAAAAAAATAATGCAGTAATGGTTTTATGAAAGAAAACTTGTAGCTAAATTGATGAGTACTCGGCTAACAACCTCGGCAGATGAAATATTCGCTGTGAGAAGATCTCGGGCTAAGGAGGGATTAGTTGACATACAGAACAAAACTTGCTCACGTAGAGTATTTGAATTGGATCAGCTCATTTGTGTGGATGCAATTGCTGCTTGTTCAATTGTCCGAGTGGGTTACATAAGTCTTTGTTTTGATTTTTACACCAAGGAATCATTAGTGAGGGCTTATGCACAACCAGTGGAGCTGTTGGCTACATAATAGACTGGAAATTTCCAAAGGAAATCCAAGAGATGCAAATTTGTCCACTAGTAGAAGCACTATCACCTGGTTATCGTAAAGAGTTAAGAATAATTTCTGTCGGTGAGAATATAAATAAAAAAAACTATGAAATACGGGTGCAATGAACCAGGACATAACTATAAACGATGTAAAAATCTTATTGTATCGAATCAAAGTTAGTTGCATTATTCCAAATAATAATGTACCACCGAATCTATGGTTTTTTTTTTGTATTGCACAATATATGTAATGAAATTTGTTTAATGTTATTTATTATTGCAATTATGTGTAACATCTATTTTTTTTTTATTTTTATGCACAATTATATGTAATTAAGTACATTAATGACAGACATACATCAACATTCGAATGAATACAATGGTTTACAATCTAATATCACCATTAAATATGTCTACAACAATCTTTTTTTTCTAAAATACGCCAATGACTACTGTTGAAATCAAGCCTAAGCCCAAACATTAAATACATAGTAAATATAAAGAAAAATACATTGCAATTATCGTTACCAGGCTCTTGTTGTAGGACACTTTAACTGCGATGACTTTTCAGTAGTCAGCATGTTGTAGGTCATATTGAATATTGAAGAATCTAACATGATCTAGCCATCAAGGGAATGTGACTTCAAATGACCTAAATTGATTCTTGTACATTTATTGTTGCGAAATATCACTAACGAGTTATAAATCCACACTTTATTGGTGCGAAAGTCCACTCGGTCTAGTACCTAATGATCGCTGTCAAGGTTAACAAGGATGAATCTGTACACGTAAAAATATTAGTTAAATTTCTGTGTTTCGTATGCCCAAATTAACATAGTAAAAAAATAAAAAATATCCACATACCATATAGTTATTAAAATTATTGTTACATTGTAATGATTCGACTGCATATTCTCCGTTGTTCCATAAATGGTTAAGGAACATCTCGAATATCGTATACATAAGAAATAAGAAATTAACAAGATTTAAGTTGTAAATACGATGAGTATATGTTCTATAAACTAATTACCTAAAAATATATGTCTGTATGCATGATCCACTGAGACAATGCATTTGGATACTGCCGTTACTTCCCGCTGATCAAGTGTAAATACTCATGAATATGCTGTGGATAAATATAATAAAAAACCACTGGTCAATTTAGAACACAATCATAATACACAAATGATGGAATGGATTGATGTTAAAAAATTACTTCATCAGCTAGCCATCCTATTGAAGTGTGACCTAAAAGTATTTGAAAAAAAGAGTGAATGTATGGAACTGAACCATCCACTGTGATCTTACCAACAAACTACTGGTCGAGCTCATTGTATACACTTGGATTTTACAATCCTTGAAGTGGATTTATATTCACACTCGTTCATTCATCGATTTGATGGTCTATTAGTTCGAGTGTAGGTAGAGGATTGACGATCCTCTCTCGTTGAATGACGTAATCAAATATGGACTATTAGAGGCATAAGATCGTCTGTATGGGTGACCAAACTTACTAATATCCGGTAGAGCCTCCTTAAGGATCTGCATGCTCTCACTTCTGACATCCCCATAAAAGCTATACAATGACATAAGAGTTGAAACATTCTGATTCTCCACATCAGTATATACTCCATAGTCATATAAGGCCTATCCATTTGTCAGGATGAACATATTCAATAAACATCAGATTAAAAGTTAAAAGAACGCAATAATTAACTGTTAAATTTGCTCATCGTATATGAGCGTGTAATTGGAGAAGAACCGTATGAGCATTCAGTATACGAACCAATAAATCCCATCACAACTTTTCTAAATTCTTTATGTTCTTTGCGCTCTGCCTTAAAAGCCGACTTCAATTCATATATAGAACGATCAATTTTGTCCATCCGTCGAATGATATAATTATTATTATACTTTGTCCCAGACTACTATAAATAAAAAAATAAGTATAAATAAATAAAATATAAGTATAAATAAATAAATATATATCTAATAAGGGAGAATATTAAAATGACTTATATATATGAATAAAATAAATGATTTATAACCTCTGAATCATATGTGTCATTGGATTCGCGTGTCTGTTCATGATGGTCATCTGCAAGAAGCTTATCCCCAACAAAATTTTGTAGCTCTAGTGTTGGGCTAGTGGCACTCACAGTATTTTGATTCTCCTTAGTTTGCTTTGCAATAGGAGGCGCGTTGATGGATGGTTAATGTTGTACAAAGTAACATTTAAAATAAATACATAATTTACCAAAGAAAGAGTCATTTGTAATCATCTAGTATGAAGTATTTGTAATCATCTAGTATGAAGCACTAAAGGGTACTCACATTACGGACCTAACTTAGGATATGTGAGAATATTAAAAAGGCGTTAAACATTCACTATTATCAAACTAATTATCGAATAAAATAATTTAAACAGAGCGCGATTATAACATGCTTGATCTGCAGATGTAAAGTTATAAATATTGTACTTTTCAATGTTATGATTTGGCTTTTCCAAGCGAGTCTTCTTAAATTTCTCCATTTTACCATATAATGCATTATCAAGACTGTGGTATATTATTTCTCATGACGAACAACCCCATGGACAATTTTGAAAGTGATTAATGTCATCCACTTCTCGTTAAGCAATGAGAAATTAATATGACTATGAACTTTTCTTCCATTTACTATTATATCTGCAAAATAAAAGAGTGCAATTTTTATTACATCAATGTCATCTATAGTGTCGAAGTCTAAGTTATCAAATCTTTTATCGAAATTTTTGATATTTAAATTGGAAAACAAACCATCAAAATACATATTAAACAGCTTATGTCGATTCTTTTTAGCATTTTGGGCACAGTCACTTCACCATAAGGAAGTCCCGTAACTAAACACCACTCTCCAATTGATAAGCGGATCAAATGTTCACCAATTTCAAACCATAACTGATATCTCTCATTGCAGGTCACTTGTCTAAGCAATAAATTATGCATAATGACGCCGTTGAAGGGAAAGCTTTGATACTCTAAGAAACGCATAAATATGCCTTTTTTGAATAATTGTAATTGTCTTTTTGTTAACTTTCCTTCAATAGCTTTTATGATTGTATCTAATTTACATATACTCATAATATGCTCATAAAAGTGATCAATGTAAGGTATTTGTATTATACCTGGTACATACTCAGATTCCTTCATGTATCTGTTGCAAGTATAATATTATTATATTACAATTATATAATTTAAAAAATTAAAAAAAATTATAATAAACTAAAAAAAAATGTTTATTAGTGAATATAGTGGGACAAGCACTCTATCTTATAAATTATGTGCGACAGCAATCTATCGTACAAAACTTGTGCGACAAAGTGCCTGCCGCACCTAATTTCAGTAAGCACGCAACTAGGAATTTAGTGGAACAAGCATCCTGTCGCACCAAATTTTAGAAAACGTGAAACTAGGAATTTGATGGGTACAAAACTTTTGTGGGACAGGGTGCCTGTTGCACCAAACTGGCACGATGGGTAGCGCCCACTGCACTGATGGGTGCCGTTCGATGGGTAGCAGCTGTCCATTGCACGACACTTACGATTTTAGTAAAAAAGAACAAGTAAATAACTAACTGACCTGTGTTTTGTTCGAGTTGATCTTGGTGATTCTTTTCGTCGTTGATGGGTGGATTACGCGATCAAAGAATAACACTTACTGCACAAGAACAGAGAGAAAGAATTGGGTGAGAGATAATGAGAGGGGCACTTTGGTCCTAAACATTTGTTTTTGGCTAATTATGATAGTTAAAACTTTTGGAGGCTATTCGTGAAAAAAGAAAATATTTTAAGGTTATTTGTGTAAATTTTCCTTTATCAGATATGGGTTGAACCCAGCTCAGATCATTCGATTTTGCCTAGATCCGAGCTAGATTCAGAAAAATTTGGCATCCCTATGTCAAATTTATTTTCATTTTTCATTGCTTAAATTAATATTAAAATTCCATTTTCCATTGAATTTTAAATTTAGTTCAATCTAACAAGCAGTAAGGCTACGAAGCTCTTGTTCTCTATCATCTTCCATTGGCTCCAAATTGTTCCATTCATTTGCCAATATCAAACAGGTGGATATTACATGTCAGCCTCGATATCTCCTCAACTCAGGCAAATTATAACTAGCCAAGAAACACAGGTGAGTCTCAATTAGTACCATCGATAGACAAAGCCGTACTTTGACTTTGATTACTGGCAGTAAATTTGCCACTGATTTTGACATTAGAAATTCTTGTGTTCACAAATGTTGATTTTCATGCATGTATCAACATACGATAAAAAAGAGATTGGAAAATGACGTTTTAGTCCTCGAACGTGATAAGTTGATCTCAATAATATTATGTTACTATCTATTTAATTAAAAATAGGTGATAATAAAAAAAAATCTCATGCCACAGCTTGCTTATGATTAAGAGAATAATTACGAAAAAAAATAATCTCAAATCACATTACAAGAGTTCATTATTTCTTTTTTCTTGTTTTTACACATCCACATTTATGGTAGGTTTTTTTGTATTTTCAAGTACATTTCTACTTATTTCTTATGTCATAAATTTTAAATATAATAAGTTGTTTATATAGTTCAATAGAGTGATATAAATTAATCAAAAGACTTCACTACTCTTAGAATTCAATTACACTTATAACAGTTTTTTGGAACTTTGTCTAAGGAAGCTTTTAAATTTCTTTTTATGTTAGGCCGAACAACCCCATCAAGGCCACTAATTCCAACATCTTCCGCTCGAATATGATGAAATTTGTCATTCTCTATAGGAGCATCGATTAGGCTTTCAATTTCCTATTTTGAATCTTTTAAGAATATTTCTAATATAAGTATAAATCTTGTAACAAATCTTGTAACGAAGTTAGAAATTCCTTAAATGATTCTTTTCTGATTGAAGCTCCTTAAAGATAAGCAATTTTGCCTATATTCCATTGGTTATTCAACATTGCCTATATTACAGCCATTGGATGTGCTCAAAGTGCATGTGCAATGTTGATAAAAAATAGTTGCTTTAGAGAATTCTCTTAGTTAAAAGTTTCTATTTAGTTTATATCCATCGGGCATAACTTTTGTCAACTAAGCCTTATGACCATATTTAAGACACCATTATTTAGAGGATGCCATGGCTAATATACATGTGTAGACCTTTTAGAGCAAGTAGACTATATATAAGTGTGTCTAATGTCTTTAGCAAAAGCCTTTTAAGCATGCAAACTATATGCTCAAAATCTTTAGCAAAATTCTATTAAGCAATAAGACTATGCACTTAAAATCTTTATTAACAACATCTAATAGTTATTTTATATGTATATTTCTTCTACTAATTCTCCATTAAGATACATTTATTACATCCATAAGATGTGCTCAAAGTGCATGTGCAATGTTGACAAAAAATAGACAAAAAATAGTTGCTTCAGAGGAACCTCTTAGTTAAGAGTTTCTATTTACTTTATACCCATTGGGTTTAACTTTTATCAACTAAGTGGGACTAGATTAACTTTTAAGATTAGATTGAATTAAATTATATTTGATTAGATTAGATTAAATATAATGTTGTCTTTTGCTTAGTAAAAATGTAGGATAGGACTATATCAATGTTGTCGTGTGTTTTGCATTTTACAAGACTGGATAATAAAAATAATAATAATAAGTAGGATAGAAATTAAGTGAAATGAATTATGTTTAAATTTTGACAATAAAATTTCAGTTTAAATGACATCAATTCTTTTTTTTTTTTTAAAGCACTTGATGTAACAATATTCCACATCTTAATTTATAATCACCTAACATAAACATTATTTACACTATATAACATTACTAAAAAATATAAATTCCATCAAACTATAGAGCAATAATTCAATCAAACTAAGATACAATTTATCATATAATATATTTAATTACATAAGACAACAACTAAATGACTATTTCTAAAGTATTTGATACATTATACATGTTCATCAATAAGTCACTCTAACATGTCGTTAAATACTTACAAAAATATGGTGGGCACCATAAATTATTCACTGTCACCCACAAATAAAATCTAATTCAAATGATTAGTCACTTATAAAAAAAAAAAAAAAAAAAAAAAGACCATGTCTTCATGAGCTTCATAGACTCTGCATTCACCAACAGCACATACGGTTAATCTTTTGCACAAAAGGATTCGAAAATGCCACCCTTATTAAACATCATACCCACCTAAGATAAGTTCTTCAAGAAACTCTTTCTTCATCATTTCGCATTGTCCTAAATATTTCTGCATGTTTTGGTTACTTTAGCAACATCTTTTGAATCATAACTCTTTTATATCAACATGTTAGCAACAAGTTGTGAATTGATACTTTCCTTTTGATAGCTTACTATAAAGGTTATGACACTCTGATTCGACTTTTCTATCATATCCTGAAATATATATGCAAATTTTTCCAAGCTTCCAACTAATAGATTAATTGATGTAGCATTTTTCCTTTTAGTTGATTTTGTTTGAACTTGATCCATTAACATGGGAGATAATCCTTTACCAATCTCAAACTTAGTTTAAAATTATTTTCATTTTCATTATGTATAATGTCAACAGGAGTTTCAGCTCCTTTCCTAGTAGCACAATTTTTTTCAAAAATATATGCAAGCCTCTTATATAATGGAAATGGTTTTTTCCTCCACCCTTTAGAATTCTTATGATGCTAAAATGAGGGGGAAAAAACAAGACTTCTATTAATTAAAAATATATTCATATTTGTTACTTTCATGAGAATTTATTAAAGACACTACAAAAAATAAAATAAAATAAAAAACTAAAAAAGTAACTTTCACCTGCACATACGATTGCCATGCCTCGTTGTATCAACTTTAACATAGTTTTTTGTTTTTTCACCATTCTAACCAAAGCTACTTGCGTTGAGCATATCAAACACTACTCTATACATGTTCTTCAAATTTTTCATTTTTTATGCCATGTGTGGGGTAGCTTTTCGGCCAGCATTAAGGAGTAACTTTGCCAATTGTTCTTCAATATGCTTATTAGAACTTGATTTTAGTTGCTCACAATCAACACACAATCCGCGTGCTACCGTTTCCTTCAATATATTCAGCAAAGCTTCCTCTTCTTCTTTTGTCCATGCACGTCTTGTCCCTTTTTTGTCCTTTTCATTATTTCAATTAGTAATTACATAGAGAAAATATGCATTCACAGTTAAACAAGATATAAAACAATGGCAATATATGAGAATAATAGAAAAAACAAGCATTATAAAAATAAAATAACTCATTTTCATAAAAAAGTTAAATCACATGACATTACATAAGAACAAAATGCAAAGTTCAAATATAAATAAAAACTTAAATTGAAACTTCAAATTCCTCGATTTTGCATTCAATCATTAAAAGTTTGTAGTGCTAAATTATCCCTCCATATAATCTACTGTTTAGATGATAAAACTTGGCTAATGGTTTCACGATCCTCTGAATTGCTATTAAGGTTAAAGTCATCTATATGACACTTTATTGGGTCAACTAACATTCCCGTCTTATAAGATTATGTAAAAAGTAGCAAGCAGTTATTATTCTACATTGCATCATTAAAGGATAGAAAGATGACTCTGTAAGATTGCCTAACATACCTTAATAAGTCTGAAACATCGTTCTATCACATTTTTTTGTTGAAGCAAGCTTCATATTAAAATATTATTGATAATTAATAGAAATACACCTGTCTCTCCACTCTGATAAATAACTTCTTATTCATTTATATTGTGCTAAAAATCCTTCACTATTTGTCTACCCAACATCCACAAATAATAACAAACTAAACATTGAGAAGGTGAAAAAGGATTAAGAAAAAATTAATTAGTTGAGGGTTGATTATTCTAAATTTATTAAAATAATTTTACCAGTTGGGATTTTTAATCCATTTTCCCTAGATACCGCATCTAGAAGGACTTTAAAATTAGAAGCCGAACCTTTCCACCCAAGTAACACAAATATAAACATCATATCTTATGAATAAACCTCTAAGACATTAGTTACAATTTCACATTTTCTTGTTCTATATCATGATTTATCAATTTCGGGTACTCAAACATTGATGTAAGTTCCATCTAATGCTCCTAAATGGTTTTATATAAACAAATATTATTAAGTTGAATAACAATGGCACACAATTTCACATTGTCATTGTAATTGTAAATGACATCTTAAAAATTATGAATGTTATACTCATATTTTTGCGAACTTCATTTAATGAACCCAAATCCAATAATATATGCTAATCTAAATAGAATAAAACAATATAAGTCATAATTCTCGCTAAACTCGAAATCTACAAGATAAGAGTTGAGTTTTCTTAATACAATTATACTTCTAATTATTTCTATTATATAAAGGGGCCACTACCTAAAGTACAAGTATCATGGCATAAAGAAATAAGTGTATTGGAGAAGGATATAATATCCTCTAAGCTTTTCTCATACATCGAATGGTTTACGCCGATAACACTTCTAGCACCCCTTGATAAATTATTGTTTTAAAAAATTCTAACTATCGAGTTCTTTATTTTTAATAATGGCAATTATGAGGACATCGAACTCTCTCATATACCTTTAGTAAAACAATTATTTCTTGACTCTTATCATTAATCCAAATGTTTCATATTAAAAGTTGATGCTTGATATGGAGAACAAACAAAAAGCCTAAAATAATCAATAATTGTATGATCGAGAGATGCACACGAATTGAAATTGCATATTCCTCAGGTAAAAAAAGCAACAAAATAAAAAAAAAAAACAAATAATACACATAGAGCGGGTTAAACACCCAAAACTCGAGCAAGCCACCATTCACAGTAGCCACAATACCATCGATTTAACCTGCAATGACCATTATTGAAACCCCTAAGAACTAGCAAGCAACACTCCTCCTCCACTGCAGGAAAATCGTCCATAAACGGCCACACGACCTGGTGCAAATTTGTCGAAATTACGACTTACGTTGCAGCCCTTTTAAATTCTAGCCATCACTACTAAACATAAGCCATTGGATTGGCCGCTGATTGTCACTAGCAGCCGCTGAAGCACAAGCAGTTAAGGATCTCGATCCATTGACCATGCATCGGCTCGCAATGCCACCACTGTTGGACTCCAAGCGGCCTGAAGCTTCAACCTTGATCATAGCCGCTTGATATTTAGCTACTAGTGGCTAGCGAGGTAAAATCCTAAATTCATATAATTACGTTTTTACCATTTTATTGTTTTAATTTATAATTTTGCTATGATTGCCTTATTTTCATGCTTGATTACATGATTATTGCCCTCGTGCTAATGGGCTACGATCTTATACCTCTTTACTGGCCTCATACTCTTGAGCCTCAGTCTCATTACATGAACCTTGGACTCATACTATTAGGCCTCAATCTCATTGCACAAACCTCAGCCTCATGCTCTTGGGCCTGGATCTTATAATACATATCTCGAACTTATGCTCTAGGCAGCGATCTCATCACACATAGCTCGGTTTTCTGCGCATAGGCCTCGATCTTATAACACGTGGCCTGCCCTCATGCACTTACGCCTAGATGTCATGACACTTAATTTGGCCTCATCTTTTTGGCCTCAGCTCATACCTTATAACATTTGAATTTGTCATTCGACATTTTCTTATGACATTCAAGACTCGTTGACATTATTTATCTTTTCAAAAACCTTATTGTGGTATCATTTATCTTTTTCTAAGGTCTTATCCTGTATAATTTGTAATCCCTTGTCACAACATCATTGTCATCTTAATTATGGCGTTTATTGCAGTATTATCTTAATTTAATGGCCCATATCATGTCATTAATTTAATTTTTTTTGACACATATCGTGACATTTAAGATTTTCTCATGTCATTTATATTATCCTTATGGCGTTCAAGTTATCTCATAATATTCAAGATTTTCTCAAGTCATTCAAGTTATGCTCATAACGTATGAGAACTCCTTATGTCGTTTTAGTTATCCTCATGACATTCGAGATTTCCTCATATAATTCATATTATCTTTATGCCATTCAAGTTATTTTCAATATATTCGAGATTTTCTCATGTCATTCACATTTTTTTCATGTCATTTGAGATTTTCTCATGGCATTTAAGATTGACTCATGTCATTCATGATTTCCTAATTATACTTTATATGTCTTCATGTCATACAATAAGAGATAATAACAAAATCTAACATACATAAATTATATCAGTTTACCATATTCACTTATGAATATTATAAACTAGGGGAGTCCTGTTATACTGATATTTTTACCAAACTTAACGCGATGACGTAAAAAATGGGCCTCAAGCCTAAAGATCGAAATCCAAGAATATATCCCAATCTAAACATGATAAACCAATACATGTCCGAATCCTTATCAAACTCGAATCTTTCAAGATAAGAGATAAATTTTCCTAACTCAATTATACTTCTTATTATTCCTCTTATATTAAGAGGCTACCACTTAAAAGTACATATATTATAGACATAGATAAATAGGTATATTGAAGGAGGGGGTACAATATCCTTTAAGTACTTCTCTTACTCTTTTTTTTCTTTCTTATTATTTATTTGTTATCATGCCACTATCTTTGACTTAAATATCAGAGGGTCTATATTGTGAGAGCCCATGGAAATAATTATAGCTCATCATCGTGAGCTGAAGTAATTATGAAGAAATTTCTTTTTCCATCTCTTATAGAAGATATGAATTATTTTAAAATTGTCTATTGAATTGAGTTGTCTAGTGGAACCGCCATATTAAGTATCTCCTCTCATTAGGATGAAGATTTCATAGTAAATCTGATCTATATTTAATTCATAACTCAGAAATGAGATCAAGTGGCTACTCTAATTTATAAGTTGTGATATTTCCTAATCAACTTCTATAATGCTTAGGAATTCAAGAAATTTGTAGTTTCTTCTTTGGTTACTATCTTAGTCATTCATCTAAACATTGAACATATGGCCATTTACTTCTTCAATGTATTTTATTGCAGATCTCTGTTGCAAATAAATTATGTTAGGTATTTTATCAATTCATAACTAAGATGGTGCATAAGTAGTTTATTATATGAGAAATTAATTAAATATATAAGCTGCAATCAAATAAGTATCTAAAATGAAATATTAGAGAAGCTCATGTACTCATATATATTTCATTATTTCTCATAATACTCTATTCCTCATTTTCGGTAATCAAGATAGTTGCATGATTTTAGGAATATTTAGTTATCTATTTATTTCTTTCTCGTATGCAGTTCATAGAATTGCTCATATAAGAAAAAAAAACATGTTTCTTTTTTCTATAATTGATTTTAAAAATCTTAACTTAATTTGATCAGCCATTTAAAAGTAATTTTGAAATAATCCGATATTTCTTATTTATAGAAGATTAAAAAGATGGACCAAAATAGATAGATATATAAATATTATCATTATAGGCTTATACTTAGCATTTACATTTATTTTAACACAAGTGTCAAAATGGACTATTCGCAATGAGCATTTAGGTCTAGTTATTTTGCCATATGGTTTTCCAAGTTGGTTTTTTATACCAGACGACTTTTGTAGATATGTTATATTATTACGAAAAATGAGTCCAATATTCACTCTCTAGCCAACCTAGGCACATGTCTTAGTCTAGTATGCTAAATTTTGACATGTACATCATTACCAAGTGAACAACTTTCATAAAACCTCTTTTTTTTTAAACCTGGTTAAACAAATACCCAAGAATAAATGCCTTATTCTTAAAAGGTCAATGATTAAGATAGTTTTTATTGAATTTTCTATGTACATTGGTCATAAGAGAAAATAAAGACCATGCGATACTACGTAGAAAGTGCTTATACTCTTGACTTCTACAATGAAGTTGTCCTCAATATATTCGTCTTTTTCTTTGACAATTATAATGAAATTCACAAAAAAAATTTGTGATCTCTATTCACATGGTCTATGAGTACTTAACCTATTTTTGTCAATGCAATCATAAGCGAAATAACTCAAATTCACCATAGTAGTGAGTAGCCATTCATGTGATATCCTTTTGTTTTTTCAACATGCTTGCCTCCTTTAGCAATTTCTAGCATTTGGTCGCCTTAGATTATGATTGAGTCTTTAAATCACACTAGGAGAAATACTCTATTCTCGTGCTCGAAGCCTGAAGCTTTACATGAGTCAGACTCTTTCTTATACTATTAATTATTTTATAAACATCTGCTGCCTTAAGGCACTTATCTTCTATAATTGGACACAATGACATGAAGTTACTAAAATTATTAGCCACTTCTAAATGCTTATCTTTTATAGTTAAAATTAGTCATATAAAATTAAATAGATCCATAAGATGTCGCTAGGCGCCCATCTTTTAGATACAAGCAACATATATTTGATAAGTTTTTAGTTATCGCTTGGCAGGAGCCTTCTAATGCTTAAGGCTGCATGTCATATAAACTCTTATATTTTCCCGACTATTGTGGTTGGACTTTTTATTGCCTAATTCTAACATCATCAATTATGATGAGCTTATAAGGTTCGGAATCGAAAAGTTGTTGATGTTTCTAATAGTTATCCTCTCCAAACATTAAATTAACATAATTTTATTTTGTTACACTAAATATTAGTTCAATTATTATTTATTCCCATAATTTTAATAATAATAGAACTCCCGCTACTAATTTATAGATATAATAAGAAAAAAATAGCCTTTATATATCTGTTCACGTGAGCAATACACTAGGAACAATTTCCAGGAAATTAGTGGGGTCTAAGAGTCTCACTTAAATTCCAATTTTACTTAGTTTTTTATTATTTTTTTGATAGATTTTTCCTAGATATGCATAAATTCACATTACTACTCCAAGCATTAATATCCTAATACATTATAAATATCTTGTTGTGCTCTCATTAAAACAATAACATGTGACATATAAATATATTTCATAAATCAAATTCTCATCATGACTATCACATGTATTAATAAGAACAAACATACATATTTTCAATCAAATAATATACATTAGCTCAACAAAATATTAGAGAATTAATCTATATGCATAATTAGCTCAACAATGTGTTGAAACAACTCCCATAGAAGCACAACACTATTAAGGAAATCTCAAAATATTTAAAATTATTTTTCAGAATTTTATCTCTCTTTTAAAATATTTATTTGATTTAAAATGATTTTCAAAGAATTTAAATAAAAATAAAAATAAAAATATGAATTTTAAATCATAAATAAAAGAGAATAAAATTTTGAGTCACCGACCTCAAATGGTGCTTGAAACAGAGACCGAAAAAGCTGTGCGTGTAGTACACTCTCTAGCGGTGCGAATGGGTCATATACAGACAATCACAAGAGCATGTAGTTTACTGTCCGGTAGGTTGGCTTTAATGGCTTGAGCTAGCGAACTGGCTTTTGCTGTTGAGTCAAATTGTGCTGGCATGTCTAGTAATGTAAATGCGAAGGACCGACACATTTGGTACACGCGCCATCTTTCACCGTATTTTCGATGACAAATTGGCCACTTCCTGACTCAAAATTTTGCATTGATTTTGTTTATGGAATTAGTTTTCTGATTTTTGGCAATGGTGTGTTGCACGAGCCATCAAAGAGAGTGATGTTGTGGGTCTAGTAGTGTTCATTGTCTTCTATATTATCAGATTTTTTAGATTTCAAACCAAAAATTTGATTGGTTCGTTATTTCTCAATATAACTCAGAATTATGTATATGATATGTCGTTGGAAAGCTCTCCAAATTACATTTCTAATGGTGCCTAATTTGCAAAGTAATAATCATAGTAACAAAAGCTATGAATAAATTAAACTTATGGATTTATGAATTAGGATTTTATTTTTTTCTAATATAATAATATTAGGGGTTTCAACATTTGAGTTCCAAGTCCTAATGTTATGTGTCACTTATCTATTAGTTAACGAATTTTATTGCTTACAAAATTACTTAACCACTATCTAATAGATGAATATCACATCATTTGTGATTCAAATTGAGATTAAATATTTGAATGCTTGACATTACTCTTTCTAATAACTTAGGCCATATGAATTTATGCAAAAATCCTTATTTGATCTACATATATTAATGTGATTGTAAACCAAAAATCAAGGCTTACCAGCGTGTGATTCATGATGATCATATACTATATACATATTTTATCCTTTATTATATATTTGTTAGTTATTTTTATTTGTTATTTTTATTAATTGAATTATTTTATTGAACAAAGAAATAATTGGACATTATGGATAAAAAAAAGTGCATAAGAGATAGGAATTGGAAAAAAATTAAATAAATAAAGAATATTTTCCAATTGGCGCTTCCACGGGCCAAACAAAATCACTTTGTCCAATTAATCTTGCACATGGATACAAAAATAAACAAAAGGAACTAAAAAGGAAAATTAATTAAAGACCAAGTGGCTAGCACGTGATTATTGAAATCAATTAATGGCTTAATTTGGCTTAATTTGTTCACTTAGCGGATATTTAGCATATTAGAGGCGGCTCTACAAGCAATCATAATTCGACAAGGATTCGACCAAGCATTATATAAAGGAAGCTTAGCTTTTGAAGGGGAGCAACGGCCAAAAGAAAAGAGAAAGAAAAGGGCAATAGAAGATAAGAGTTAGAGGCAGCGTTTGCATGATAGTTTCTATTGGATTTATTATTCTGATTCTTTTTTTGTCTTTTTTATTTAGGAAATTTATAAAAATAATCAAAAAAATTTTACAAATATCTAAAATAATCATTTATATTTTTTCTATCATCTTTAACCATTTACTCTTTTTTTTTTTTTCCATAATACCCATATCTCTCTCAAAACCAAAGTCTTCCATTGGCTCCCTCCGGTGACCTGCGAACAGCGATTGGCTTCCTTCGGTGACTGTGAACGGCGCTTGGGCGGGTTTTTGACAGTGAACTCAACTCCGGCGGATTTCTATCATCCTCTATTTTGTAATTTCCGGTAATTTTCACTTCGTAAATTTTAATTTCTTTCTGTTTTGATAAGTTTGATTGATGAAAAATCAGTGTATGAATGCATATAGATGAGCTTAGGATTGTTTGGCCATAAATATTGGAGATTGTTAAGTGAAAATTATGTTTAAAGAGTAGTATGCGAGGTGCTCGATAAAATGTTTCTTAGACTAGATTAAATAGTTGATGGTGTATTGCAAGATTAAAGTGTTGATGGTGTGATTGTAAGGTAGAGTATAGGTGCAATAGGAGTAGAAATGACAGACAGAACAGGTAAAAATCACCCGCGAGCGACGGCATGCGACAGGCTGCGACAAGCACCTGTCGTGCACGACAGGCCCCTGTGATTTCGTGCGACAGGTGCCTGTCGCACACAAAATGTAAAAAAAAAAAAGAAATCTTGAATTTTTTTTAATTTTTTTTAATTATTAGATTAACTAATTAAAAATTTGATTTTTTTTTGCAGTCGTAATGGCCACAAAACCAGGCACGATGAAGATTCCGGAAATAAAGCACTTCCCCAGGCATATTACAAATACCTCAAAATTTGGGAATGTGATGGATGCTATCAAAAGGAAGTTAACGAAACAACAATTAAGATTATTCAAGAAAGATATATTTGGTCATTTCGCAAAAATGGATAGCTACGTGTTTAGTGGTGCAATCCTTCACAACGCGCTACTTAGGCAAGTAGCGTGTTGTGATGAAGATGATAAAAATCAGCTGTGGTTTGAATTTAGTGGCCAGTTAGCACGGTTATCAATCGTTGATTGGTGTTTAGTTACGACACTTTGCTATGGTACATACGACTTACACAAAGAAGCCAAATTTCCCGCGAATAACAGGTTGCGTGATTTGTACTTTGAAGGTAACTTAGGTGCTACTTTTAAATAATTTGATAAAAAATTTGAAGATTTGAACTTTAATGACATGGATGAAGTTGATGCACTAAAGATCGCGTTATATTACTTTGTGGATAGAGTACTCAATGGTAGAAAAGATGAACGTGTACCGAATTCGTTATTGTTAAACTATGTTGATGATCTTGAGTACTTTAGAAGTCTTCCATGGGGTCGTTTGTCCTGAAAAACGGTATATAAAAGTTTGGACACTGCATTGAACTAGAAAATGGAGGCTTTCCAGGGTAATACTCTTAAAGAGGTGAAGTATAACATTTATGGCTTTTGTCCTAGAGTGCAGGTGCGTTTCAAATACATATAGATTTTTTCTATACAATATATTTTAATTTTTTTTCTTCTATACAATATATTTTAATTTTTTTTCCTAACTTTGTATTTTCACATGTTGCAGGCTTGGTTTTTTTGAAGTAATTTATGGTTTTGTAGCAGAAAAGTGGGCCATCAAGATAAAAAAGAAGACTCCTCGCATATTGAAGTGGAAAGGTGTTTTCTCATCGAAAATAAGATTTTCTGAAGTGTACAAGTTTTACAACGACAATACACGTGTCGTAAGTATTAAGTTTTACTGAGGTGTACTACTTTATATGCGCGATGGCTAATTTCAATTATTTTATTACCAGGGGATTGTTAAGCAAACACTCAATCCGACTACGCAGGAGAAGGATATGTTATTTTGGAGAAGCGTAAAGGATTATGAGATATCAATCCCTCATTGGGTTCATAATGTGAGTTAATAATTAAATTCAATTATTATATTATTATAATTTCTTATATTGCCGCAAGTTAAAGTAATCAACTGTATCAATGTTACAGCATCACCCCAACATACCACCCAACAAAGATAAAGTGGATGATCAGCCACATGTTGAACATGATTATGAAACGCACCATCATGCACTAGAATCATACGAATATAAAGTGGACGATGAACCGCCTGTTTATGATGAATATGAAGCCGCAAGAGAGGTTAGATGCTTGAGATGCTATTTTTAACATCTAATTATTTTAAAACAATGGTGTTATACATAAAATGGATTTATTTTTATTTTTTTCCACAGTTGAAATCAAAGTTCTCGTATGATTATGTCATTCGTAGAATGGAGAGAATTGATCGTTCTATTATTGACATGAAAGAAACAATGACCAAGATAATGTCGGATGCTGAGGCTGAGAATTCATATACTGAGAATTCAAAGAAGCATTATTACAGTGATACTCCGATGAGAAACCCTTACACAGTATGAAATTTTCATAGTTCCTTTTTATTTTTACTATTATTCTAAATGTATTGTGATTTAATAAGTTTTTACTATTAATAGGCCCCTGATGATGTTCGAGACTGTCATGATCACACTCCACTGTCATTGTGTTTATTATCTGAGGACGTAAATGATGACAGTGTGCAAATTTTGAAGGAAGCACCTCCCGGCATAAGTAAATTTGGCCGCGAGTATAGGACGTCATATGCACTTAAAAGTCTCTACTTACAAACTTACAAACGAGGAAGGAACATTAAGCGTCTTCCGGCCATAGAACGAACAGATGTCCCTATTGACGAAATGACAAGTGTGGATATAAATCTACTTAGAGGAGTAGAGGATCCGACACTGTTTCATGAGTTCGACCAGTGGTTTGATGGTAACATTGTAGTTGATCGTGACATCCGACATTCGAAGGCATTTTTTAGCATACTCTTGGGGAGAGACTCAATGGGATGAGGTAAATGTTGTACATTTTTACTTAATTTACTTGTAATGTACTTGCATAATCTAACGGGTTTCTTTGTCATTTACAGCATATCCATGAATACTACCGTTTGATAAGTAATAAATATCAGCAATACCCTAATGCCTTATATCAGCGCTGCACACATACAGACGTCTATTTTTGGGTAACATACTGAAATATATAATTTTCTTTTTATTATTATGCTATATAAGTAATAATATTTTTGTAATGAATTGATTAGGTTTTCTTGAAGGCTCAGTGGAATAACGGTGACTGTGATCTGGATTCATTAGACTACACGAGTCTAAATAACTACATTAATGGTCGGGATGACACAAAATCAAAACCTTTCGCAGATGTTCATGTGGTGTGTATTACTTACATTGAACGTCCTTTAATATTTAAAGATTGTAACATAAAAATTTTAGATATGTGTTTTATTTTTATCGTATGCAGGTTTTCATTCCAATTAACTTACAAGGCGATCATTGGATTGTAGCCGAGTAGACTTTGTACACAAGTGGTTCTCTATTTATGACTCATTAAAGGAACATCAAGACGAAAAAGTTTATTCTCAACTATTCAAGTCACTTCAAAATATTTTTCCTCGATGGCTACAAGATGTTGGATTTTACAACCTCCGACCAGAATTACAGAGCGCGGAGCCTTGGAAACTTATACTAGTTAAGAGTGTACCACAACAACAGCCAGGAACTGGCGATTGTGGGGTGTTTATGTTAATGTTTACGATATATTTAATGTTCAAGGTACAATTTAATTTTGACAGTAGTCATGGATAATATTTTAGGAAGAAGATTGCCGTTGACATATTTAATAGGGATATTACGTTGTAAATTATAGATTTGAACAGTTGTAAATATAGTGCGATTAATCTTATTTCGGGTTTAACAATTTCCAACACTTATTATGAATAATCATTTTAACAAAGACAGTTTAACATGTTGAATACATAATAAACATAAGAGTTTAAAATACATCATATAATATATTCCTTGAATACATAAGACGCTACAACGATAATAGGCCAGTGTAACGAAGTTCTCTTCTTGAACATTGTCTTGATCTCTTACTTTAGGAAATTTGCTAACAAAAACAGGGATGCAGCCCTCATTCACCGAATTAGAGCTCATATGTATTAAAACTCTTACTATTTCATCATCAGCTATATTCATTGGTATTGAACATATGGGTTGGGTAGAACATCTCGACTGTAAAGTTGTCTTCAATTCTATACTGTAATCATTCGGATTTATTTGCAAAACATCATATACTCTTGAAAGAAATACATCAAACGTACAGTTTTTCGGAACTAAAAAAGCTCTATTTTTTCCATTTCTGTACTCAATACGACCGTCTGTCAATTCCTCCCATGATCCATCAAAACAATTGACTCCATTAAGCCTAAGAAAGAAAAAAATTAGTACTTAAAAAAAATTAGAACATGAGTTATTTTGAGTAAATACGAGCTTAGAGACGAACCCGAAGCGTGGGATAGGCGCATCGCACGTGGGACGGTGCATCGCCGCAGTAATAGGTTCTAGAAACCGTGCGACAGGCGCCTGTCCCACGGTTGGACAAAACCTGTCACCGTGCGACAGGCGCCTGTCCCACAATTTTACAGAACCTATTACCGTGTGACAGGCACCTGTCCCCCGTGCGACAGGCGCCTATCGCACGTTTTTTGGGTTCGTCTCCAAGCTCGTATTTACTCAAAATAACTCATAAATTTTGATTAATCGAAAAATAAAAAACTACACATTGTGTAAAATAAATACTAACCTCAACTTTTTACTTTCTAGTTGATGAGTTGATAATTAGTGGGTGAGTTTTAGGGATTAGGGTGTGCTAGATTTTGAAAATTGTTGGTTGAGAATGTGTGAGATTTGTTGGTTTTGTTTATAGATCTGAGGGTATTTAAATCTATACAATAAATATATGGCTACATATGATAGAAAAAGTTTAATTGGTTATTTTGGATATTTGTAAAATTTTTTTGGCTATTTTTGTAAATTTCCCTTCTTATTTTCTAAGTTAGGCTTAAGGATCAAATCACGTTCAATAAAATAATTTATTATTTATTTAATTAATTTTATATTTGTGTGTTTTAAAATTTATGATTCTTATTTTATATGTTTGATTGAATATTATTAAATTTTTTTACTAATTCTATCATATATTATTGATTGTGGGGATTAATATTTGACTAAATTTATTCTTAGATCTATAAAAGTTTTTATATGATTATATTTGATTTTCTATTTTTTAATTTAATAGATTACTTAAGAAAATTTTGACTTTTTGTTATTTAATATTGTTTATATCAGATGCTTAGATATCATACAATTAATTAGATTTAATTATTATATTCATGAGTAGACATAAATTGATTTTGAGTATCACTTTAAAATTGAGAATTAACTGGTAATTAGCTAATTATTAAGTTGAACTGTGGCAAATTCTGAAACCCTAGACTTTAATTTCCTGAATTCTTGTGTTAATTTACACATTTTAATTTATTTGCATATTTAGTTTAATTTTGTTAAATAAAATATTTTCTTTTCAATTAGGATAGATAATTAACACTAAAAAGTGTATATTTTACAAATGTTTAAATTGTCATTTTATCACTTATAGTATTGATTAATGTATTTGTTTCGGTAATATCGGGCAGGTCTTCTCGAGGCCCTTCCAGCTCGGATAAAACACCTCGAGGACAGCCTAGTTCGAGCAGAAGTCCCGACCACTGGCACGAAGACGACCTCACCAGACGTCTCCCCTGGGCAAGGTCGAGGAATTCAGAGCCGTTCGAGCCCCGAGCACTCCTTTGCCTGCTCGAGGTCGTCCACCCAAGTCGAAGCTGTCAAGGTCGAGAACCGAGCACTCCTTTGCCTGCTCGAGGTCGTCCACCCCAGTCGAAGCTGTCAAGGTCGAGAACCGAGCACTCCTTTGCCTGCTCGAGGTCGTCCACCCCAGTTGAAGCTGTCAAGGTCGAGAACTGAGCACTCCTTTCCTGCTCGCAGAGATCAAGTCTCCGAGCACAACTGGGTTGCGCAGTCATGAGACGAATGGAATGTAAGACCCGGCCCAGGGCGGCCCGACCCATTTTCTCAGAATCCTGGCACACCTTTTTATGTATGACCAGGGTCCCATGTAGTATGGTGGTGGTACTATTGCTGATGGCCGGCACATGCCCCCACGGCGTCATCATTCCTAGCGCACATGCCCGACATGGTGATCTGGCCACGTGAACCGGATTAAGGAGACAGCCGCACATCCCCAGGGAATATTACGCCAATCCCGGCTGTCAGAGGGACTCAGAAACCACCAACGTGGGAACAGACAGCCTGGAAATGGAAAGAGCGGGAAAAATGGAGTATAAAAGGAAACGAACGGGTACGTTACAGGGGTTGAACAAATTGATTCACAAAGGGTTATAAGAGCTTACACAGGTTCTTCTGACTTTTCTTACATTGATTCTTTAAAAAACACCATATTTATTCCAAAGGGAGGGCGAAATAATATCCCTTTCATCTTTTCGGTCTCCTTCACTAGGGGAGATACCAAAAAGAACAACCCAATCACTGACTTGATCGTCGGAGGGTTTTCGCCGGAATACGCCCGGCGACCCCTAACTCTGTTTTCTGTGAGTACAGTCTGGAAGGTCACCATTCGGGAAAAGACAGCGGAACAGGAAGAAGAAGGCCGTCCTGCACGAGCTCGAGCTAATCGCGAGTGAGGATTCAGGGTACTATAGCTATTCATGAGCAGAAAGTTTGAGGCACTGTTTGAAGACACGCTGGAAAAACAATGATCAACATCTTTTGGCGCCGTCCGTGGGGATTGGCACAAAAAGCCCGATTTCCTAATACACTCAAGACACTAGCGCTACGATGAGGGAAGCAATGAGAAGAAGAGTAAGTCCAGAAGAATCGGTGACTTTGAGAGAAGTGGCCAATGAGGCCCAGAATAGGGAGATTCAGGAAAGAATGGATTGGATGGAGAAGCAGATGGAGACTCTGACCTCCCTATTGCAAGAACTCAGGGAGGGACAGAGAAAGGCATGTAATGATATCCCGGAGTCCAGTAGTGGCAATGCCCTCGTTCGGGAAAATATAGGAGATGAAGCCCAAAGACCTAGGGCACTCGAATGTTGCAGATGAGGAAGAAACAAACATGGAGGAAAGGGGTCCCGTCAGCACTTACAGGACACGACCCAGACCTCTCTGCGAGAAGAGTTGGAGGGAGAGGTCGCGAGGTTGGTACAAGTTGTGCAAGACCTCCGGGAGACGGAAAGAGCCCAAGTCGGCGAATAATCTTGGATAACGAATCTCCACTCTCGACGGAGATCATGAGTGTCACGATCCCACGTGACTTCCGTTTCCCAGATCTGAAATTCTCGTGGTAGTAGATGAAACCAGCCCATATCAAGCAATTCTAAGGAGGCCATTTATGAGGATCGGCCGAGTCGTGCTATTCACCCACTACTTGGCCCTAAAATATCGAGTAAATGGGGTAGTAGGAGTCGTAAAAGGCGACCAAAGGGTAGCGAGGAGCTGCTATCTTGTAGTTGCCAAAGAAACTATCGCGAGATAACCTCGTTGGACACGAGGGGACTCGAGACGGAAGGCAAGAGCCGGTCGAGAAGTTGGAGGAGGTCGAGGTGAGGCGAGGAGACCCAGGAAGAAAGTCCGAATAGGCTCGGGCACTTAGCGAGCCGTTGAAGGAAAAGTTGGCGGAATGTCTGCGAGCACACGCGGATGTGTTTGCATGGACCTGCGAGGATATGCACAGGATCGACCGGAGTGGCGTGTCACGGTGGCGATGCTGGAGAGATGCTAAGCCGGTGAGGCGAGAAGAGGAGATCGTCGACCGGGAGAGATACGAGGCCATCAACTGCGAGGTTGAAAAGCTGCTAAAAGTAGGATTCATACGGGAGGTATCCTACCCGAATGGATCTCAAATGTTGTGCTGGTGAAGAAAGCAAGCGGGAAATGGAGAATGTGTGTTGACTTCACGGGGCGTGAACAAGGCACGCCTAAAGATAGCTTTCCACTACCGAAGATAGACCAACTAGTGGACTCTACGGCGAGGCACAGGCTGCTTCGGTTTCATGGATGCATTCTTGGGATATAATCAAATTCCCATGCACTAGACCGGACGAGGGTGTCTGACCTTCATCACCGATCGAGGGCTGTCTTGCTACAAGGTCATGCCTTTCGGCCTAAAGAATCGCGAGGCGACGTGTCGGAGGCTAGTAAACAAGGTCTTGAGCCATTGATTGGTCGGACGATGGAGGTATATGTAGATGACATGATCACTAAGTCTAAAGGCGTGGAGGAGCATGTAAGGCATCTAGAGGAGACCTTCGCACTCTTAAAAATTACCGAATGAAGCTAAACCCGGAGAAATGTGCTTTTGGAGTGGGTTCGGGAAAATTCTTAGAGCTTCGTGTTGAGTCACGGGGGATCGAGGCCAATCAGGAGAAGATAAGAGGCGTTGGTGGAAATGAGGTCCCATGCGACCTAAAGGAGATCTGATCGGTGGCAAGCTGGCGTCCCTCAGCAGATTCGTATCTCGAGCCACGGATAAGTCTTGGAGTCTTCTTCGAGGAAATGAAGAATGGCGGGAGGACAAAGTGGACGCTTCGAATCGCGGTGGCGTTCAGCGGTGAAAGAGTATCTGTTGAAAGCTCAGATTCTGTCAACACCTCGAGCAGGAGAGATACTGTTTCTATACTTGGCTGTGTCCCAATGGGCAACGAGCTCAATTCTGGTAAGGGAGGAGTCAGGGGTACAATACCCTGTTTATTACACGAGCGAAGCGTTGATAGAAGCGAAACCCGGTATCCACTGATGGAGAAATGGGCATGGCCACGATCGCGTGACCGAAGTGAGGCCTTATTTCCAGGCACATTCAGTGGTGGTTCTAACAAACTAACCGCTCAGGCAAACTCTGTGCAAGCCTGAAACTTCTGGAAGGCTGGTAAAATGGTCAGTGGAGCTGAGCGAGTTCGACATTAATTACCAGCCCCGAACAGCCATAAAAGCACGGTCTTTAGGCGACTTGGTGGTCGAGTGCAGCGGAGGGATGAAGAGACGGAGAGCGAGCCCACACCAGGCTCCCAAGCCTCGACCAACACTTAGGTAGTCATAGTAGACGGATCCTGTGGAAGTCGGGAGCGAGGCGGGAGGCGGGAGTTGTGCTCCTAAGTCAGGAAGAGGCGGAGATGCAATCTGTCTGTGAAGTTAGAGTTCGAAGTCACCAATAATCAGGCCGAGTACGAAGCTGTAATAGAAGGATTGAAGCTCGCCTTAGCAGTGAAAGCGGAGGGGGTAAAGCTTCGAACAGACTCACAGTTGGTAACGAATCACCTCAATGAGAGCTTCAGGCAAAGGGGAGAAGATGGGCGCCTACGCCTGGAAGGTAAAGCGGTGATGGGGAATTTCGAGATGTCGAGGTGGAGCAGATCCACGGGGAAGAATTTTTGAGCGGATATGATAGCTCGCATGGCAGCGCATCGGATCCCGAGTTTCCAAAGTCTATCCTCTGGAAATGAAGACACGCTCGAGCATCGAGCAGGAGAGCAGGTGATGAGCCTGTCGACGAGCAACACTCGGATGGAGCCAGATCATTTCTTACCTCGAGGAAGGGACGGTCTTGCGGCAGATAAGAAGCAGGCAAGGAAGTTGAGGTGCAAAGCAGCCAGGTACACTCTCATCGATGAAGTCTTATATAGACGGGGATACACTCTCCCCTTGCTGCGGTGTTTAGACAAGAGGAGGCCGATTATGTCCTCAAGAAATACACGAGGAATCTGTGGAAATCATTCAGTAGCGAGGTCCTTGGCTTTCGAGGCCTTGAGACAAGGATATTTTGGCCCGCATGCATCGAGATGCTCGGGAGAAGACAAGAAGGCTGCAAGAGTTGCGGAGCTTTGCCAGCTACCTAACTCGACCTCAGGAGAACCTTACGGTGATGAATTCGCCATGGCCGTTTGCTCGATGGGGAATTGATTTGATCGGACCATTCTTAGAAGGAAAGCATCGCCACCCATGCCGTAGTGGCGATTGATTATTTTACCAAATGGGTTGAAGTGGGAGCCTTAAGCGGCATCGCGGAAGGTAAAACCACGACTTCATTTGGAAGAATGTGATTTGCGGTATGGGATTCCTCGTGCGTTAGTCACCAGATAATGGGAGGCGGTTTGATAATGGCAAGTTCGAGAGACTTACATCGGAATCTGGGGATAGAGTTGAAGTTTTGTTCTCCCTACACTGCATGAGCCAATGGGCAAGTAGAGGCCGCGAATAAAACTATAAAGCGCCTCACGAAGACAAGGCTGGGTGAGCAAAAGGAGCATGGGTGGACGAGCGCACTGGTGTCTTGTGGGCTTACTGGAACCACACACAAGCGGCCCTTGGAGAGACCCCATTCTCCTTGGCGTTTGGGCACAAGCGGTGGTTCCGTTGAGATAGGAATGGGGACACCAGGACGAGCACTTGACGAGGAGCAAAGCGACGAGCGAGATGTGTGCAGGTCTGGACTTCTTTGGAAGAGAAGAGGAAAAGGTAGCTGCTTAAAATCTCGGAGTATCAGCAGAGAGTGGCTCGTTATTACAACCAAAATGTACACATTCGTGGGTTCAGGTGGGTGATTGGGTCTTGAGAAAGGTCAACCAGAACCTGAAAGGACCCGTGACAAGGTGTATTAGGGCCAAATGGGAAGGCCACTTATCGAGTCACTCGAGTTAGCGGGACCGAGGAGCATCTCGAGCTAGCTCACCCGAGACGGACGAGAGGTCAAGAGGCCATGGAGCGCACAACTCACGAGGAAATATTTCCGATGAAGTCTCCTTGTATTGTGAAGGGTTAATGTAAGATTTCATCCCAAGATGGGATATGTAAAAGTATAAATGTATATGAGAATAAGAAAAACATTCATAATGTAAGTTCAAAATGAAGACTAGAAGCAAGAAAAACTCCTTGGCCAGAAGTCCCGGAAGGACGGTGCCAAGCTTAGGTCAATGCGAGGCCGGCGGGAGTTACTGCAGAAGAAGCTTGGGTCGATTAAAAGGCTCGAGCGAAGCTCGAGAAGAACTCCTTGGCCGAAGTCCCGGAGGGATGGTGCCAAGCTTGGGTCAGTGCGAGGCCCGGCGGGAGTTCTGACAGAAGAAGCTTGGGTCGATTAAAAGGCCGAGCGGAGGATCGAGAAGAACGCTACGGCCGAAGTCCCAAAGCCTAAGTCTTAGGCGGGACGGTGCCTAGCAGGTCAGTCTGAGGCCGAGCACGGCGGAAGCTTCGAGAAGAACGCTACGGCCGAAGTCCCAAGCCTAATTCTTAGGCGGGACGGTTGCCTAGCGAGGTCAGTGCGAGGCCGAGCATGAGCGGAAGCTCAAGAAGAACGCTACTGACCGAAGTCCCAAAGCCTAAGTCTTAGGCGGGACGGTGCCTAGCAGGTCGATTGCGAGGCCGAACACGAGCGAAGCTCGAGAAGAGCGCTACTGACCGAAGTCCCAAAGCCTAAGTCTTAGGCGGGACGGTTGCCTAGCGAGGTCAGTGCGAGGCCGAGCACGGCGGATGCTCAAGAAGAACTCCTTGGCCAAAAGTCCAAAAGCCTAAGTCCTAGGTCTGGACGATGTACTGGAAAAGCTCATCACAAGTGAAAGAAGTTCATGAATAATGCTAAGGCCAAAAGTCCCTAAGCCTAAGCTCTCGGCGGGACGGTGTCTAGCAATAGCTAAATGTAGGCTCGAGCGAGCTAAAAGAGCTCACAAAATAAACATAAGGCTTTTAGCCCAATTCGAATCGAAGCTCTACTATGCATAGGTTAAACAGCATTACACTTGGGCATAAAGGAAAATAGAAAGTCCAACACTTAGAAAATTTTTACTCAGCAAGCATATTTAAAGTCAATTCAACATAGAAGACAAGAGCATGTGCACACGAGCATTCAATGGAGTTGTTCAACATGTGTCTTTTATTTCATTGGAATAATTACATATGTAAAAAAAAAAAAAAAGAGTCCAATTCATTCAGCAGGAGGAACGTCCTTAGCGTGATGGGAAGAAGGCGGCACCGGCGAGGAGGGGCGTCAGCGGCGGGAGGACGGCTAGCATCGCGGAGCTTGGCAGGAGGCGGCCAGCATCGCAGGAGCCAGCGGAGGAGGGACATCGGCGGGAGCTTGGCGGGAGGGGCATTGGAAGGAGAGAGTCGGCTCTCGACAACACCTTGGGGCTCGGATGGAGTAGCTCGAGGTTGCTCATGTATTCACTACATACCCTTGACCTTGGACATGTCGGCCTCGGGATATGCCTTGCCAAAAGCGTACATGAGGCGATCGTAACTCAGATCTGCCCGTTGTTGTACTCGATAGCGAGTTGGACCTTGAGGCGTCAATTTGCCCTTGAAGACGAGCGAGCTTCCTCCTCGATGAGTTGCTCGAGTAAGATTTACGAGTATCCGGATCCTTTCGAGCATGCTTGATTCATCCTTGGTGTCGATCGGCTCCTCACGAGGCTCGGAGGCCTTGGAGTCGACCACTGCTGTCTTCTCTGCAAAATTTATATTCTCGTCCGGAAGCTTTTGATTCTCCTCCTTGACTCGTTCACTGACTCGCTCCAAGCTCCGAACCTTGCTGAAGTTCTTCTTGGGAACTTTGAGTTATCTTATTAAGCACTGGTCGCGGTGCTAAAGCTTCGGGAGGAGAGCCATTGAAAGACATCTGGACGGTTCATCGAAGTGCGAGGACTCTATCTCGTCCGAGAATCCATTGGTCAATTCCTCATTGTAGGCCCTCGGGAAAGGCTCGGAGCAGCCGGTGGCGTTGCTCCTGCACATTGCCGGTTCGAGGCGAGCTGGATCAGCGGTCCTCTGTCTCCTGCGTGGAGGACCTTCCTCTGCCCGCTCGGTCAGTCTAGCAGAAGTTGTAGCTCGAGTGGATGAAGGCGGAGCACTTGCTTCTGCTCGTGGCCTCTATGAGGTGCTCTCACCTTCCGCCGTCCCCACGCGTCGATGCAACATCTCACGCATCTTACTGCTCATTTCTTCACTTGGCACTAAATTGGACTCCAAAAAGTTTCGGGGTGTTAACAGTTCCTTGCACGAGCTCGCGTTTGTTAGAACGGTCTGCACACGTGCTCAAGGCGGCCCCGATCGAGTAGAAGCACCCAGGAAGGCTGCGAGATACGACCAAAGTAGAGTAATGAGAACGAGACCTGGCGGGAAAACTAAAAGTAAAATCCATAAGGCAGATAAGCGACCTGGAGTGCAGAAGTGCCGCGGGACTGGAGGGACCCCCTCGCTACGAACTGCAGCTTGCCCCCGCTCTCCCCCAACGAAGAAGAATTTGCTCTTCCAGTTGCCACCAGAGGTCAGGAGATCGGTGATGGGCTTTTTACCCTTGAGTCGGAGGTAAGGTAATACCAACCAGCATCCTTGAGCTGCATTTCAAGTCGGTAAAGGTGTCTGATTTCCCCTACCGAGGGCTCACCCAGATCACAGCGTTTCCACAAAACAAAGAGTCCGGAAAGGACTCTCCACCTATTCGGGTTCAGTTGCCCCGGGGCCAGATGGAACCTAGACAAGACCCGGGTAAAATAAAGTGTGGAGGCAGCCTAACCTCCATTGAAACATTCCAAGTATAAGGTCGTGTACCGCTTGGGAGACGGTGAGGATTTCACCTGCCTGACGACCTTAAAACTACACTATCGGGTATATTGTAAGTATCCCTAAGTCTATCCAAATCCAGCTGGGTGGTCTCACATCTCATGTGATCTATGGGGTATTCCCAGCTCGGACCTTTGGTGGCCCTTGCCGCTTTGATGCTGGTGAGTCTCGGCCTCGGGTAATCCCTCTCGGACTAGAATCCCTCACGGGGATTATACTAAGGGGTTGTGCCTCACTAGAAGAGGACGAGTCCTCCGGCAACATCCTACGGGGCTGTAGGGGATTTGACATTTTCCTAAGGGTATAAACTGGCAGAGTTCAACAAGAGAAGAAACAGAGCGGCGGCAGGAGATGGAAGAGTGGGTTATACCTGAACGCGGAAAGAAGTGTGGTTGGTAGGAAATCACCTTGACGGAAAGAAGAAGGCAGGCAAGCGGCGGGGAGCAAATTAATCTTCAGTTTGAACGAAAATGAGCAAATAGAGGGAACAGTGAAAAAGTTAGAGGTTTTTAAAGAGGAGGACGCGTCTCTTCAACTGGCGGCGTGCGTTTCGAGGGGCACGACCTTTCGGGTAACGTCCTTTCGAATTTTAAACGCACGGCTGGGATCAACCCACGTGTCCCCTCTTAAATGCGAAATGATTAAAGTGGGAGACAACTGGGAAGCGTGGGGAAGAGTAAAAGGCCGCGAATTCGGCCCATCATTAATGAGTTTCCATCCTTATCTCGTTTCACTCAAAAGACTAGAAACTAGGGGACTGGTGTTTGGGTAATATCAGGCAGGTCTTCTCGAGGCCCTTCCAGCTCGGATAAAACACCTCGAGGACAGCCTAGTTTGAGCAGAAGTCCCGACCACTGGCACGAAGACGACCTCACCAGACGTGTCCCCTGGGCAAGGTCGAGGAATTCAGAGCCGTTCGAGTCCCAAGCACTCCTTTGCTTGCTCGAGGTCGTCCACCCCAGTCGAAGCTGTCAAGGTCGAGAACCAAGCACTCCTTTGCCTGCTCGAGGTCGTCCAACCCAGTCGAAGCTGTAAAGGTCGAGAACCGAGCACTCCTTTGCCTGCTCGAGGTCGTCCACCCCAGTTGAAGCTGTCAAGGTCGAGAACTGAGCACTCCTTTCCTGCTCGCAGAGATCAAGTCTCCGAGCACAACTGGGTTGCGCAGTCATGAGGCGAATGGAATGTAAAACCCGGCGCAGGGCAGCCCGACCCCTTTTCTCATAATCCTGGCACACCTTTTTATGTCTGACCAGGGTCCCACGTAGTATGGTGGCGGTACTATTGTCTATGGCCGGCACATGCCCCCACGGCGTCATCATTCCTAGCGCACATGCCCGACATGGTGATCTGGCCACGTGAACCGGATTAAGGAGACAGTCGCACATCCCCAGGGAATATTACGCCAATCCCGGCTGTCAGAGGGACCCAGAAACCACCAACGTGGGAACGGACAGCCTGGAAAAGGAAAGAGCGGGAAAAATGGAGTATAAAAGGAAACGAACGGGTACGTTACAGGGGTTGAACAAATTGATTCACAAAGGGTTATAAGAGTTTACACAGGTTCTTCTGACTTTTCTTACATTGATTCTCTAAAAAACACCATATTTATTCCAAAGGGAGGGCGAAATAATATCCCTTTCATCTTTCCGGTCTCCCTCACTAGGGGAGATACCAAAAAGAACAACCCGATCACTGACTTTTTTTATATTAAATTATATATTATTATATTAAATTTTATCTTAAATATTTTATTTTTTTATTGTAGATAAATTTTAATAATAAAAAAGAAATTGAAACTAAAAGTGAGAGACAAATAAGGAAGATTGCTATATATATATATATATAGTGGACAATTTCTCGGTTAACATATACCTAAGCCCTTCTTGCAGCTCGAACTTATGTAACGTAGCATCTTTTCGAAAATAAATTATGTGATAAGCAGTAGGCTAGGTTTTTGAATGAAGGACTGGACGGAAAATTTTTTTTATAAATAAAATAATTCACTCGAGGCCCAACTATAGTATAAGTTTTTACATATATATATATATATATATATATATATATATATATTGGGAAATTTACAAAACTAACCAAAAAAATTTTACAAATATCCAAAATAACCATTTATATTTTTTCTATCATCCTTAACCATTTACTCTTTTTTTTCCCCATAATACCCATCTCTCTCTCTCAAAACCAATCTTCCGTTAGCTCCTCCGACGACCTCCGAACGGCGATTGGCTGTCTCCGATGATCGTGAGCAGCGCTTGAACGGATTTTTGACGAGTGAACTCAACTCCGTGGGTTTCTATCATCCTCCATTTTATAATTTTCGGTAAGTTTCACTTCAGTAAATTTTAATTTTTTCTATTTTGTTAAGTTTGATTGGTGAAAAATCAATGTATGGATGCATATAGATGAGCTTAGGATTGTTTGGCAATAAATATTGGAGATTGTTAAGTGAAATTTAGGTTTAAAGAGTGGTACGCAGGTGCTCGATAAAATGCCCTTAGACTATATTAAATAGTTGATGGTGTATTGCAAGATTAAAGTGTTGATGGTGTGATTGTAAGGTGGAGTATAGGTGCAATAAGAGTAGAAATCACAGACGAGCAGTGTAGAAATACGCACGCGCGACAGTGACCATCGCGCAGCGACAGAGCGACCCATCGCGCGTGACAGGTGCTCAGTGATATCGTGCGACAGTGCACCGTCCCACGATATTACAGAATGTAAAAAAAAAAAGAAATCTTGATTTTTTTTTAATTTTTTAATTATCAGATTAACTAATTATAAATTTGATTTTTTGCGATCGTAATGGCCACAAAACCAGGCACGATGAAGATTCCGGAAACGAAACACTTCCCCGGGCGTATGACAAATACCTCAAAATATTCTCAACTATTCAAGCCACTTCAAAATATTTTTCCTCGATGGCTACAAGATGTTGGATTTTACAACTTTCGACCAGAATTACAGAGCGTGAGCCTTTGAAACTTATACTAGTTAAGAGTGTACCATAACAACGACCGTGAAGCTGGCGATTGTAGGGTGTTTATGTTAATGTTTACTGATATATTTAATGTTCAAAGTACGATTTAATTTTGACGATGAGTCATGGACAATACTTTAGGAAGAAGATTGCCGTTGACATATTTAATAACGATATTAGATTGTAAATTATATATTTGAACAGTTGTAAATATAGTGGAATTAATCTTATTTTGGGTTCGACAATTGTCCAACACTTATTATGAATAATCATTTGGAAAAAGATAGTTTAACATGTCGAATACATAATAACCATAAGATTTTAAAATATATCATATAATATATTCCTTGAATACATAAGACGCTACAATGATAATAGGCCGCTAATTACGATTCGTCGCAATGGGATTCTTAGATCTTTTTCTGTTATGCCCGTGTTCCTTGCACCGAGAACACATCAACACGACCGTTTGTCAATTCCTCCTATGATCCATCAAAACACATTTGAAGAACAATTGACTCCATTAAGCCTAAGAAAGAAATAAATTAGTACTTAAAGAAAATTAGAACATGAGTTATTTTGAGTTAATACGAGCTTGGAGACGAACCCAGAAAACGTGGGATAGCTTCTGTCCAACCGTGGGACAGGCACCTGTCTCCCGTGCGACAGGCGCCTATCGCACTGTAATAGGTTCTGTAAAACCGTGGGACAGGCGCCTGTCGCACGGGAGACAGGCGCCTGTCCCACGGTTGGACAGAACCTATTACCTTGCGACGAGCACTCGTCCCATCGCGTGCGACGAGCACATCGCCGCGACGTTTTCAGGTTCGTTTCCAAGCTCGTATTAACTCAAAATAACTCATAAATTTTGATTAATCGAAAAATAGAAGTGTAAAATAAATACTAACCTCAACTTTTTGCTTGCAAGTTGATGAGTTGATGATTAGTGGGTGAGTTTTAGGGATTATGATGTACTGGATTTTGAAAATTGTTAGTTAAGAATGTGTGAGATTTGTTGATTTTGTTTATAGATCTGAGGGTATTTAAGTCTATACAATAAATATATGGCTATATATGATAGAAAAAATTTAATTAATTATTTTAAATATTTATAAAATTTTTTTAACTATTTTTATAAATTTTCCTATAATATTGAGTCGTTAGAATATAAAGTGATAGTCAAATAGCAGCGCCACCTTTGACTATCACTTCCTTCGTCCTTTCTTTCTTATAATATAATAATAAAATAAAATGATAATGAAGATGAAACCGCCTTTAATTATTAGGAATGTGGGGGCAGCAAAATGGCTATAAAAAGGAGGGAGGTGTTTTGTGTCGGAGAAAGCGCTCATATCTATTCTTTCATTTTCAATTTTCTTTGGTTTTCAATTCTCTAATATTTTACCCTATAAATTTATCAAATAAAATGAATATTTTTTTAATGATTAATTTTTTAAGTTAAGATGAAAGGTAAATATATAAAAATTTAATTATAGAATTAATATTCTCTCATGTAAGTTAAAAGGTTTTTATTTTTTTAATTACATGTTTATAATTTTTATTTTCCATCATTTTATTTTATTTCATATAAATTTATATATCTAGATTCACTTTAGATCTATATGTTATTTTGATATAATGTCGACTCATTAATACAGCTGCAGCATATTATGTATTTTATCCTTTTATTTACCTATAAGTGTTTAGTTAGAATAAGTTATAAAATAATTAAATTATAAAATAAATATAAATATAATTATGAGAGAATATTATGGTCATAATTTGAATGTTAAAAGTGAATCTCGTAAACTTAGCATTTTTTAAACTATTAATTCCTTTTTTTTGTAATTGATTTTTATTAAATAATTAACTACTAAATTTATTAATTCCTTGTGGTTTGACTCCAGACTCACTGAGTTATATTATGATTAAACACTCTTATATTTGTGAGTAATCAATACATTTAAATCGTGTCAAATTTTTAACGCCATTCCAAGAGAATTTTTAAAATTTAGTGTCATTTTCTTGTTATTTATTATATTCTTATCTTATTTCTATTTTAACTTTTCGTTTTATTTCAAACTTTTTTTTTGTTGCTTTTCTGAAAAATATTAGTTAGATATGTTCTTTCTCCTAAAATTATTGAATTACCATAAAACTTGTGAAAACTTCATTTTGACCTAGAAAATCTTGCAAATCAGTTCTTGAATTAAATTAGAACTTGGATCTTTGAACTGAGACTCATTCTTTAGACTTTGGACTTTGAAAATTACAACTAAGGCTTAAAAGTTAAATTGAATTCTTAATTGGTTGGTCATTTTCAAATGTTATTTAAAAAGGAATTTCACATCTCAAGGTAAGTATTTCTTTTTTATATTTATTTTTCTTTTGCAATTTATTTATCTTTATTTTATACTTTAATTATCATGTTGTTAATTTACATGGCCAGTTTAATAGCCTATCAAGTTATTTTAATTTCAGTTAGTTTTTTTTGTACAATAATTTGTGTAATTTTTATTCCGTATTTATTTTTATTTTTTGGTTTTATTGTTTTATACTGCTAGTTTTATAATACCACATGTATTGTTATTATTTTGCTAATGTGTTATTATTCTATTTATATGTTTAGTTTAATTAATTTATTTAAATGGCTGGTCTAACCACTTATTAATTTAATTTATTTTTATTTTTCATTACTTATTTTCTCTTGTATAATTTTATTTCTTGCTTATTTAATTTTCATTTTTTTATTATTTTTATTTGTGTGATTTTATTTAGTGTTTCACACATTACCCATTTGTTTGTGCAACATTTTCTTAACTTAATTACACACACACACACACACATCAGTGTTGTATGATACATTGGTCTCGTATAGATAGTGATAGATTAATTAGGAGATCATCGTCACCACCTTTATACATGACCAACATCGAAGTTGAAAAATTTTTAGAGTAGTGAGATAACCAAGCCTTAAAAAATCTTCCTGACTAACCTAGGACACTTTGAGATTTTATGCATCCTACTAGAACAGGAGGGTCATCATGCATAATTTTTCCTCTTGATGCATTACATTTTAATTTCAAGCTTAGTATCATTCAAATTCTACCTACTTTTCATGGTTTTAAGTCTAAAAATCTATATATACATTTGAGAGAGTTTAAAGAAGTTTGTAATGCCGGTAATAGTTAAAATTATAACATGAACATAATTAGACTGAAGTTTTTCCTTTTCTCACTAAAGGAAAAAGCTAAAACATGGCTATAAAAACTCAAGTCAGGCTCTACAATAACTTAAGATAAAATGCAAACATAGTTTCTGAAGAAATTTTTTTTACTCCACAGAACAAATTCTTTCAAAAGACAAATCACTATTTTCAATCAAAAAAAAATGAGAAACCCTTCACTAATATTAGGATAGATATAAAGAGTTACTTAACATTTGCTCACACTATAATTTTGAAGTATAGAGGTTAGTGTTATATTTTTACGATAGACTAACATCCTAAAGTAAATAGGTTTTTGAAATGATGTGTAATGGTGAGTTTAAAGATAAAAGTTCTGAAGTTGTATTAGATTATTTTGACTATATATAAGATAATGCATAACACTGGGATACTGTTGGTTCTTATGAGTTATAAAGTAAACCCCGGCTATCTCCATCTAGCAGAGGCATGTACAACCTTAAGGAAGACCATGATCTTCAATTTAAATTTGAATCTTTATCTTAAAAAGTCGAAGCATTAGACTGAAAAAAGAGTGATCAAATAAAATATTTTTTAAGATGTTTCATGTCATGTTTGCAGCTCCACTAACCATTTTATTCAGGATTGTACGACTATGCCAGCTTTGAAAGAAAGTTTGCACGAACAAACGAATGTTATAGACAATTTCAAAAGGCCAAATCCCAATCTATACTCATAGACATATGACTTTAGTTGGAGAAACTACCTAAATTTCAATTGGAGAAATGACAATTATGCACGACCTTCACAACCACCTCTTCTACATTGAAATTTTCAAAATGTTAGAGTTACCCACCTTATTTCCACTACCAAGAAAACTCTTGAAGATACATTGTATTCATTTATTAAAAAATAAGAGTCAATTAATAACCAAACCATGTAACCCTTGTCTAATTTAAGAAACACCATCTCCAAACTTACATCAACCATCACTATGCATAAAATAGGTAATTTTCCTTCTCAACTCGAACCAAACCCCAAGAGTCAACAATATCCTCAAATGGGTAGCAAGAAGCCAAAGCATGAGCTAAGTCAAAAAATAAAACTATTTATGGTGAAAAAGTTATCGAAAAATACATTTTTGATCCTTGTGAAATTAGTAAGAAGTCAATTTCAAAGAGGAAGGACGAGTTCGATGAACCTTTAACCTATGAAGAAATAACTAATTCTCCTCCTCTAATAATGCCTTGAAATACAACCTTCACAACCCCTATTCCCTCAAACACTAATCAAGCCAAAAAAATCAAATTTTAGTCTTAGAGATTTTTCAAGTCTTTAAAAGGTGAACATTAACATTTTGCTAAATGTCATTAAACATGTACTATCTTATGCTAAATTTCTGAAAGACTTATGCACTGTAAAAAAGGAAACATAAAGTGTAAAAGAAAGCCTTTTTAGCAGAATATATAAGTTCTATTCTCTCAAATAATAATAACTTGAAATACAAATATCCTACTTGTTTAACTATTTCTTAAATTATTGGGGACCATAAAATTGAACATTCCTTACTTGATCTTTGTGCTAGTGTTAATTTGCTTTTATATTCAATGTATTGACAACTCAATCTTATTAAGTTAAAACCTATTTTTACCACTATTTTACTTACCGATAGGTTTATTTAGGCATTAAAAGAGATAATTAAAGATTTATTAATCTGAGTTGATAAATTCATATATTCTGTGAATTTTATTATTTTAGAAATTAAACCAATTATTGATGAATGCAAGTAAATTATTGTCATATTAGATATATTATATTTAGCTATTGCTAATGCTTTGGTTAATTGTAAGGATGGAGTAATGAATTTTTCCTTTAGTAACATGACATTAGAACTCATTGTGTTCAACATATGTAGACAATCTTACAACAAAAAAGATGAAGATAGCAACACTGAAGATATTGAACTCATTAAACAAATTATTAAGGAACACATTCAAGATGAGAAATTTACAAACTCTATAAAAATTTATTTTGCTAGTTCATTTGAATCAAGGAATTGAAATGTAATACTGCTAATATATGCTCAATACTTGATTTTACATAGGTGTCTGAAGATGATAATAGCCAATTGAACCTTGGAGACATGAAACGATTTAGAGTGACAAAATAAGAGGAAGCACCAGAGCTTGAACTGAAGCCTTTACTAGAAAAATTAAAGTATGCATACTTAGGAGATTAGCAAACCAATCCAGTGGTAATTTCTTCTCAACTCATAAGCAACCAAAATGGTAAGTTATTGACTATTCTAAAAAGGCATAAAACTATAATTAGTTGGACTTTAAAAGACATAACTAACATTAATCCTTTAATTTACACACGCATAATATACTTAGAGGAAAATGCCAAAACAGCATGTCAACCTATAGAAGATTAAACCCTCACATGAAAGAAGTGGTAAAGAATGAGGTCCTTAAACTACTAGACGTAGAAATTATCTATCCTATTTATTGTAGTAAATGAGTAAGTCCAACATAAATAGTACTAAAAAAACCTAGATAGTCGTTTTAAAAACCAAAATAAGTGATCTAATCCCAACAGACATCCCATCTAGCTGGCACATGTGCATTGAATATATCAAATTAAATAATGCCAATAGAAAATGTCATTTTCCCCTTTTATTTTTAGATCAGATTCTTAATAGAGTAGTAGGATACCCATACTACTACTTTCTTAATGACTACTCAGGCTATTATCAAATTCCTATAGCCTTAGAAGATCAAGAAAAAATTACATTTTCACATACCTATTTGGAATATTTGCATTTAAGAGAATACCTTTTGGACTTTGTAATGTTCTTGAAACATTTCAAAGATAAATGCTAAGAATTTTTAGTGACATGGTTGAAAATTGTTTGGTGGTTTTTATAGATGATTTGACTCTATTTCAAAATTCTTTTGATAAATGTCTTGATAATTTGGACTTGTTTTAAATTATAAAAATGCTATTTCTAGCTAAATAACCCAAGAGTGGGGTGAATTGAGATTAAAAAATTTCTTCAATAATAACACCGTAATTCAATACCAACAACTTCTATTACCAATAATAATAATAATTTCAACAAAAAGTAAATTTAGAGAGTTAAGGGTAGAGAAAACAAACATGATATTTTTGTATGGTTTGGTAATCTGCCTATGTTCACGCCTACAAGCAAACCAAGCTTAAGGATTCTTGTAACTAAGCCTTACAACCCAAGGCTTTAAGATATTTACATTTGACTTCAAATGTGTTAATAAACCGTTACAATTTAAGATATACACTCATTTTTTAATTATTTCCCATACTTACAATTACTTACTTTTTTATGTGCAAATAAAATTTACAAAGATTACACTCCATACAAGAGTATATAAGTAAGTGATAGCTCAATAATGAATCAATGTATGTGCATAAGTAAATGAAAGCTAAAAATGATTTGTGTGAACAAGTTTAAGCTTGATAGATTATGAACAAGTCCTTCGAAATGAGTTTAATTTGACTATTTATAATTTGAACAAGAAAACTAGTCATTATTGACTTTTTGAAAGTTATCGGATCGCTTCTAACTTTGAAACGAATAGCCATTTGACTATTGTGGTAAGTTACTATTTGAAAATAATTTGAAAGTTTTTCACAATCGGATTGTCACTTAAGATTATCGGCTAATCGCTTGAATTTCATAAATTCTTTGGAAATTATTGGTTAACTACTACAGTGAAACGTTAGTCGCTATTGTTCAAAAATTATAGTTTAACAAAACTTTTTAAAATTATACTATGATCTAAAACTTTATAAAGCTTTACAAATAGGTCTTTTTCTAGAATTTCAAACAATACTTGTTGATTTCAAAGTTCTTAAAATTTTTTCAAATTAGTGCATAAACATTAAAACAACCAATTTCATTAATCATTTTTCTGTATGTATAAAACCTTTATATTATGGAAATAATGATTTATTTAAAATGTCATGGAAAATAATTTAAACTTTTAAATGCTTAATCATGCATACATTTAATCATACTAACTTTACAATAAATGTAGCAAAAGAAATCACCTAAACTAATACTCTTAACTCTTGACCTTGGCATCATGAGCTTTGTGCCATTGTCCACTGGGTGCCTTAAACTTGATCTCACATAAATAATTTCTTTTCTTTTAAGAGCTAGTAAGATTATAAAATATATGTATTTTCTATTTTACCCATAACATATGATTTGTTATCATCAAAATTAAAAGACCATATGACAATATAACTTAATAATGACCATTTTTGTAATTGTTTTAGGCCATATTGTTTCTTCTAATAAAAATGAAGTTGATAAAGACAAAGTTGAATTCATCTCAATATTGTTTCTTTTTAGGTCATGTCGATTTTTATAAGAGATTTATAAAATATTTTAATGCTATATCTAGATCACTTTGTAACCTCAAGATAAAAGACATACCATTCGAATGGATCGAACATTGTCATGAGAAAGCCTTTGAAAAAATAATCAATCTTTTAATATCACCCCTATAATGAGATCCCTTAATCGGTATTTTCCTTTTGAACTAATTTATGATGCTAGCGATTATACTCTAGGAGCTGTTTTGGGACAAAAAAAAGAAGGTAAGCCCTTTGTCATCTATTATACAAGTAGAACTTTAAATAGTACCTAAATAAATTACACTATAACTGGAAAAGAACTACTTGCTGTAATATTTGCATTAGATAAATTTTAATATTTAATTGGATCATCTACTATGGTTTATTCTGATCATACTACTATTAGATATTTAATGTCTAAACATGAAGCCAAGCCAACAATAATATAATGGATTTTGCTATTCCAAGAATTTAACCTGACAATCAAGGACAAAATATGTGTTAAAAGTTTTAGACCCCTTTTTCCCTTCACTCAATATATATGGCACGCTTGACTAATATAATCGAAAGTAAAGGCTCCATCCTTGTAGATCACCTATCAAGACTTAGAAATGAGTCTCCAATTGATATAATACCCATAAATAATTCTTTATCTGATAAATTTTTATTTTCTTTACACAATATGTCTTGGTATGCTAACATTATTAATTATCTTACAATAAGTGAAATGCCATTTAATTGGAACTCCTAAGATAAAAAGAAATTTTTAATAGAGGTGAAAATTTTTTTACTGAGATGATCCATACCTATTCAAGTACTGTTCTGATAAAATTTTATGGAGATGCATAATTAATGACGAGGTAAGTAATGTCATTTAATTTTGTCATTTTAAACATGTGATGGCCACTTTTCTTCAAATAAGACAGTTGCAAAATTATTATGATGCAGATTTTATTGGCCTACAATATTTAAAGATTTGCATACGTTTAATAAAATGTATAAAAATTTTCAAAAGTTAGAGTCCATCTCAAAGCGAATTATGATGCCTTTAAACCCTATACTTGTTATAGGAATATTTGATTATCGGGGAATAGATTTTTTTAGGCCTTTTCCATCATCATTTAGATTTGTATATATATTGATTACTGTTGATTATATTTCAAAATAGATTGAAGTGATTTCTTGTAGGCACAATGATAATAAAACTGTGATTCGATGCTTTTTGAAAGAAAATCTTTTGAGTTTATTTGAAATTCCTCGAGCCTTTATTAGTGATGAAGGTAAGCATTTTTATTACAAGTCATTTAAGTCCTTAATAATGAAATTACACATGAAGTTTCTACCCCTTATCATCTTTAAACAAGTGGTCAAGTTGAATTAACAAATCAGGAGATAAAACAAATCTTGGAAAATATTAAGCCATAAAGATTGGTTTCTTTGACTGATTGTGTATTTTAGACTTACCGTACTGCATTTAAGACATCCTTAGGAATGTCGCCCTATCGGCTGGTTTATGATAAACCTTGCTAATTATTAGTTGAACTTGAACATAAATCATTTTTTGCTATTAAAGCTCTAAATTTAAATCTTAGTGATACTGGTAATGTGTGTAGTGAACTTGAAGAATTACGAAATCATGCATATGAAGAAAATGCAAGAATTATTAAAACAAGAACCATAACTTTTCATTATAAAAGAATTTTTCAGAAAATATTTGAAATTAGTTAAAAAGTATTGTCTTATAATTTTCGTCTTCATTTGTTTCTAAGAAAGTTAAAGTCAAAGTTAAGTAGCCTATTTATTGTGAAAAATATATGTCCATATGGGGTCGTAGAAATTGTGAATGCAAAGAGTGGTGTTATATTTAAAGTTAAAGGTTAAAAATTAAAACTATATTTAGAATACCAATAACGTGAGGAAGACACTGAAATAAATTTGAGTGACACATTAAATCTTAATTAAATCTTTAATGAGTGACTCAATTTTTTATTGTTTTATTTTACCGTTATTTTTCTATTTGGTTGTTTGATTATTTCTTTTTATGTTTCGAATGATGCGCATCTCACACCTTTTAGACATAATAATTTATTGCTTAAGTGTGTTTGTTTGACGATTCTTTTTTATCATTTTTAATATATGTCATGAGTACATCAATGAGAAAGATCTTCTTCAAATATCTTGGAGACCTTTTACATGTGAAATTTTACTTAAGTTGCCTAATAAAAATTTGTAAATTAGTAGAATTATAATTCACTTAAATTAAATTTTACTTTCCTAAAAATTGACAGTTCTTGTAGCTTCGACCTCATTATTCATAGTCTATACTTCAATATACTCGTGCGCCTGTAATTACATTAAAATTTGCACAATAATTCATTATTTACCATTAAAGTGTGTTCTAATGAGAAAACATATATCATCAAAGAAGATGGCATATCTAATGTAAATACACTCAAAGCATAACACAACTTTCACTGGCTTTAATACTAATGTTGATTTTCGTGCATATATCAACATACAATAAAAAGGAGACTGAAAATGTACCTTTGGTATTTTAATGTGGAACTATATCTCAATGTCACTATCTATTTAATTAGAGACAAAGAATAATCATAAGAAAAACCTTATAGAGCTATTTATTTATAGTCGGGAGGATAATCATGAAAAGAAAATCTCCTCCAATCACATTGCAAGAGCTTACTGCCTCTTTTATCTCATTTTTACACAACCGCACTTATGTTAGGTTTCTTTGTATTTTCTAATACGTCTCTACATATTTCTAATACGTCTCTACATATTTGTAATATAGTAAGTTTATATAGAAGCTCATGAAAGTAATAGAAGTCAACCACAAGACTTCATATATCTTAGAATCTAATTAAACTTACAATAGTCTTATAGAACATAGTTTAAGGAAGCTTTTAGATTGTTCTTTGTGTTAGGCTGAATAATACAAACCTCACAAAAAACTGACAAGACTCTAATCAAATTATACTCGAAAATCGTTTCTAAATTAAAAAATTAAATGAAACCGCGACTAGTTACCTAATAAAGTGTGAAAATTTATATGCAAAGACGCTACAACTAGCTATGGATATTATGATTGATAAGTCAAGGGAATTACACTCTCAAGTACAAAAGGTTTATTTAAAAAATAAGGAGAATTACACTCGTACATAAATTGTATGAAAACTTCTAATTTCTCTATTATTGAAATTACAAAAAATCTTGGTAATAATTGCCCTAGATATTTCTTGCCATAAATCTTGATCTAAAATCGAAAAAAAAAAATCCTAATCTAAAATCAAATTAAAATCTCAATATAAGAAAATAAGGAAAGAATCCTAAATAAATAAAATAAAATAAAATGTAGTAGCTAATTTGTTGGCTCTTTTAAAAATGAAAACACTGTATGAAAAGATAGTAGAATATCTTTAATCTTTAATGCATCGATTTCATAGATTTGATTATTTAGAAAATTTAAGTGTTTGGATCACGTATTTATTTATCTAAATATCTTATGAGATTCCTTTAATGGGCCGCCATGAATTGGATTAAACCCAAGTTTCTTAAATCCCCTATTAATTACTTTTTTGAATTTCTTTGCACGTTTCTTATGGTTGCGCTATCATTTTCCATAATCTCATCATTCATCTCCTTTTGAAGAGGATTTGTCCTCAAATCATTAGCTACATTAAAAGAACTTAAATAAGAAACATTAAAAGTAGCACTTATAATGTACTCACCAAGCAAATCCAACTTGTATACATTGCTGTTAATCCATTCCAAAACTTTATACGATCCATCCCCTCGAGGTAATAACTTAGATTTTCTTTGTTCCGAAAATCATTCTTTGCACATATGTAATTACACCCAATCACCAGGTTCAAAGACTTGCTTGTGTCCCTCTTTGCTAGCTTGTTTAGCATATTGTTCAATTCTTCGCTTGATATTGAGCTTCGCCGTTTTATGTATCTACTTAAGAATATCAGCTTTTTTCTTTCATTTAAGTTAATATGCTCAAATACAGTTAATGAAGTTAAATCTAAGGATTAAAACCATAAAAAATTTCAAATGCTGAATACTTAGTAGTAAGATGAACAGAACGATTATAAGCAAACTTAACATTTATAAGCAAACTTAACATGTGTCAAACAATCCTCCAAGTTTTAATGTTCTTTTTAATGATTGCATGCAACAAAGTTTATAAAGTTCTATTTATAACTTTTATTTGACCATTAGTTTGAGAGTGACGTGTAGTTGAAAACAACAATTTAGTCCCCAACTTAGCCCACAAAGTCTTCCAGAAGTAACTCAAGAACTTAGCATCCCTATCAGAAACTGTTCTCGGCATACTATATAACCTCACAATCTCTCTATAGAATAAATCAACAATGTTGGAAGCATTATTTGTCATGTGGCATGAAATAAAATGTGTTATCTTAGAAAATCTATCTATAATCACTAAAATTGAGTATTTTCCTCATTTAGACCTAAGTAAACCTAATATAAAATCTATCAAAATATCAAACCAAGGTGCATTAGGGATTGTGAATGGGGTGTATAAACTATGGGACTATACTTTTAATTTGGCTTGCCTACTAGTGACACATCTACCCCAAAGCCCTTCAATATCTCGTTTCATATGTGGCCAATAGAAGTGTTCTAGCAAAACGGCTAAAGTCTTTACAAATCCAAAATGTTCCATCAATCCTCCCCCATGAGATTCTCTTACTAATAAATCTCTCAAAAAATAATTAGGCACACACAACTTATTTTCTCAAAACAAGTAACCATCATGCCTAAAGTACTTACCAACCCCAGACCTTTCACAATTTTAGTATTCAATACTAAAATCATAGTTATTAGCATACAATTCCTTAATTTGTTCAAAACTAAGGAATTTAACATTAAGTATTGATAATAAGGCATACTTATAGAAAAGCGTATCTAGAACTATGTTTTCTTTAATATATTCAAAACTAAGTAATTTAGCATTAAGTATTGATAATAAGGTATACCTGTAGAAAAGTGCATCTACATCAAAACTAAGTAATTTAGCATTAAGTATTGATAATAAGGCATACCTGTAGAAAAGCGCATTTACAACTATGTTTTCTTTATGTTACTTATAAGAAATGACGTATAGAAACGTTTATATGAATTTCACCCAATAATTATGCCCCTTGTTTAGCTTATACTGGCCTTTAAGGTGTTTTAAGGACTCATCTGTGTGAATTATGAACTCCTTAGGCCATAGGTAATGCTGCCATATTTCCAGTGTCCGAACTAACGCATATAGCTCCTTTTTGTAAGTAAGATAGTTTAAAGTTGTTCTACTTAGTTCCTCACTGAAATAAGTAATTTTTTGTCCCTCCTGCATTTGAATTGTGCTTATGCTAATACCTGAAGCATCACATTTAATTTCAAACGTTTTATTAAAGTTAGGCAAGAACAATAAGAAAGCATTAGTCAGCTTTTGCCCGATCATTTAGAATGCCTACTCTTGTTCTTCTCTCAACTTGAATCCAATATTTTTTTTTATTACTTCATTAAGCGGTACAACCAATGTATTAAAGTATTTCACAAACTATTGATAGAAGGTAGTAAGTCTATGGAAGCTTTTTACGTTACTTACACTTGTAGAACTTGACCATTCTTTAATTACACGTACCTTTTCTTCATCAACCTGTATATCATGTGCACTTATAAAAAATCTTAAAAACATAAGTTTATCGATACAAAAGCTACATTTTTTCATATTAGAAAATAAATTTTCTTTTCTAAGCACATTTAAAATATATTTCAAATGCGCTGATTGATCATCTACGTTCTTTTTTTTTATATGAGAATATTATCAAAATAAACAAAAAACTAATTTTCCAATAAAAACTCACAAAACATGATTCATAAATATCGTAAACGTACTAGGAGCATTAGTCAGACTAAAAGGTATAACTAACTATTCATATATAAGAACCATGCAATTCAATCAAGTCATCGAGCCTAAGAGTGGGATGTCGATACTTATGTTGTTGATGGCTCAGCAGTCAACGCACATCTACCATGTCTAATTTTTCTTAAGAACTAGGAAAATTAGAACTGAACTTAGACTCATGCTTTCTCTCACGTACCCTTTTTCCATCAATTCAATAACCTGACTTTGAGGCATCTTTGTCTCCTTCAGGTTACTCTTATAGGCTAGTCAATTTGGAATGGTTGCATCGGCACAAAATTAATTTAATGCTTTATCCCTCAGATTGGAGGCAAACCATCTGGTGTTTCCTTAGAAAAGACAACCTCATAATCTTACAAAAGAGAAATAATAGAGCTAGGCAAAGTAGGGTCAAGCTCGTTAGTGTTTAGAAAAGCCTTTTTGTACAAAAGTACAATCATTGATTAATTTGAAAACAACACTATTTTTATCTCACTCACTCTTGCATAAAAATTCTTTTGTTTTCTCTCAACGACCTCAATTTTCTTCCTCTCTCTCATTTTTCTCCGTCTCTCTTTGATTTTCACTATCCTTTTCTTTTTTTCTTTTGCTCATTCTCTCTTTGTAAGCTTACTTGATTTTTATAAACTTATTCAGTGTCAATAGAACAAAAGTGATTTCATGTTGATTAAATTCTAATGAATATTTATTAGTGAAGCTATCATGCTTCACTCGTCTATGGAATTGCTAAGGACGTCCAAGTGATGAGTGCCCAGCCTGCATTGGTTTCACATTACTTAGCACTTCATTTTCACACTTACTGATCCTAAAAGATACGAGTACTTTTTTGTTCACTTTCACATCACCATTATCATTCAACCACTGTAGTTTGTATAGTCGTGGATGCTTAAGTATTGGAAGCCCTAACTTCTCCACTATAATAGTACTAGCAAAATTGGTTTAACTTCTCCCCTTCAATAATCTTATTATATACTTTGTATTGAATATAGCACCTAGTATGAAAGATGCTTTCCCATTGCACTACTTTTTCTTCTCTCACTTGCACGCGTAAAGCTCTCATAGCTACTAAAGTTAATTCTTTAGGGGCTATATATTTTTTTTCTTCAACATCCTCCAACGCGGCATCTCATTATCTTTGTCTCATCATCAGTTACAATCTCACTATTATCTTTCAACACCATAACTCTCTTATTCACATATTCACTTACTATATGTCCCCTGCCATGATATTTGAAATACTTAATGTCACAATTTTTAATTGTGGGAGTTATAGTGTTACCTTGTGAATTCAGCTCAAAGGACTCGGATCTTGGCTTAGATGCAGTAGATATTTGTGGCCTCTCATCTCACTTCGCGTAGCTCAGCTTCCATGGAGTGGAACTTGAGCTTGGGATTGCAAAGGCGTTACCCCTCCTTTTGAGTTACTGCTCAATTTTGATGGCCTTGTAGACTATCTCCTCAATCTCCACTTAATATTATAACTCAACTATATTTGTAATCTCCTAGTTAAGGCCATTTAAGAATCATGTTGTGGTAGCTTCTTTACATTCCTCCACATTTGCTCTAATCATGGCAACCTCCATTGCTTTATACTAATCCTCCATGCTTTGGCTACCTTAAGTAAGAGTTTGTAGTTTTTGGTGCAAGCCTCAGTAGTAGTGGCTAGGTATAAAACACCTTCTCATCAATGTCTTTATTTCATCACATGTCTTGACAGAATGTTCCCTATTCCCATTCTTATTTATAACAAGATGATACCACCAAGTAATAACATATTCAGAAAATTTAGTCACAATAAATTTTACATTTTTGCCTTAGAATAGTTATGGCAGTCAAATATAAACTCCATATTCTTCTTTCATTCAATGTATGCTTAGGGATTGGATTTACTTTGAAAAGATGAAATTTTCATCTTTATATCATTCGCACCATCATCTCTATTTTTGGCTCTCCTATAATTACCTACAAAATCCTCCCATTCAAGCCTCTTCTCTAGTTGGAACTCCCTTCCTCCTATGTGCCTGGGGAACGTATTGTGGTTACTCTGCACATGCGTTCTCTACTTGATCCAAACACTCTTATATGTGCTCTAATTCAGCCCTCATCATCAATTTCATCTCCTCCATCAAGGCTTGAATTTAAAAATTTTCAACAGTTAGTTGTTGATCCTCTGTATTTGCACTTCGTTCTTCGTAATGAGACATAATTGAAATTTGCAAAAAGAGATTAGAAATAATGTGGAAAAGACCTCACCTCACTCTTTATGTATTTCATTCAAGAGAATGATTCACTCAATTCCACTTGTGTTTTGCTTAAATTTATTAGCTTTTACTTTTTAATATGCTCACATTCTCTTGTCTTTTTTCACTCGTAGTTTACTTCATTCTTATAAATCTAATCAAACTAATATTAAGATTTCAGAAGTAATTAATAAAGATTATACTAAGAAGATTTGGGTTTCAAAGGCGAGAATACAACGAACACATATGATTAGGTGTTGGAAGCATAAAATACTAAAATTTTGGTCAAAAAAATCTTCACATAATGAAAAGTTAGATTTGGGTTCTATAAGTCACTAATAATGGAAATTGAGAAAATTTTTATTTTTGCTCACAGTATCCCTTTTTTTTTTTTTGCTCTTTTTTTGTAAACCATAAATAACTGAAATTTGAATGAATTTAAGGCAAGGAATAGGAAAAATTTGCTAATTTACAAAAATAAACTACAAGGATACAAAATTAAGAAAAAAAACCTAAAAATATTGTTCATATGACATTGTTTATGTGGTACTGTTTATGCAATATTGTTCATACAACATTTTTCATGTGGCACTGTTCTTGACACTAATCATGTGTTTTTTTTTTTCTAATGAATCGAAATAAATAAGATGGAAAATGAAATCTAAAGTAGGGATAAGCAAAACTTAATTAGAGATTTTACTCTAATACAACTGATATGAACCCCGTCAAGAACTAACAAGTCCCTAATCAAATCAAGCTCCAAGATCGTTTTTAAATTTAAGAATTGAATGGATCCGTGATCTGTTGCTTAATGAAGCGCGAGCCTTGCTATGTGATGATGCCACCATCAGCTATGGATATTTTGATTGATAAGTCAATGGTTGCATATCACGAAAAATTTGATAAGTTCAAAAAGCTCGTTTATGAAAAGTAAATTGTATGAAAACTTCTAATTTCTCTCTTATTGAATGCGAATATATATAGGTTATAAGAAATCTTGGCTATAATTGTTCAAGATATTTCCTGACATAAATCCTGATCTAAAACTAGAAACAACTCCTAATCCAAAATCAAATTAAAATCTCAATTTAAACAAATAAAGAAAGAATCCTAAATAAATCAAAATCTTAATCTAATTAAAAGAAAAGAATCCTGAATAAGTTAATCAAGAAAGTATCTTAAATGACTAAATAAAATAGAAATAGTTGATATATTTCCACTTATGACCAATTAAAATAGAAATTATTGATTTGTTGCCTCTTTTTAGAATGGAAAAACTATTTAAAAATATAGTAGTATATCTTTTATCCTTAATATGCAAATTTCATAGATTTAATTATTCAGAAAATTTAAGAGCTTGGATCACATATTTATTTATCTGATTATCTTGTGAGATTCCTTCAATGGACCCCTATGAATTAGATTGATTATAAGTTGCTTGCATCAGCCCATTAAGAATTTCTTTGAATTTCTTTGTACGAGCTCTTTTGATGGGTCAAACGAGAACTTAAATAGGATCTGAATATGCCTTATTCAATGTCCTTATGCCATCCTTATCCATAATCTCATCACCAGAACAGCCTATCATAGTTGCCAATTCTAATAGCATGTGTAAGTCGTCAACCTCGTTCCATATTAAGTTTTAAGCAATACTATTTGAATAGCTGTTAGACAGTTGGAAGACAAAAATATGGGTATTGTTCATGCTATAATAAAATTGTAGCATATAAAATGATAGCACTATTCATGTTAGAATGCTATTATTTCTATCTTCTTGTTGTCTTATTAATGTTTAAATAACATCTCCCTTAATTTTTGCAACTTATGGCTCAATATGGCTCTATCCATGCATTCAAGCAATCAACAGAACTAAATGTTTGTCGTTAATGGCTACAAGTTGATTAAGTGGGGCATCTAGTTGCCATATCTCTTGATAAGGTCCACCTTAGTGTTCTTAAGATCATATAACTCAACAAAACTCCACTTCATCATACTTTATGGTATTACGCATGGTAGTGCACTTTAATATCGGAATCACCTCTCTTAGTAAACATACCAACCAAGTGCATTCTCTCCTGCCATTTCACCCTTGCACACTTGTACCTGAACATGTTCAAATTAGGCAAAGGTTTCAATTCATCAAGCCTGAGATTGTACAATAGAAGAATGCTTCGATGAGAAAGTAGAAGGACAGTGAATTGAAAGGGAACCATTGGCATTTGACAAAGCTAGCTAGTGAACATGTGCATGCAAGCAGTGGTAGATCCAACATGTATCCAACATAAACTCATAAACATATAAAATTTAACTTTAACTACTAAGAATTATAAAAACCTACATTTTATTTAAAAATAATAATAGTTACAGCCCAAAAAACTTTACTATTCCCAAAAATAGCATTAATCTTCTTATTTCCATAACAATACAAAAGAGAAAGTTTTCATATATGAAATTAGGGAGAAATTAGCTCCAAAATTAAATAGAAGATAAATGAATGAATGATGATGAAATGGAAGCGTAAAGTTTATTGATATGGAATTAAAAGTACTGAATAATGTAAATTTTATTAAAAAACCGAATGAATAAAAACTAAAGTTTTTTATAACAAACCTAAATATCCCTTCTTAACTCTTCATGCACTTATGACTGCACTTGCCTCGTGGGTTCTAAATTCTGAGGAACTACTTCGCGATTAATGCCATAAGGCGCTACTGCATGATTCTAGCATATCTCTTCACAGTGATTATTCCGAGGTTGTTCTTGAGGATCAACTTCTTTAATAACTTCCTTACGGTTAACTTTTTCTTGCAATCTTCTCTCTATGTTATTCATAGAAAGCGTGAGACCCTCAATTGCTTGCTCCATCACTGCCATTCTCGGGTTAATTGCATTCTTCATGTTTTACAAGACTACTTCTACAATTATCTATCTGATAGTCTCTATAGACATTGCTTGCATTCCGAGATCAACGTCATTGGAATGATTACCTATGTGTTCATGTGGTCGTACTGTGATGACAAGCAAACTTACGGTGATACCAATTGATGAAATAGAAGCATTAAGGTTGTTGATATGGAATAAAAAATTTATAAATAATGCAAATTTTATTGAAAAACTGAATGACTAAAAACTAGGGTCTAAATCGCTTTTATAACAAACCTAAATATCATGAATTTTTCAACATAGACAAAGCTAAAATATTATTTTATAATAAAATTCTCTATCTGAAATAAGAAAAGAAAAAAAAGGGAATTCAAATTCGAGATGTAGAAAAAAGATAAAAATCCTAGAAGAATTAGGAAAAATAGAAAAAAATTTTAAAACTTAAACACGACAAGGAAAAAAAGAGAATTTTTGGGTTGAATATGAACTAAAATGGCTTTAGCAATATGAACTAAAATGATATATTATACACCTAAAACAAACACCTTCAGCTAAAGTTATGCCCTTTAGAAAGTACCTACTCATGATAGGCAACACTCTACATCAGTCATCCTCACTTAAAAATGAACTCGTCCTCAAGTTTGGCTCATACAAGTTATTATTATTGGGATGATATTCAAACAAATCATTCAAGTTGAAAGTGTGAGTGATATTCCAATTGTCAGGCAGCTAAAGTACATATGCATTATCATTAATTTTCCAAGACTCAAGAAATGGACCATACTTGCGCTTCTCCAATTTAGTGCGAAAGCTAGGAAATTGACTTTGCCAGAGGTATGCCATCGCTATATCACCTACAGCACACACTTTTTTACAATAGTGCTTGTCTACTTCAGCCTTGTGCTTTGCATTGGTAGCCTCTAAGTAAGTTCGAATTTCGACTTGAATCTTCATAGCCTTCTCTACCATATTATCTACTGCTTTGCATTTTTTAATAGAAACTACCGTTGGCATGACAACCAAGTTAAAAACTTGTCATAGAGAACTAGTATAGATAACCTCAAAAGGTGTCTTGCCAGTAGGTCGATTTATTATGCTGTTGTAAGCGAATTTAACCTAAGGCAATATAGCTTCCCAGTGTCATTGCTTGTCACCACAAACACAGTGCAATATATTGCCCAAAATGCGATTAACCACTTCAGTTTGCCCATCTGTCTATGGATGGAAAGCATTACTAAATTGCAATCCTAGAGATGACTTCAAAACTTGCTGATAAACTTCACGTCTTTGTTAGAAGTGATAGTCTTTGGAATGTCATGCAAACACACTACTACCCAAAAGAATAAGTGTGCCACTGAAGCAATATCTCAATCTTTTTACATGCAATAAAATATTCTATCTTCAAAAACCTATCTGCCACAACTAATATAGAATCATGACCTGTCCTCATGCACAGCAACCCTAACACAAAATCCATGGATAGATCTAACCAAATATTTTCTTGAATAGATAATGGCATGTACAATCTAGTATTCTATGCATGTCCCTTGCCTTCTTGGTAAATCTGACACCTTTGCACAATCTTGAACGTGTTCTTATTTAGTTATGGTAATAATAACGCTTCTCTATAAGCGTCTTAGTCTTGTCTCGAACTATGTCTCTACCCAATCCTCCTTCATGCAACTCAGAGGCACACATAATTTGTTGGACTTGAATAAATATCCATCCTATATTAGAAATTTGTCTGCATTCTAATGATTAATGTAGCAATCCCAAATGTGTGCAAAGTCATCATCTTCCACATATAATTTCTTTAAGCACTCAAAATCAGTAACTTCATTGACTAGAGTTACTAGTGAAGTTCCTCGCCTACTTAATGCATCTGCTACTTTAGTTTGCTACCCAGAATTATTCATAACAAAAGTGAACTTCTGCAAATAACTCACCTATCTCGCATGCATCTTGCTCAGGTTTTTCTGGCTGTTAAAGTACTTTAGTACTTAATGATCACTGTTGAGCATAAATTCTTTTTGAATCACCTAATACTCCTAAGTCTTCAATGCTCTAAGGATAACATAAAACTCTTAGTTATAAGTAGATCACTTATGCCATTCTTTATTTAATTCTTTTTCCACAACAATCATACTTGACCTTAAATAACTTGTCAAAATTTAGCAAGACCAATACAAGAGCGGTGGATAACTTCTCCTTGGGTTTTATTTTTAACTCAATAGCCTGAATCTCATCCGCACCAACAATAAAATTCAAAAACTCTACATTATTTTGTAGGAAGCTACACGTTTTCAGATTAATGTAAATTTACAGAATACACCAAGATATCATAAAAATATACCACAATAAATTTATAAGAAAATTTTTTAAGAACCTGGTTCATTAAGTGCATAAAATTACTCGGTGCATTAGACAACTTGAATGGCATTATGAACCTTTCATACAGCCCTTCTTTTATCTTTAACACTGTATTCTACTCATCTCCAGGCCTAATCCGAATCTAATGATACCCATTGTACAAATCTATCTTTAAAAAAACCCGAGCACCATCTTACTAGTCTAATAAATCTCGAAAGATAGGAATAGAAAATTGATATTTTACTATAATCTGGTTGATTCATCTGCTACCTGTACACATACGCCAACTCCTATCCTTTTTAAGCACCAACAATGCTAGTATAGCACATACAATCATTGTCTCACTAATGAATCACTTGCACAATTACTCATCAACCAGTCCTTGCAAAATCACATGCTCATGAGGGCTCATGCGATAATGAGGTAAATTATGTAAATTTGTACTAGAGACTAGGTTTATATAATGCCGGATATCTTACAAAGGTTGCAATCTAGCCGACATTGACAATAGCCAAACAGTTCTTTCCTTTATACTAAGAATTTTTCTTCTTGTTCATTAAAGACACTAAACGAACCCTTTTGCCATTCTACCAAAACTCATACATATTATCTCTTCCTTTATAACTGCATCTACATCAAACTATCAAGGCCTGCCCAATAATAAGTGGCATGTATCTATATCTACTACATCGCACGCTACATCACTCTTATAAACTTTCCAAATGAAGAAATAAACATAACTCACTTCCGCCACTTGTGTTTCTGTCATTTTCTTTATCTACCCTATTCTAAAAGGTGCTAGATGTTTTTCTGTTGAAAGCTCCATTACTTCAACTAGCACCTTTGACATTATATTCTCACTACTACTGCTATCAATTATTATATTTTACACATTATCATTGATAGTGCCATGTGTTCTAAAACTTTTATTGTGTTGATTATCCTCTTCAAACATTGGTGTTAATAAAATTTTTTGCACAATGTAATTCAGCATCTCTACTTCATCTGCCTCTACCTCCAAGGCTTCTTCATCAACCCTATCATCATTCACCTCTGCTTTTCCAACTTTAGCATCCACCAAATTTAATTTTTTTTTTTACAACATTCATTCGATTGATGTTCTGGTTCTCTATACTTCACACGCTTATTCAACATTGCCTTTGCATATGGATTGTTCTACATCTGTGGTTCGAACTACTGCTACTTTGATGACTGCTACTTATGAGGTTGCTATTTCAACTATTGTTGTGCTAGTTGTTGTGTCTGACTATTATTAGCCCATAATATCTACTTGTTTTCAATCCCAACACTGCTTGATATATTCTGTACTTCAGTAAATTGCTGCTAATGAGTTCTATAAACAATATATTGCTTTCATTCTTCCAACTTCATTGTTCTAACAACTGCTATACCTATGTCCCAAATTGTGTCTACAGTCTCATCTTATAATGATTATTTTAATCCACCAAGATACTTGAAACTGTCTGAAACTCTAGCTCATACATGTTATTCCTTATATGTAAATGATAAAATTCTTTTGTATATTTATCCACATTGCAGTTTCTTTGCCCACAATTCTAATATTTCACATGCAACTGTTGTTGGTAATCCATTGACAGGAAATATTCCTTCATTAACCTCTGCATTCTAGGCCACGAATTGATCAATGATTCTCCCACAACTCTTTTTTAATTCTGTAAGTTTTACCATCATGCAGATGCTACACCCTTTAATTTGAATGCCATAAGTTTAACCACTTATCCTAGGGAATATCCATATATTGGAAGAAATTTTCTACATCTGATATCTAGTTTAAAATTCTTCAACATGCATCCCACTACAAAAATCTTTGATATCGATATTAATCTTGTAATTCTCACTCTTTTCATACCTTCTATCATAATCCTCATAATTTTCTTCCTCTGAATCGAGTCCTAACTCTTCACAGATGTTTGGCTGCATTTGCCTCACGGGTTCTAAATTCTGAGGAACTACTTTGCTATTGATGCCCTGAGGCACTACTTAACGATTGATACCTTGCCATATCTCTTCACGGTGATTATTCTACAGTTATTCAAGAAGATCAATTTCTTTAATAACTTCCTTACAGTTAATTCTTTCCCTTAATCTTCTCTCTATGTTATTCATGAAAAGCGTGAGACCCTCAATTACTTGCTCCATTATTGCCATTCTTGGGTTAATCACATTCTCCATGTTTTGCAAGACTGCTTCTACAACTATGTCTGATAGTCTCTGCGGACATTGCCTACATCCCCCAATCAGCACCATCAGAACGATTACCCTTTTATTCATGTGGTCGTACCATGATGACAAGCAAACTTGCTCTTATACCAACTGACAAAATGAAAGCATAAAGGTTGTTAATATGGAATCAAAAGTTTCTGAATAATGAAAATTTAATGAAAAACTGAATGAATATAAGCTAGGATTTTGAATTTCTTTTATAACAAACCTAAATATCACAAATTTACCAAAATAGACAAACCTGAAATATTATTCTATAATAAAATTCTCCTATCTGAAAGAATTAAGACAAAAAATAAAAGGAATCCAAATCCGAGTTGTAAAAAAAAAGATAAAAATTTTAGAATATTCAAGAAAAATAGAAAAACGTTAAAACCTAAAAATAACTAAGAAAGAAAGAGAATTTCTGGGTCAAACATAGACTAGAATGGTTTTGGCAATTTTGGATTTTTTTCATTTCGTTGCAAGCTTCGAAACGATATATTATATGCTTGAAACGGACACGTATGACCAAAGTTATACCCTTCAAAAAGTACCCTGCTCACGATATACAAAATCATACATCAAATGATAATTTGGTTGTATATGTAGAAAAAAATACATTTAATAGTATTGATAATGAATTTATTGAATAACATTTTTACAATATGAAAATGCATCGAGAACAATCATAAATGTATTTGCCAATATTTTATATATTCAAAGTTTTAGTTTTTACATTTTACTATTATTTAATTTATCTCCTGATTAATTATTTTTTTGATCCGCCACTACACTCGAGAAGTGGATATTGTGATGGAGAGAGGAAGATATAGGGGTAAGGAGTCGAAGGGGTAACAATGATAACTAGGGAGAACAAGGACAGTAAATGGTTATTTCTTAGTGATAATATCTTGGAATTTTCTTGTTATTATTATTTTAATTTAATTTATTGAATTTTTTGGTTTCTTTATCTAATTATATATAGATAAACCACTAGAAAGCGATAGAACAACTAGTTTGGTTGATTACATTTTCTTCTCCAAATTTTGATGAAATTACATTTTTTTTCTCGTACACTTTTGTAAAAATAAAAATAAAATAAAATCTATAGACACACAAAGTTGTCTTTTCTTAATTTGTTGTTGTGTTTGAGAAATTCAAGGAAAAATGTTAACATAATATATGTGTGTGTGAGAGAGAAAGAGAGAGGCAGATAATGATTAAGATTTGTGATTAGTTCATTTCTAGTTTAATTTTAAGAAATTTGGAGAAAAAGTTTTGAGTGTCTGTTAAACTTATACTACTTACTAAATCTGGTGACATCTTTTATAAATTCTTTATAAGAAATTATATGAAGGTAGTGGGATGACCTGATAGACTTTTATTATACGGTAGAATTATAGAATGTGTTTTTTTTTTTTTTTTAAAAGGGAGGGTGGCAGTTCCAAAGAGTTTTTACCTCCTCCCCACCCCCAAGACTCGAACGCATTCCTTCCCGACGCCGGCGCCCTATAGAATGTGTTTTGGATCCACTCTATTTACTTATATTTTAATGGGTCCAACAATTGGAATCACTGGTGGCCCATTTTAAAATTGTGGACTGTGTTTTGGATCCACTTTGTTACACTTATATCACTCACTAAATCTAGTGACATCTTTTATAAATTCTTTATAAGAAATTATACGGAGGTAGTGGGACGACCTGATAGACTTTTATTATATGGTAAAATTGTGGACCGTGTTTCGTACCCACTCTATTTTACTTATATTTTAATGGGTCCAACAATTGGACTCACTAGTAGCCCAATTTAAAATTCACTGCTGTATTATATGATAGAACAATAGGCTAAAGTGATGGGATGGTCTTGTACAACTTTCTCTTATTCTTTCTTTGATAATGCGAAGGAGAAGGCTAATTCTTTTAGCCATGAATGATGGTTTCGGCTAGGGCAAGGAAAAATCGGATTCAGATCAACCCGATTGAATTTCAGGTTGATCAGGTTGGTGAAAATTTCATCTAAATTTAACTCAAACTTGTAACGTGATTCGATCCGATTCAAACTTAATTCGGATCAGATCGGATAAAAAATTTATGGTTAAATTCAGTTCGGATCGGGTTCGGGTTAATTCGGGTCAAAGCAATTTTAAGTTTTTTTTCTTATTTTGAGCTATTTTTTTAATTGTAGTCCTTGTTACCAATTTTCAACCAAACAAAAAAAAAAAGGAAACTACTATGAAATCAAATAAATAAATTTTAAAATTAACAAAAAGTTTAAACTTAATAGTATCACAAATCAATTCAAATATTTATTAATTTAATTTTATGAAACTTGTTTAATTTGACATTTTCATTGAAATATTTCTATATGATTAATTGATTAGGTGCTTAGCTGTACGTGTAAAAATTTAAAATTGTTCATATTCCATAATGGAAAAACAAAAAATTAATGATTAATTAATTTATAATATCCAATTATTCATTTACTAGAATAATAAAATATTATTTGCATATCTATATCTTAATTCCTATTATAAAACCTTAAATTTAATGCTCACATTATATGTACTTATTACTTAATGTGTACTTAACATTCAATTAATTAATTGAATTAATTAATTTATGTTGAAATTGAAGCTATTGCAGCACATCATATAATTTTAATTTAATCTATTCATACAAAAAAATTATTAACAATTAAACAAAAAAAAAAATTATTAACAATTATTATATAGTGGAAGATGGAACTAGAAGCTTCATATTTCGAAAGGGAAATTCGAGTACGGGTTGTTGCTTGCTGGGTTTGGTTGGACTTGGAGAAACTTGGTGATGTGGAGGTGTGAAGTTGCAAATCCGTTGGCGGTAGCAGCAGATCTGACCACGGTCATCGCGGAGGAGGAGATCCAGTTGGCTGTTCGGCAGGACACAAGCAAAATCTGGTTGTTGCCGCTTTCTTTTCCCACTTTTTGATGTGTGTGTGTGTGTCTAACCTTCTTCACTCTTGAGAGGGAGATGAGAACTGAGAAGTTATGGCCTGTGTGTGAGTTTGCTGTTGAGTGTTGACTTGTTGAGTATTGAGGAGGGAGGCTGCAGCTGCTATGCGTTTGTGGTGTGTGGTAGTGTACTGGTGTGTGTCTGTGATTGTGAGGCTATGAGCAAAGCAAACATTTACATTTTATATTGTCCAATTCCAAAAGCTTGACCACAAAGTCTCCAGAGCCTTCCCATGCCAAGCTATAATTTTGCACAACATAACCGAACAAAATCAACAAACCATAATATAACATAGCAAATGAAATATTCCATTTTCAGGAGCTAGAAAAATGAGTGAACTTACCCAGAGGCCAAAAGAGAAGGTTCCAAACTTCCAATGACAGAGAGAGAAATGGTAGGATGATTTTTTTTTTTTTTGTTTTAATTTTGAAGCTACCCCGATTGAGTTTTCGGATTATATTGGCAAAATTAAATCCAATCAGATATTACCTTTAATTCGATTTGATCCTACCACGATTTTTTTGAGATTGGATCGGATTGGATTAGATAGGATGGTATATTTTGCCTACTTTTAGCCACTCAATTCTAAATGTAGCCCATTGGGCTTTATAATGAAGGTGGCAATGTATTAAGATAGTAGAATTCTACCATTTGACTAACAAGTGATAATTGTACTTGATAATTGAATTTCTCCCAGTTAATTGCTCTCTCTTCACTAATTGTTTCTTATGGTTCAGTTTTATTGGATTATATTTACGATCGAGCACTTCTTTATAACCACACGATTAAAATTATAATATATTTTTTAATATTTATCATTTTGTACGTGTAATTACAGTAAATTTTCTGGAATAAATTCACCGTAACCCATGCCTTTTTTTTTTTTATCATGTGTGTATAAACAAACAATTCTCTCTTTACTATTTTTTTTTTGGGTTATGGACGTATGGACAAACAATTTCATAATTGATTGAAGGATAAATTTCATCCTACCCCCTTATTACATCAACATACTTTAATTTATCTTTTAAAATAATAAAAGCTTTAATTTACCCCTAAATATTGTTATTTTTAATGGTTGACTGATACTGACTTAGAAAAATACGAGAATGTCCATAACCCTAACTAGCTAACATTTTTGTAGAGTTAACAAAGATAATCTTATTCCACCCCTCATAGTTTGAGATATTTTAAGTTATAAGATAAAAATAAATTTATTAATGAAATTTTCCTATATATAAAAAAAGTAAAAGACCTTGTAAAAATTAAATCAATTTTTACTAATATTTTAATTTATAAAAAAAATATAATAATCACAAATTTTTTTTACAATATCACTACAATGAAAATAAAATTTTTTTTTACCTTTATCTTGAATTTAAATATTTTTGGAATATAAATGATTAATCAATTAGTTATTTTCACCATCCAAAATAACATTTTACTCATCAAAGTATCTAAAAGACAAATTAACCCATAAAATTTATTTATATTCGTCTACTAATATAATTCAACGGATTAAAAATTAAAAATAAAAAAAGTATATAAAATTTAGAGAAATTCAAAAACTGAAACCTTAACCCCTAATTCTAATTCCAAATTTTTATTGATTTCTTTTTTATTAATATGATTTGTTATAAATTTTAATATTACTTAGTTTTTTAATAACAATTCTTTTTTATTGAAAGCCATTTTAGTATATTTTTCTTCCCAAATATAAAGCTAAGGAGTAAAATAGTAAAATAAGTAATAATTTATAAATATTTAAGTATATCCAATATTTATCATTTTCTTATAATAATATTTATCATTAATTATTCTTAGAAATACTGAACAATGACCCCTTTTTAATTTATGATTAAAATGTTAAAAAAAGAAAATATTATCTGTTAAAATAAAATTTGAAACTAGTTATTGGAAAAATAATAATTTTATTCCTGATTTAGGCTTTGAAATATAATAAATTACCAACGATGCTATCCATTATAATTTATCTACAATTAAAATTTAAAATTACAGTTCAAATTTTTTTCAAATTCATTTTTTTATTCTTCATATTTTTTTCTTTTTTTCTCTTGTTTGTCATCCTTTTCCTTTTCTTCTTATTTCTTTGTCTTTTATTTTCTTTCTTTTCTTTGTTTCATCATATTTTCTTTATCTTATTCTTTGTTCTTCTGCTTCTTTCTTCTTCTTCTTTGCATCAATCTAATAAGTGGGCAAAATGATGTTAACCCTTTATTTATTAATTTTTTTTTTTGGGGTTGTTTCCTTCACCTTCTTCTGTTCATTTTTTTCATTTCTTGCCTTTGTTTTCACCTTCTCCACACTTCATCTTCTATAAGCATCATAAAGCCATAGTAGCCATGACAGCATCTCACGGTAAAGATTTGGAGCCTTGCGATGGTGAGCCAACACCATTGTCTCAACTCTTGGCCATCTTCTCCTTTAAGCAAACCCTAACTTTTTCCTAAATTCACCAATAAATCCTAAAACCAAACTAATCATTGAAATCATCTACACCCATTTGCTTGGATCATTGTAGGCTTGGCTTAGAATGGCCGCGCGCGACCATGGATTTTGCTGGGTAATGTGCATGGTTTAAATGACATTTGTTGTTATTTTGAGTGGGTTTTACTTATTAGGATTTCAATTAGTGTATTGTGATAAAGACCAAGTCTTTCTCGAAGAAGGAAATGAAGATTATGATTATTGAACTTCGATTTATAGAAATTAGGTTTCATTTTTTTACAGTGGATTCAAAATGGGGTTGTAGAAATCAGATTTGATAGTGATTGTGGAGTTGTTAAGTGTGTGAAAGTGGGGCTTAAAAAAAAGGAATAAAGAAGAAGATGAACAAGGAAGAGAAAGAAGAAGATGAAGAAAAAAGAAGTAGAGAGAAAAAAAATATCCTTTTTTATAATTTTTGAGATTTTGGTTTTTTTAATTGTGTTATAGTTTTTAATTTTGATTATGATAACATTGATTGATGCAGAGGAGTATTTGATTTGATGCAGATAAGAAGAAGAAAGAAGCAGAAGAACAAAGCATAAGATAAAGAAACAAAGGCAAAAAGAAGGGAAAAAAAAGAGTGCAAGATGAAGAAATAAGAAGAAAAGGAAAAAGAAAAATAAGAGAAAAAAAGGAAAAGAAGACAAACAATAAAAGAAAAACCAATTTGGAAAACAAAAAAAAAATTGAACTATAATTTTGAATTTTAATTAAGGATAAATTGACGTTAATGGCATCGTTAGTAGTTTATTAGATTTCAAAGCCCAAATTAGGAATAAAATTAGTTCTTTTTCTCAATAACTCGTTTCAAATTTTATTTAAAAAGATTATAACATTTTATTTTTAAAATTTTAATCATAAATAAAAAGGTGGCTACTATTCAATATTCTTAAGAATAATGAATAAAAAATGATAAATATTATTCTAAGAAAATGATAAATATTAGATATACTTAAATATTTATAAATTATTAATTATTTTACTATTTTACCCCTTAGCTTCATGTTTGGGAAGAAAAATACACTAAAATGGCTTCAATAGAAAAGAATTATTGTTAAAAAATAAATAAGATTAAAATTTATAATAAGTCATATTAATAAAAAAGAAACAGATTGTTGGGTTATCTCGGGCAGGTCTCCTCGAAGCCCTTCCAGCTCGAATAAAATACCCCGAGGTCAACCCGGCTCTCGAAGCCCTTCCAGCTCGAATAAAATACCCCGAGGTCAACCCGGCTCGAGCAGAAGTCCCGACCACTGGCACGAAGACGATCTCACTAGACGTCAAAGCTGGTCAAGATAGAGGAATTCAGAGCCATCCGAGCTCCGAGCACTCTTGCCTGCTCGAGGTCATCAGGTCTGGTCGAGGCTGGACATGAACGGGGAGCTCGAAGATTGATCGAGACACGAGCTCTCCTTTCTGCTCGCTGCAGTCAAGTTCTCGAGCACAACTGGGCTACGCCAGTCATAGGACAAATGGAATGTAAGATCCGGCCTAGGGCAGTCCGACCCGTTTTCTCAGAATCCTGGCACACCTTTCGATGTCTGACCAGGGCCCCACATGGTATGGTGGTGGTACTGCTGTCGATGGTCAAGCACATGCCCTCACGGTGTCATCATTCCTGCGCGCATGCCCGACATGATGACTCGCCATGTGAACCAAGTTAAGGAGACAGTACAGCATCCCTGTGGAATATTACGCTAATCCCGATCGCCGAGGGACCCGGACATCACCGACGCGGAACGGACGCCTCTGAGAGAAAAGGCGCATCCCTGTGGAATATTACGCTAATCCCGGCTGTCAGAGGTTCCAAAAATTCAGAGAGGTTCTTCTAATTCTCATTTCTCTTTACTCTGATTTCTGATTTTTCTGGAATTCCTTTTATTTAAAAAGGAAAGTAAAAATACATTTTCTATTCTTCCGGTCTCTTTAACTAAGGGGGATACTAAAAAGAACAACCCGATCACTGACTTGAGCGTCGGAGGGTTTTCGCCGGAACAACACTCGGCGACCCCTGACATTGTTTTCTGTGAGCACAGGTCCGGGAAACCTCCGTTCTAAAAAAGACAGAGAAATTAGAATTGGGAGACAGTCTTGCTCGAGCTCGAGCTAACAGCGAGCTGGAGATTCTAGCACTGTTTGAAGGGACGCGAGAAAACTACATCAATATTTTTTGGCGCCGTCTGTGTGGATCAGTTGAAAAAGCCTGATTTCCCAACACGTTCAGGACACACAACGGAGCGATGAGAGGAAACAGCCGAAGAGATGTGAGCCCAGAGGAATAGGTGACTTTGAGAGAAGTGGCCAATGAGGCTCAGAATAGGGAGATCCAAGAAAGAATGGATCGGATGGAGAAACAAATGGAGACTCTGACCTCCATACTACAAGAACTCAGGGATGGTCAGAGGAAAGCATATAATGACGTCCCTGAATCCAGCCGTGGGAACGCTCCCATTCGGGAGAATATGGGAGATGAAGCCCAAAGGCCTAGGGCACCAAACGTTGTCGTGAGGGAGGAGACAAACATGGAGGAAAGAGGGTCTCGCCAGCACTTGCAAGATACAGCCCCAACCTCCCGCGCGGAAGAGCTGGAGGGGGAGGTGCGTAGGTTGGCACAAGTTGTGAAGGATCTCTGGGGAAACGGAAAGAGCCCAAGCTGGTGGATAATGCTGGACAACGAGTCCCTACTCTCAACGGAGATCATGGGTGTCATGATCCCACGTGACTTTCTTTTCCCGGATTTGAAGTTTTCAGGAAAAAGTGATCCGTTGGTACATATAGAGAGGTTTAACGACATGACAGGAGTGCAGGGTCTGTCGGCAGCACAGAGGTGCAGGGCCTTCCCGCTCACTCTTGAGGGAAGGGCAAGAGAATGGTACCGAAGGCTCCTGCGGGGAAGCATCCTGAGCTTTGAACAGATGTGTAGGGAGTTTGCAGAACAATTTCGAGGCACAGTGACCCCCAAGGATGATATGATGGAGTCGTCGAGTAAGGCGAGAGAGAGGAGAATCCTCTCGGAGTTTGTCAAAGATACCATAGATCAGTCCTAGATCTTGGCGCGTTTAATCACCCCCAAGCGCTGAGAGGACTGAAGGATGGGATCCGGATGGGGAGACCATGGTATAATCTGCGGAATCCTACGATCCGTTCATATTCGAACACGTATGAGTAGGTAAAAATGGATATGGTAATTGAAGAGGAAAAAGCTGCAAAACTGAGAAGTGAGCAGGACAATAGAGTAAAGAGGAAGGAGAAAGGAGGTCCTGCCCGAGGAGCACAAGCTTCAAAAGAAGCAAGGGACCGGGTTGCCCCGTACAACCCTTACCAGAGAGCTCCCCCACCACGGATGGTTCCCCTGCCACCTCGCAGGTCTCCAGGTCGGGATCACAGAGAGTACAGGCGTTACAACGACCACACATCCTGCAACCAGCCATCAAGTAGACCTGAGATGAACCACAATAGAGTATATCGTCCATTGCCCCCCCCACCAAGAAGTTTCCCAAGGGATCGGGCGATACAGATGGAGGAGCAAAGCCCCGCCTATGGGTAATACACGAGGTTGAAGGTATCTCTCGAAGAGATACTCCAAGTGGCTGAGAAGCGAGGACTGCAGAGCCCTCCAACGCCAATGGCCAAGTAAGCTGGCTTGACAAGGGGCAGTTCTGCCGTTTTCATGGTGACCACGACCATTCCACATCACAGTGCCGTGATTTGAAGAACCAGGTGGAAGATCTGGTTAGGAATCGGTACTTGGATGAGTTTATTGAAGGAGGGCATCCGGTGGTTGAGTAGCAGCCTGAGGAAGATGATCGAGCTTACGAAATAGACATGGAACCACCGGCCACGAGGGTGATCTCAGGAGGGCCCTCCATGGCAGGAAGTTCGAACAAAGCTCGGAAGAGCTATTGCAGATATGCCGCTGCCGGCCGAGAGGTCTTGTTCACTGCCCCCGCTGCTAAAAAGGCTAAGGTCCGGCAGGTGTCTATTATGTGGACGGAGGAGGACGAGGAGGGGGTGCTGTACCCCCACGAGGATGCCCTGGTTGTAAAAGCCAACATAGCTAATAAGGAAGTTGACCGAATACTGGTAGACTCGGGAAGCTCAGTGGATATTCTCTTCAAATCCACACTCGAGGATAAAGGAATAACAGGGGCCAGCCTCGAGCAGACGAGCACTTCCTTGAAAGGATTCGAGGAGGGAAGCTGATACCTCTAGGAATCATCAAGCTGGCTGTAACCGTGGGCTCGAGGCCTTTTGAAAAGAACATGATGCTGAATTTTGTGGTGGTAGATGAAGCCAACCCATACCAGGCGATACTGGGGAGGCCGTTCATGAGGATCAGCTAGTGCGTGCTATCCACCCACTACTTGGCCCTAAAGTATCGAGTGAATGGGGCTGTAGGGGTCGTGAAAGGCAGCCAGAGGGTGGCAAGGAGCTTCTACGCTGTGGCGGCCAAAGAAACCATGCAGATAACCTCGCTAGACTCGAGGGGGGATTCAAGGAATGGAAGGCAGGAGCTGGCTGAGAAGTTGGAGGAGGTCGAAGTGAGAGCGGACGACCCCGAGAAGAAAATCCGGATCGGCTTGGCCATTAGCGAGCAGTTAAGAGGAAAGCTGGTGGAGTGTCTGCGAGCACATGCGGATGTGTTCGCATGGACGCACGAGGATATGCTTGGGATTGACCTAGAAGTGGCGTGTCACAGGCTGGCAATACGGAAGGATGCTAAGCCAGTGAGACAGAAGAGGAGATGCGTTAACCAAGAAAGATATGAAGCCATCAATTGCGAGGTGGAGAAGCTGCTGAAAGCGGGATTCATAAGGGAGGTCTCCTACCCCGAATAGATCTCGAATGTGTTGCTGGTGAAGAAGGCAAGTGGGAAATGGAGAATGTGCGTGGACTTCACAGATGTGAACAAGGCTTGCCCAAAAGATAGCTTTCTGCTGCCAAAGATAGACCAACTGGTGGATTCTACGGCGGGGCACAGGCTGCTTAATTTTATGGATGCATTGTCAGGATATAACCAGATTCCCATGCACCGATCAGATGAGGAATGCACAGCCTTCATCACCAATCAAGGGTTGTACTGCTATAAGGTCATGCCCTTCAGTCTAAAGAATGCAGGAGCAACATACCAGAGGCTGGTGAACAAGGTCTTCAAGCCATTAATCGGTCAAACGATGGAGGTGTATGTGGATGACATGATCACCAAGTCGAAAGACACAGAGGAGCATGTAAGGCACTTAGAGGAGACCTTCGCACTCTTAAGAAAGTACCGGATGAAGCTAAACCCAGAGAAATGTGATTTTGGAGTTGGTTCAGGAAAATTCTTAGGCTTCATGGTCAGTCACAGAGGGATCGAGGCCAATCCTGAGAAGATAAGAGCAGTGGTGGAAATGAGGTCCCCCCGTAGCCTCAAGGAGATATAAAGTCTCACCGGTAAACTGTCATCCCTCAACAGGTTGGTATCTCGAGCCACGGATAAATGCCGAGTCTTCTTCCAAGAAATGAAAAACGGCAGGAAGACAAAGTGGACGCCAGAATGCGAAGCGACGTTCCAACAGTTGAAAGAATACTTGCTAAAAGCTCCATTACTGTCTATACCTCGAGCAGGGGAGGTACTGTTTCTGTACTTAGCCGTGTCCCAATGGGCAACGAGCTCAGTTCTAGTAAGGGAAGAGTCAGGGGTACGGTACCCTGTTTATTACACGAGCAGAGCTTTGCTGGAAGCTGAGAATCGATACCCATTGATGGAGAAATGGGCATTGGCCCTGGTAACAGCAGTCCGAAAGCTGAGACCTTATTTTCAGGCACATTCGGTAGTGGTTCTAACAAACCAGCCCCTCAGGCAAACTCTGTACAAGCCTAAGACTTCTGGAAGGTTGGTAAAATGGTCAGTGGAGCTAAGCGAGTTCGACATTAATTACCAACCCCGCGCAGCCCATAAAAGCACGATCTTTAGGCGACTTCGTGGTCGAGTGCACTGCGAGGATGAGGAGATGGAGAGCGAGCCCCCACCAGATTCCCAGGCCTCGACCAACAAATGGATAGTCACAGTAGATGGATCTTGTGGAAATCAGGGAGCAGGGGCAAGAGTTGTGCTCCTAAGTCCTGAAGGGGCAGAGATGCAATACGCTGTGAAATTAGAGTTCGAAGTTACCAACAATCAAGCCGAGCAGAAGAAGATCCTGAAGAACGCTAAGGTCATAAGTCCCAAAGCCTAAGCCTTTAGGCGGGATGGTACCTAGCGAGGCCAATTTCAGGCCGAGAAGAAGAAGCTCATAAAGAACGCTAAGGTCAGAAGTCCCAAAGCCTAAGCCTTTAGGCGGGACGGTACCTAGCGAGGCCAATTGCAGGCCGAGCAGAAGAAGCTCCTAAAGAACGCTAAGGTCAGAAGTCCCAAAGCCTAAGCCTTTAGGCAGGACGGTACCAAATGAGGCCAATTGCAGGCCCGAGCAGAAGCTCATGAAGACAACGCTAAGGTCAGAAGTCCCAAAGCCTAAGCCTTTAGGCGGGACGGTACCTAGCGAGGCCAGTTGCAGCCCGAGCGGAAGAAGCTCATGAAGAACGCTAAGGTCGAAGTCCCAAGCCTAAGCCTTTAGGCGGGACTGGTACTTAGCGAGGCCAGTCGCGAGCCCGAGCGGAAGCTCATGAAGACAACGCTAAGGTCAGAAGTCCCAAAGCCTAAGCCTTTAGGCGGGACGGTACCTAGCGAGGCCAATTGCAGGCTCGAGTAGAAGAGACTCATGAAGAACGCTGAGGCCAGAAGTCCCAAAGCCTAAAGTTTTAGGCGGGACTGTGCCCAGCGAGGCCAATTGCAGGCCCAAGTAGAAGCTCATGAAGAACGCTGAGGCCAGAAGTCCCAAAGCCTAAAGTCTTAGGCGGGACGGTGCCAAGCATAGCCAATTATAGGCTCGAGCAAAAGGAGCTCGAGGAGATTACATTAAATTTAAACAAGAACCAAAATTGGGCTCGAAGTAAATAAGCTCGCAATATAAAGAACCACAAAGCATGAGCAGAACGTCAGTCCAGAAGGACCGAGCTCACGAAACAGGCCAAGGGCTTTCAGCCTAACTCAAGGCAAATCTTTGCCAGGACATAAGTCTAAAGAATTATACAAGCAGTAATACACTTGGGCATAAAACAAAATGAAATGAAGGTCCAACACTTACAAAATTCTCACTTAGCAAGCATATGAAGTCAATCCCACATACAAAACAAGAGAATATACACACGAACACAAAAAGGAGTTGTTCAACATATGCCTTTTTATTTCATTAAAGTGATTACAAGTACAGGGAATAAAAAAATAAAATAAAATAAAATAAAAGATAGTTCAGGCAGTAGGGTTGTCATCGGCAGCAGCAGCATGGAATTCATCGGCGGCAGCAGCAGGAGTAGCAGTAGGAGCAGCAGGAGGAGTGCCAGCAGCAGGAGGAGGAACATCTCCAGCAGTAGCAGGAGGAGCGTCAGCAGTAGGGGGAGGAACAACTTCCCCAGGTCCAGTCTATGGCTTGGAAGGGGAAGCTCCAGACTCTTGGGTAGGGGAGTCGTGAATGCGTATGTACTCGGCAACACTCTCTTGGACCTTCGACAGGTCGGCCTCAGGATGTACCTTGCCCAAGGCATACACGAGGCAGTCATAGCTGAAGTCCACCCCGTTGTTGTACTTGATTGCGAGCTGGACCTTCAAAGCATCAATCTGCCCTTGGAGACGAGAAGTTTCCCCCTCCAGGGTCTTCTCGTACGAGGATCTTTGGATGTCCAAATCCTTCCGAGTCTCGATCAACTCCTTACGGATGACAGTCAGCTCCCTCTGGAATTGAGAAACCTTAGAGTCTGACACTGCTGTCCTCTCTGCAGAGGTTGCATTCTCCTCTTGGAGCCTCGAGTTCTCCTCTTTCAACTCCCCGACAGTCTGCTCCAAGTTCCGGATCACTGCTCGAAGTTCCTCCTGAGAGTCTTGGGTCTTGGCCTGGAGCCTGGTCACAGCTGCTGAAGTTCGGGAGGAGAGGCGCTGGAGAGCACTGAACAGCTCGTCAGCATCATAGGATTCCAGTCCATCCAAGAATCTGTCATCCATCACCCCTGTAAAACTCCTCAGGTAAGGCTCAGTGCGGGCTGGCAGACCCTGCTCTTGCGCACTTTCGGGTTGAGGGCGAGCTGAGGCCGCAGTCCTCTGACGCTGCGATGAGGACTTTCTTCTGCTCGTGCTACCTGCCGAGCAGAAGGGGAAGCTCGAGCAGGTGGAGTAGGAGCATCTGTTTCAGCTCGTGGTCTCTTCGAAGTGCTCGCGCCTCCAGCAGTCCCAACTTGCCTATGCATTATCTCGCGCACCCCCCTCATGTCTTCTTCTTACATTAGACCAAATTCCAAGAAATTTTAGGGTGTAAGCAGCTCCCTGCACGAGCTCGCATTGTTGAGTGCAGTCTTCACGTGTGCTTGAAGCTCTTCCCCAATTCTGAAAAAAACACCCCAAGAAACTGCAAAAACAGCCAAGGCAAAATAATGAGAACTGATACGAGCAGAAGAACTAAAAATAAGAATTCACCAGATAGATAAACAACCTGGAGTGCAAAAATGCCGTGGAACCGGAGGGATCCCCTCAGTGAGAGGTACAGTGTGCCCCCATTCCCCCCCAACGAAGAAGAACTTGCTCTTCTAGTTGCCACCAGAAGTTGGGAGGTCAGTGATGGGTTTTTTACCCTTCAGGCTGGAGGTAAGGTAGTACCAACCAGCATCCTTTGGGCTGCACTTCAACTGATACAGGTGCTTTATTTCCCCTACCGAGGGTTCACCCAAATTGCACCATTTCCACAATACGAAGAGTCCGGAAAGGACCCTCCACCCATTCGGGTTCAACTGCCCCGGGGCCAGACGAAATCTGGACAAAACCCGGGCAAAATAAGGCTGGAGAGGCAGCCTGACCCCCCATCTGAAGCATTCCAGATGGAAGGTCGTATACCCTTGAGGGAGACGACTGGGGATATCACCCCTGCCCGGCAACCGTAAATCTACACTATCGGGTATATGATGGGTATGCCTAAGCCTATCCAAATCTAACTGGGTGGTTTCACATCTCATTTGGTCAATGGGGTATCCCCTACCCTCAGACCTTTGGCTGGCCCTTTCCTCCCGATGCGGCTGGGCCTCCGCCGCGGGCAATGCCTCTTCTGAACTAGAATCCCTCACGGGAATTATACTAAGAGGCTCTACTTCACTTGAAGAGGAAGATTCCTCAGGGGACATCCTACGGGCTCTACCAGACAATTTTTCATAGAGTTTAATCTACCCAAATGAAATCAGGGATCCAGAAGAAGGAAAAATGGTGAAGATAGAAAGAAGAAGGGTTGTACCTGGATACAGAGAAAGGTTTATACGGCCGGGAATAACTCTGACACGGAAGAAGAAGACGAAGAAGCACTTGCAGAAAATTTCGGGTTGAGTAAAAATGAGCAATAGGAAATACAGTGAAGAAATCAAGGGTTTTTAAAAGAGGAAAGGCAAAAGGTGCGTCTCTTCAGCAGACGGCGCGAAGATCAAGGGACGCGACCTTTCGAGTCACGTCCCTTCAAAATTTGAACGCACGGTCAGGATCTATCTGCGTGTCCCGCATTAAATGCGAAATGATGGAAGTGGAAGACAACTGGAGAACGTGGGGAAGTGTAAAAGGCTGAGAAGTCAGCCCATCACTAATAAGTTTCCAGTCTTATCTCATTTCACTTAAAAGACTAGAAACTGGGGGACTGGTGTTTGGGTAATATCGGGCAGGTCTCCTCGAAGCCCTTCCAACTCGAATAAAATACCCTGAGGTCAACCCGGCTCGAGCAGAAGTCCCGACCACTGGCACAAAGACGATCTCACTAGACTTCAAAGCTGGTCAAGATCGAGGAATTCAGAGCCATCCGAGCTCCGAGCTCTCTTGCCTGCTCGAGGTCATCAGGTCCGGTCGAGGCAGGACATGAACGGGGAGATTGATCGAGACACGAGCTCTCCTTTCTGCTCGCTGCAGTCAAGTTCTCGAGCACAACTAGGCTACGCCAATCATAAGACAAATGGAATGTAAGATCCAGCCCAAGGCAGTCCGACTCGTTTTCTCAGAATCCTGGCACACCTTTCGATGTCTGACCAGGGCCCCACATGGTATGGTGGTGGTACTGTTGCCGATGGCCGGCACATGCCCCCACGGTGTCATCATTCCTTGCGCCCATGCCCGATATGATGACCTGGCCATGTGAACCAAGTTAAGGATACAGCCGCGCATCCCCAGGGAATATTATGCTAATCCCGGCTGTCAGAAGGACCCAAACATCACCGATGAGGGAACGGACGCTCTCGGAGAGAAAATACGGGAAAAATGGAGGATAAAAGAGAACGGACAGGTAAATTGCAGAGGTTTCGAAAATTCAGAGAGGTTCTTCTAATTCTCATTTCTCTTTACTCTGATTTCTGATTTTTCCGGAATTCCATTTATTTAAAAAGGAAAGCAAAAATACATTTTCTATTCTTCCGGTCTCTCTAACTAAGAGGGATACTAAAAAGAACAACCCGATCACTGACTTGAGCGTCAGAGGGTTTTCGCTGGAACAACACCCGGCGACCCCTGACATTATTTTCTGTGAGCACAGGTCCGGGAAACCTCCGTTCTAGAAAAGACAGAGAAATTGGAATTGGGAGACAGTGTTGCTCGAGCTCGAGCTAGCCGTGAGCAGGAGATTATAGCACTGTTTGAAGGGATGCGGGAAAACTGCATCAACACAGATAATAACATTATCTTTGTTAACTACAAAAAAACTGATAGTTAACTAGGGTTAGGGGTATTCTCATATTTTTCTAAGTCAGTATCAATCAATTGTTAAAAATAATAGTATTTAGGGAATAAATTAAAGTTTTTATACTTTTAAAAGATAAATTAAATTATGTCAATTTAATAAAGGACTATAATAAAATTTACCCTGGATTGAAACAAAAACGTCGTAACCACCCAAAATTTTTCCTTTAATTAAGTAGGCACAGAGGGTCACTTGCTGAAAAAAAAAATTGATTGAATAGAAAAAGTTTGAGACCTTCAAACTTGTTTGTAATTTTTATTTTTGTATTTAACTTTAAATAGATTATTGGAATCTATTTTGGATATTTTTCTTATAAATATCACTATTTGTTATTGCTCAGTTTAGATGATATCATTTTAACTATTAATTTGTTAATTTAAATACTTAATAAGTTTTTTTTATTAAAAAGATGACTTTTTATTTTTATTCTTCTCTTCTCTAAGAATCAAATCCGAATAGATAACAATTTATTATTTACTAGTTATTAATCCGACCACACCTTAGGGGCTGGATGCTTTATAAGTTTGATTTTATATAATATTTTCTTGGATTCTAGCTTCCTATAACTAATTCATTCAAGATTTTATTCCTTTTTTTTCTTTAAACGAAAAAAAAAAATCTTACATAAGAAATTTGTGGAGTGAGCATCGGGTTTGGCTTAACTATTTAGCACAATGTTTAAGATGTTTAATAAATATTTATAATTATAATTTGAATTTAACGTCATTTGATTTTATAATTATTTAAAAAAAAATTTATTCTTTTTTTACTATGTATATAAAAAATATTAATTTAAAATTTAAACAGTATTTAATTTTATTTTGCATTAGTACTCCTATGTCGCAGCAGTCACAACATCATCATACTACCAAATAGAGCAGTCGTTCTCTTGAATCTTGACTGATACAACGGCAACAAGCGCCGTTATATGGAGAAATTACTTCCATACACGACGGATAAGTTGACCATAAAAGCTAACAGCAATATTATGCAACAATTCCAATGAAATATTCTTATATTTGGATTCAAGTAATACGGTGATTGTCAATTTGGAATTGTCTAACTAATTCATCATTTGACCCTGATATATCAATGCCGTAATATTACTTAACAGTATCCTTGCTACACTGAATTAAATTATATTATATTATATTATTTTAATATACATACGTACGTGTGTATATATATATATATATATATTATGATGTATTTTATTAATATTATATTATAATAATATTATATAATATTTAATGTTATACTATATTATATTAATTTTTAATTATATTATATTTAATATTATATTATATTGTAATATTTTTAATGATTAATTTCAATTAAATATTTAAAAAAATATTTATTTTGTTTATTTACTTTTTTTCATTTTCTTCACTCTTCTCCTTTGTTTCCTCTAGTTCTTTTTCTCCTTCTTGCTTTGTCTTCTTCAATTCATTTTCTTTCTTTTTTTTTTTTTCCTCTTTATCTTCTTCTTGAAAAGATTGAATTTGAAAGCAGGGAATGCGATCATCTTCTTCTTGGGGACACTTTTCTTGATGATGCCTTTCTTGTCAAAATCAAAATCAAAATTTAAATCAAAATCATTTGAGAGCTTTCCTGGAATCACAAAATGATCCGAACCCATGAGTATGTAAAGTGCGTGGAATTAATGGAGACCAAATTGAGCTTTGAGAATATCGAAATCGAAGGTAGAGTTGTCAGAAAACTTACAGAAGAGCTCTTTCGACATCACTGGCGGTCGACCACTTTCACATTGATGAACAACTCCCTTTCTTCTTCTTCTTTGTCTCTGTAATTGAAAATGTTGCAAAAATTTCTCAATTTTAATTTTTTGTATTGCTATGCAATGCTATGTGGCGTAATTACGACCCCTCCCTCGGGTTTGATTTACGCAGTTTTGACCACATTAATTTTATAAATTAATGCAATACCGTGTCAATTGATTTTTAAAGCCAAACATGCGTTAAATATTACGTTAATGTGAATAATATTTTCATTCTACATAATGCGGCCAACCAAATGTGTCCTAAGGGTATATTTGGTGTCCTAAAAGGGTGCGTTTGGTTATTTGCTTAACATAGCATTAAAATAATATTTTCTATTAAACTAATACAAAATTGTGTTTGGCACAAATGTTACCGGCATAAAAAGGTTGTGCTAATGCATCAGTTGCCGCATTCGCTTGCCTCCTCTTTTTTTTTTTTTTTAAACTTTATAATAATAATAATAATAAATAAATATAAAATTTAAATTTAGTATAATATTATATAATATTAATTTTTATTTTTTTTTTACATTATAATTGTTAATATAAATTAATAAATTTATAATTTAATATAACTAATAATAAATATTATATTTATTAATATTTACACTAAAAAAATATTAAATTTCTAAAATATATGACTTATATTTAGTATTTTTTTAAGTATTAATAAATATTATTTTCTAAATATATAATTTAAATTAATCACAAAATAATTAATACAATATAATCAAAAATTAATACAATAATATAATATCACATATTATATAATATTAATATAATATAATACTCTAATATTCAAATAATATAACATAATTTATCAAATACACTCTAAAAACCTAGTAGTACTCAATTACAACTTATTATTGGTCACTTGCCAGACTGTAAAGTTGGTAAACTTTCAAATCATTAGCGGAGACCATCTCAACTTTCCGACAAGGATGCCTGGAAACACCCCAAAAGTCATCGACAGCAAGAGATCTTCTTGATTTTGTGTGTCCTCTGCATAAATGATAATCCGATTTCTTTTATAGAACAATTATTTATTTAATTAATTTGTCAATATTTTGATAAGATTGGTCTTCGAAGTTTCACTAATATCCTCACTTAAATCAACATTGATCGTGGTTCTCCAAGTACCATAATTTTCTAATTTGCCTTACTAGAAATACTTAACACTGAGCGCGCCAAACGATTGTGATGTTTCTAGTATGAAATTTTTTATTTATATCTCTTAATCAATATTTTAAAAAAAAATCAATATACACATTACAGTAATTTAAAGAAAAGACAAATTTTTGGGTGTTACGATCGATCCGCCGAAATTTTCCATTACTGCATGAAAACTTGACAAGTTTTTCACTACTAGTAACAATTTAATTTGTAATTATATTTATAGATGTATGTGGTCTTTTTTTTTTGTGTGAGCAATATGTGTTACATGTAATCCAAGAAATTATTATCAATAAAAAAAAAGAATACTGAGTGTTGAAACTGTTTTCCCGCGTGTCTTCAAACAGTGCCTCGAACTTTCTGCTCGTGAATAGCTACAGTATCCAGAACCCTCAGCTCGCGATTAGCTCGAGCTCGAGCAGGATTGCATTCTTCTTCCCGTTCCGCTGTCTTTTCCAGAACGGTGATCTTCCAGACTTGTACTCACAAAAAACAGAGTCAGGAGTCGCCAGGCGTGTTCCGGCGAAAACCCTCCGACGCTCAAGTCAGTGATGGGGTTGTTCTTTTTGGTACCTCCTTTAGTGAAGGAGATCGGAAAGATGAAAGGGATATTATTCGCCTTCCCTTTTTGAATAGATATGGTGTTTCAGAGAATCCAGATCAGAGAGAAAAAAGAATATCAAGAACCTGTGTATGCTTTTGTAACCCGTGTGAATCAATTTGTTCAACCCCCCCTTGTGAATCAGAATTTCCAACCCTTGTAACGTATCATTTCATTTCCTTTTATACTCCATTTTTCCCGCTTTTTCCATTTCCAGGCTGTCCATTCCCACGTTGGTGGTGTCTATGTCCCTCTGACAGCCGGGATTGGCGTAATATTCCCTAGGGATGCGCGGCTGTCTCCTTAATCCGGTCCACATGGCCAGATCACCATGTCGGGCATATGCGCTAGGAATGATGACTCCATGTGCCGGCCATCGGCAATAGTACCGCCACCATACCACGTGGAGCCCTGGTCAGACATTAAAAGGTGTACCAAGATTCTGAGAAATCGGGTCGGGCTGCCCTAGGCCGGGTCTTACATTCCATTCGTCTCATGACTGCGCAAACCAGTTGTGCTCGGGGACTTGATCTCTGCGAGCAGGAAAGGAGTGCTCGGTTCTCGACCTTGACCGGCTTTGACCGGGGTGGACGACCTCGAGCAGGCGGAGGAGTGCTCGGGGCTCGACCTTGACCGGCTTTGACCGGGGTGGACGACCTCGAGCGAGCGGAGGAGTCCCTGGGGCTCGTGGCTCTGCAATTCCTCGACCTTGCCCAGGAGAGACGTCTGGTGAGGTCGTCTTCGTCCAAGTAGTCAGGCCTTCTGCTCGAGCTAGGATGTCCTCGAGGTGTTTTATTCGAGCTGGAAGGGCCTCGAGAAGTCCTTGCCTGATATTACCCAAACACCAGTCCCCCAGTTTCTAGTCTTTCGAGTGAAACGAGATAAGACTGGAAACTCATTAATGATGGGCCGAATTCGCGGCCCTTTACACTTCTCCACGTTTCCCAGTTGTCTCCCACTTCAATCATTTCGCATTTAAGGCGGGACACGTGGGTTGATCCCAGCCGTGCGTTTGAAATTCGAAGGGACGTTACCTAAAAGGTCGTGTCCCTCGAAACGCACCCTGCCAGTCGAAGGGACGCGTCCTCCTCTTAAAAACCCCCAACTTCTTCACTGTTCCCTCTATTTGCTTACTTTTCGTTCAAACTCAAAATTAATCTGCTCTCCGCTGCTTACTGGTCTTCTTCTTCCTGTCAAGGTGATTTCCGGCCAACCACACTTCCTTTCGTGTTCAGGTACAAGCCACTTCTTCCATTTCCTGCCACCACTCTGTTCCTTCCCCTGCTGAACCCCGTTGGTTTATACCCTTAGGAAAATGTCAAATCCCCAACAGGCCCGTAGGATGTCGCCGGAGGATTCGTCCTCTTCTAGTGAGGCACAACCCCTTAGTATAATCCCCGTGAAGGATTCTAGTCTAGAACGGGAATTACCATGGTCGAGACTCGGTAGCATCAAAGCAAGGGCGGTCAGAGGTCCGAGCGTGGGGAATACCCCATAGATAATATGAGATGTGAGACCACCCAGTCGGATTTGGATAGACTTAGGGGTACTTACAATATACCGGATAGTGTAGTTTTAAGGTTGCCGGGCAGGGGTGAGATCCCCATCCATCCCCCCCAAGGGTACACGACCTTATACTTGGAATGCTTCAAATGGGGGGTTAGGCTGCCTCTCCAGCCTTACTTTACCCGAGTTTTGTCTGGGTTCAAGTCAGCCCAGGCAGTCGAACCCGAATGGGTGGAGGGTCCTTTCCGGACTCTTTGTTTTGTGGAAGCGTTGTGATCCGGGTGAGCCCTCGGTAGGGAAATCGGACACCTTTACCGGTGAAGTGCGGCCAGAAGGATGCTGGTTGGTATTACCTTACCTCCAGCCTGAAGGGTAAAAAACCCATCACCGATCTCCCGACCTCTGGTGGCAACTGGAAGAACAAATTCTTCTTCGTTGGGGGAGAGTGAGGGCAAGATGCACTTCGTTTATCTGTGTTGGTTTATACCTCTGATTGGTGTTACCTTACCTCCAGTCCCGCGGCACTTTTGCATTCCAGGTCGTTTATCTGTCTTGTAGATTTTACTTTCGGTTTTCCTGCTTGTGTCTGTTCTCATCACTTTGCTTTGGTCGTATCTGCAGTTTCCTGGGGTGCTTCTTATCCGATTGGGGGCCAGCTTCGAGCAAACGTTCAGACTGTTCTTACCAACGTGAGCTCGTGCAAGGAGCTGTTAACACCCCAAAATTTTTTGGAGTCCAGTTTAGTGTCAAGTGAAGAGATTAGCAGCAGAATGCGTGAGATGTTGCATCGGCGCGTGGGGATGGCGGAAGGTGCGAGCACCTCAAAGAGGCCACGAGCAGAAGCGAGTGCTCCGCCTCCATCCACTCGAGCTACCTCTTCTGCTCGACAGATTGAGCGGGCAGAGGAGGACCGCGATTCGACTCGCCCCGAACTTTCAATGTGCGGGAGCAGCGTCGACCTGGCAGTTCGAGCCTTTCACGAGGGCCTACTAATGAGGAATTGACCGGGATTCTGGATGAGATAGAGTCCTGCAATTCGATGAGTCGTTCGAGTGCCTTTCAGTGACTCTCCTCCCGAGCTTTAGCGGCGTGACCGAGGCTTAATAAGATAGCTCAAAGTTCCGGGAAGAACTTGACAAAGGTTCGAGCTTGGGCGAGGTTGTGAACGAGTGAAGGAGGAGAATCAAAAGCTTACGGACGAGAATTTAAACTTTGCGAGAGAAGGCAGTGGTCGAGCTCAAGGCCTCCGAGCTTCGGAGGAGTCGGTCGACACCAGGATGAATTGAAGCATGCTCGAAAGGATCTGGACACTCAGAAATCTTACTTCGAGCAGCTCATTGAGGGGGAAGCTGCTCGTCTTCAAGGGCAAATTGACGCTCTGAAGGTCCAGCTCGCTACTGAGTACAACAATGAGGCGGACTCTAGTTATGAGCGCCTCATGTATGCTTTGGCAAGGCATACCCGAGGCCGACATGTCGAGGTTGAAGGGTATGTGGTGAATACATGAGCAACCACAGGCTACTCCATCCGAGCCCCAAGGTGTTGCCAGAGAGCTGGCTCCCTCTCCTTCCAATGCTCCTCCTGCTGAAGCTCCTGCTAATGTCCCTCCTTCTGCTCCTTCTGCGGATGCTGGCCGTCCTCCTCCTGCTGCTGATGACGTCCCTCCTGCTGGTGCTGCCCTTCCTCCTGCTGCTGATGAGGACGTTCCTCCTGTTGAATGACTTGGACTTTTTTTTTTTTTTTTTACATATGTAATTATTTCAGTTAAATAAAAAGACACATGTTGAACAACTCTATTGAATGCTCGTGTGCACATGCTCTTGCCTTCTATGTTGAATTGACTTTGAATATGCTTGCTAAGTAAAAATTTTCTAAGTGTTGGACTTTCTATTCTCCTTTATGCCCAAGTGTAATGCTGTTTGACCTATGCATGGTAGAGCTTCGCTTTGAATTGGACTAAAAGCCTTATGTTTATTTTACAAGTTCATTTAACTTGCTCGAGCCTACATTTGGCTCTTGCTTGATACCGTCCCGCCTAGAGCTTAGGCTTAGGGTCTTTTGGCCTTAGCATTATTCATGAACCTCTTTCACTTGTGATGAGCTTTTCCAGGCACTGTCCAGCCTAGGACTTAGGCTTCTGAATTTTTGGCCAAGGAGTTCTTCTTGAACTCTTACTCCTGCTCGGGCCTGCATTTGACCCAAGTTGGGCACCGTCCCACCTAAGACTTAGGCTTTGGGACTTCTGCCCATAGCATTCTTCTTGAGCTTCTGCTCGGGCTTGCAATTGACCCATGCTAGGCACCGTCCCGCCTAAGACATAGGCTTTGGGACTTCTGGCCGTAGCGTTCTTCTTGAGCTTCTGCTCGGGCCTGCAATTGACCCTCGCTAGGCACCGTCCCGCCTAAGATTGAGGCTTTGGGACTTCTGGCCGTAGCGTTTTTCTTGAACTTCTGCTCGGGCCTTTTAATTGACCCAAGCTTCTTCTGCTGTAACTCCTGCTCGAGCCTGTAATTGACCCAAGCTTGGCACCATCCCTCTGGGACTTCTGGCCAAGGAGTTCTTCTTGAGCTTCTGCTCGGGCCTTTTAATTGACCCACGCTAGGCACCGTCCCGCATAAGACTTAGGCTTTGGGACTTCTAGCCGTGGCGTTCTTCTTGAGCTTCTGGTCGGGCCTTTTAATTGATCCAAGCTTCTTCTGCTGTAACTCCTGCTCGGGCCTACAATTGACCCAAGCTTGGCACCGTCCCTCTGGGACTTCCGGCCAAGGAGTTTTTCTTCAGCTTCTGCTCGGGCCTGCAATTGACCCTCGCTAGGCACCGTCCCGCCTAAGATTGAGGCTTTCGGACTTCTAGCTGTAGCGTTCTTCTTAAGCTTCTGCTCGGGCCTTTTAATTGACCCACGCTAGGTACCGTCCCGCCTAAGACTTAGGCTTTGGGACTTCTGGCCGTAGCGTTCTTCTTGAGCTTCTGCTCGGGCCTGCAATTGACCCACGCTAGGTACCGTCATGCCTAAGACTTACGCTTTGGGACTTCTAGCTGTAGCGTTCTTCTCGAGCTTACGCTTGGGCTCGCAATTGACCCAGCTGGGCACGGTCCCGCTTAAGACTTAGACTTTGGGACTTCGGCAGTAGCGTTCTTCTTGAACTACGCTCGGGCTCGCAGTTGACCCACGCTAGGCACTGTCTTGCCTAAGAGTTAGGCTTTGGGACTTCGGCCGTAGCGTTCTTCTTGAGCTTACGCTCGGGCTGCAATTGACCCACGCTAGGCAGCAGTCCGCCTAATACTTAGGCTTTGGGACTTCGGCAGTAGCGTTCTTCTGAGCTTACGCTCGGGCCTTTTAATTGACCCAAGCTTACTTCTCCTGTAACTCCTGCTCGGGCTTGCAATTGACCCAAGCTTGGCACCATCCCTTTGGGACTTCCGGCCAAGGAGTTTTTCTTGAGCTTCTGCTCGGGCCTTTTAATTGACCCAAGCTTCTTCTGCTGTAACTCCTGCTCGAGTCTGCAATTGACCCAAGCTTGGCACCGTCCCTTTGGGACTTCTGGCCAAGGAGTTCTTCTCGTTCCTCTGCTCGGGCCTTTTAATTGACTCAAGCTTCTTCTACTGTCACTTCTGCTCGGGCCTGCAATTGACCCAAGCTTGGCACCGTTCCTCTGGGACTTCTGGCCAAGGAGTTCTTCTTGCTTCTGGTCTTCATTTTGAACTTACATTATGAATTTTTTTCTTATTCTCATATACATTTATACTTTTACATATCCCATCTTGGGATGAAATCTTACATTAACCCTTCACAATACAAGGAGACTTACTGGAAATATTTCCTCAAGAGTTGTGCGTTCCATGGCCTTTTGACCTCTCGTCCGTCTGGGTGAGCTAGCCGGTATGCTCCTGGTCTTGCTAACTGAGTGACTCGATAAGGGCCTTCCCAATTTGGCCCTAGTACACCTTGTCGCGGGTCCTTTGTGTTCTGGTTGACCTTTCTCAGCACCCAATCACCCACCTGGAACCGGCGAATGTGTACATTTTGGTTGTAATAACGAGCCACTCTCTGTTGATACTCTGAGATTTTAGCAGCTACCTTTTCCCTGAGAATTTCAGATCTGGGAAACGGAAGTCACGTGGGATCGTGACACTCATGATCTCCGTCGAGAGTGGAGATTTGTTATCCGAAGATTATTCGCCGACTTGGGCTCTTTCCGTTCCCGGAGGTCTTCCATGACTTATGCCAACTCGCGCACCTCTCCCTCCAACTCTTCGCGCGAGAGGTCGGGTCGTGTCCTGTAAGTCTCGACGGGACCCCTTTCCTCCATGTTTGTTTCTTCCCTCACTGCAACATTCGGTGCCCTAGGACTTTGGGCTTCATCTCCTACATTTTCCCGAACGGGAGCATTCCCTCGGCTAGACTCCGGGACATCATTACATGCTTTTCTCTGTCCCTCCCTGAGTTCTTGCAATAGGGAGGTCAGAGTCTCCATCTGTTTCTCCATCCGATCCATTCTTTCCTGGATCTCCCTATTCTGGGCCTCATTGGCCACTTCTCTCAAAGTTACTGGACTCTTTTGGACTTACTCCTCTTCTGCTGTTTCCCCTCACCTTTGCGTTGTGTGTCTTGAGTGTATTAGGAAATCAGGCTTTTTGTGCTCGATCCCACGGACGGCACCAAAAGTTGTTGATCGTTGTTTTCCGCGTGTCTTCAAACGAGTGCCTCGAACTTTACGCTCGTGAATAGCTACGATGATCCGGAACCCTCAGCTCGCGATTAGCTCGAGCTCGAGCAGGATTGCCTTCTTCTTCCCGTTCCGCTGTCTTTTCCAGAACAGTGATCTTCCAGACCTGTACTCACAGAAAACAGAATCAGGGGTCGCCAGGCGTGTTCCGGCGAAAACCCTTCGACGCTCAAGTCAGTGATGGGGTTGTTCTTTTTGGTACCTCCTTTAGTGAAGGAGACCGAAAAGATGAAAGGGATATTATTCGCCCTCCCTTTTTGAATAGATATGGTGTTTCAGAGAATCCAGATCAGAGAGAAAAAAGAATATCAAGAACCTGTGTATGCTTTTGTAACCCGTGTGAATCAATTTGTTCAACCCCCCCTTGTGAATCAGAATTTCCAACCCTTGTAATGTATCCTTTCGTTTCCTTTTATACTTCATTTTTCCCGCTCTTTCCATTTTCAGGCTGTCCATTCCCACGTTGGTGGTGTATGGGTCCCTCTGACAGCCGGGATTGGCGTAATATTCCCTGGGGATGTGCGGCTGTCTCCTTAATCCGGTCCACGTGGCCAGATCACCATGTCGGGCATATGCGCTAGGAATGATGACTCCATGTGCCGGCCATCGGCAATAGTACCGCCACCATACCACGTGGAGCCCTGGTCAGACATTAAAAGGTGTGCCAAGATTCTGAGAAATCGGGTCGGGCTGCCCTGGGCCGGGTCTTACATTCCATTCGTCTCATGACTGCGCAAACCAGTTGTGCTCGGGGACTTGATCTCTGCGAGCAGGAAAGGAGTGCTCGGTTCTCGACCTTGACCGCTTTGACCGGGGTGGACGACCTCGAGCAGGCGGAGGAGTGCTCGGGGCTCGACCTTAACCGGCTTTGACCGGGGTGGACGACCTCGAGCAGGCAGAGGAGTGCTCGGGGCTCGCGCGGCTCTGAATTCCTCGACCTTGCCCAAGAGAGACGTCTGGTGAGGTCGTCTTCGTGCAAGTAGTCGGGCCTTCTGCTCGAGCTAGGATGTCCTCGGGGTGTTTTATTCGAGCTGGAAGGGCCTCGAGAAGTCCTTGCCCGATATTACCCAAACACTGAGTAATACACGATATGATATTGGCATATATAGTATTCGGTTTATGTTTTGTCAAAACCTTCTTATCAAGTACAGAGATGCTCATAGAATCGTATAGGAGTTTGAACTATGAAATAAGGTACTCGAGAATGGTTTTTTTTTTTTTTAATGTACATGTAAATGATATGTGATACGATTAAAAGGTATTTAATTATTTTTAAATATAAAAGTATTTAGTTATAATATAACTTGATGCATTTGGGTCAATATATGAAGAAAAAAATTTAATTTCTTAATTTTAATTTGTCTAAGAAATGAAAATAGAATTTAAATATACACAACTTAATTTAAGTGAAATTATGGAAATAAATTAAGTAGAGTTATAGATTCATTTTTAGTAGTAGATATAATTTAGTAAATTATTTTTCTTTTTATTTTTTATTGTCCAAAAGATTAATTGTATAAATTATCATTATTTTTCATTAATTTTATTATGAATTAAGTACTTAATGTGCTAAAATTTAAATTCTCTACAATAAGTTAAAATACTATTTTATTATATTTTATACTAAGATATTGAGAATTTATTGTATCAAACTCTCTTGTTTGTCTACAATAAATTAAAATTTGAGAATATAGAATATGAATAAAATTAAATAGAAATTAATTTAATTTATATATTTAAAAATAAAATTTGATTAAATTATATTTTTTTTACTGAGAGTTTCACCTTACCCTAACTTATTATTATTTAACTAAACATAATTGAAATAAAAATGATTATTACAATTAAATTATACATAATTAAAAATAAAATATCTAAAATTAAAAATAAAACTAAATTTATTATGAAAATAATTTACAAAATATTATAAAGAGTATTTAGGAGAGATGAGAAGAAGAATTTAGAGAGAAACAAGTGAAGAAATGTGTGTAAAATAAGGTCCTATTTATACTAGCTCATAGTCAATCCATATCATACATATAAACAAGGCCAATTATTTCATGACTTTTGATTTATTTCACTAACCAAATATAAACCTAATTCAATTTACTCAAGGACATCTATCTTATTTTTGTAACAATATTCACACCTAATATGGTAAATAAGTTTTACTTTCATCAGCGTGGATCCACCTCGACAATGACTTAATTTTCAAACCTCCGGATCTAAATTTGACATTCATATATTTGTTTGGAGTCTTGAATTTTATAAAATTATTATTTTACCTAATAAAAACATAAAAATAAATAAAATTAATTTTTTAAAAACATAATTACAAATGTAAATTATAATATAACACAAAATAATATCTTTACCCCTTAGTAAACATACAATTTTTAACATTATCAACATGAGCATACCAATGACGCTGTAGATACAGCTAGCTATTTCATATTTCCTATTTCCTACTATTACATATAGCTGAGTGCTGGGCTGCAGGCATTTTTGTACCATATGAAACCGTAATCTTTCTTCAATCAGTCTCCTGAGCTTGGATGGTTCATAAGATGCGATTGGCCTTTGTAACTTGTTTGATTTGACCATACACTTACAATCATCCATCCTCTTAATAAAGTTACAAAGTTTTTCACTTTTGTGTTTGAAGATTACGGGTGAAAAGTGAAAACAGTTATGGGAAGATATAAGTATGTAACATATGAAAAAAAATGAATGATATTAGATCTTTATCATTTTGAAACTAAACCTAGCTAACTACTTGGTTCTGTTAAAATGAATGATATTTTTAAGCCATTTAATACAACTTTGGTGGGTTAGTTGTTTTGAATAACCATTATTTCATTAAAAAAAAATTAGATTTTATTTTTATTGCTGAAAAAATAATAAATTCAAGTAAATTTTATTTTTTACTGTATACATTCCTAGTTTTGATTAAACTTTCTCTATTATAGGTATAGGTGTTTCAACAAATAATTCCACTAGTTTAATGTTGACTCTTCCCATTTTTTAGGTAAGATTTTAATAATTTAGATTAAATATCAAATTTACTCTATAGAATTTCGTTTTGGTTAGATTAGTCCCTTATTATGATTAAACTTTCTCAACAAAAAGTTCACATGTTTCAACTTTTTAATTTAATGGTTTTATTTTTAATGTTCCTACTAAATTTATTTAATACCATTAATTTAATTTAGATGCCAAGTAAATTACATTTCTCATTTAGATAAGTTCCTAATTTTAGTTAAACTTCTACTTTTTCTATTCATATGATTCAACTAATAATTCTACTAAATTTATGTTGAATGTTCCCATTATCTAGGTAAGCTTCCAATAATTTGGGTTAAGTACTAAATTTACTTTGCAGAATTTCATTTTTGGTTTGATTAGTACCTAATTTTGGTTAAACTTTCTTAGTTAGAGGTTAAGATATTTTAACTTTTAGTCCACTAATTTTATGATTAGTATTCTTATTTAATAGTTAAATACTTATATTCTGGGTTAGATTTCAAGTAAATTTTATTTTTCATTGGATGAATTCCTAATTTTGATTAAACTTTCTCCTTTTTGGTTTCATTTGTTTTAGCAAATAATTCCATTAGTTTTGAGTTGAATATTCCCATTTTCTAGTAAGATTCCAATAATTTGGGTTAGATATACAATTTACCTTATAAAAATTTATTTTTGGTTGAATGTTCCTATTATTTGGAGAAGATTTCAATAATTTAGATAAAATACCTAATTTACTTTTTAGAATAATATTTTTTTGTTAGATTAGCTCCTAATTTTTATTATAGCTTCTCAGTTAGTGGTTCCTATGTTTCAACTAATATATCAATAGTTTTGGATTCACTATTCCCATGAGCTAGGTAAAATTTCAATATTTTGGATTAGATGCCAAATTTACGTTTTAGAATATTATTTTGGTTAGATTAATCCCTAATTTTGGTTAGACTTATTACTCATGTGTTTTTATATTTCTGTTTTTTAGGGCTAGTTTGGTAATGTTGTATCTTTTAAAATTATAGTTGTCTTTGGACAAGACTAGAGTAAGTTTGGTTCTTGACATCTCACTCAAAAATTGGCCTTTCCCTGCTTCCTCATCTGTAAGATGAGAATAAGGGTAGGTAGCCGCATATGCGGACAGGGAGCAAAACGGTAAGACCTCTCACATAATAGAATTCCAGAACCAACGGATTCGTGTACTACTACAGGGCTAGCGATAGCAGTAGCACCCCTATAACTACAAGCCATGACTCAGGTATACTAGCAAGAAGCGGTGATCACTTTAGACAATAATCAGCTGTGAAGAGAATCAATTAAATGTTTAGTAAAACTTATATTTAAAAGTGCTGTGAATCATAACAGTCATGTGTATTTGGTAAATTTTACTATTAAGCTGCTCTAAAAATGTAAATAGTTGAATTAGATAAAATATTAAATAAACTTTATTTATAAACATGCATATTTTATATTATTAATTTTATTTTTTATTTTGTTACCTCAATCTAATTGGTAATAATAATATCTTTAAAGTTAATTTTTTTATTTCCTAATTAATAAGGATAAATTTAGATTTTTTTGAATGTATATAAGGATATATATGAAATTGTATTAACTATAAAAGTGATTCTCAAAATCAAAATTTGAAAATGATAAATTTAGATTTTTTGAATGTATATGAGGGTATATATGAAATTGTATTAAGTATAAAAATGATAAAAAGAATTTATTAAATTATATTTACTACTAAGAATGGATCCATAACTCTAACTAATTTATTTCTATTGTTTCATTTAAATTAATTACCATATATTTAAATTCTATTTTTGCTTATTAGATAAATTAAAAAATTAAATATTTTCTCTATAGATCGACCTCGAACATACTAAGTTATAATATAATAAGACACCCTTATACTTGGGAGCTAGAAATCATTTTTTAGTTATGATAAATGCTTAGAGAGAGAGATTGATGCCTGTTACCAATCAGGAATTGTATTGGAAGCAAGCGGCTCGTGTATCTGATAACTCTATGAAATGAGAATTATCATTATATATCTAAACCTAAACTTGCATTACTTCGGGAGTAAATAGGAAGTTTTAATATATTTAATTATATATTGCATGTGCGTGTACTTAATTGTAGTTACAAAAAATGGTGTGTTGAAGACTATTTCATGCCCTGATTTTGTGTATATTATAAGTGACCCAAAAGCTTATGCTTTGATAAGAGATGCTATAGAAGAAGGATTACAATACTGCAACAATGGGCTTGCAGAAAAAAATAAAAGACTACTCTGCACACCAACAAAGTCAAACCTAAAACAAAGAGAATGTTGGAGGAAATTGCTGCAATAATTTGATAGCAAACAGAAAGACATAAATTATCCAGCCTGTTACATGTCAACAGAGAAAAAACTTCTGCAACCATTGTTGCACTACCACAATCAAGTGCGGACAAAATAGTGAGAGACAGCACAAAAAATATCATGCGGTACTAGGTTATTAAATGGTGACAAGTGTCCTTATTTCCTCTTATGATTACCCTATTTCCAAGATATAAAAGGGTTCATTTTAAGGAAGCACATCATCACCACCTCTATCATCATCTTCAACACATATTTACAATATTCATTCTCATCAATCATCTACTGTCGTCACTCGTAATAACAAGATTCAAATGAGATTTTTAAAGTTGCAACTAAGGAGTTTTTTAGAAGAAGAAGAAGGGATAATCCAAGACTAAAGTGTGACACTTCCATTCTTATTGTATCTCAACTTTATCTTTGTAATTGTTTGCTTTAATTCTCTCTTTTTCATTATGTATTTGATGACATACTCTTGCATTGTTAATTTTTTAAAGCTCATCATGAGTTTAACTTTTAAGTATTTAGATTTGACTCATATATATATATATATATATATATATATTGCTTAGTATTTGCTATAACATTTTGCCTTGATTTTATTTATTGTTCTATTTTGGCTGGCCACCCATTTAGTAGATACAAGATAGGAAAGAGCCTTACCTAGTGGAATTAGTCAAGACAATATGTGGTTTTAGAATGGGTTTCTCGAGTTAAGTTTAACTCAATTTGAATAGGGTCATGCCTAGAACGTCTAATGCTATATCTAGATATTGGTTTAACAACTGGTCACTGGTACATTGCTTTTAGATATAAGATATCCAACAAGCGATAATTGATGATGTATGAGTGATTCTGTCCAGTGCTGCAGTAAATGTTATAGCGATTAAACTTTCAGTGAAGAGTAGTCAATAACTATTAAGTGAGTTTAAAATCTAACTACTGTATTGTTATTTAGTACACTCTTGTGTTTGACGTTAGCTTTTTATTATTGCATTTAGTTTATTGCACTTTCAATTCCACTAGGCCATTAATCTTATCATTTATTTTTGTTTTATTATTTCACTAAAATTGCACTATAAGGTTGTTGTAGTAAGTCTAAATACATCAATCCCTGTAGAGATGATATGAATACTCATCATTATATTACTTGTTGTTTCTACTTGTACACTAACACATATTGCAAATTTTCATAATTAATAAGCACGCATGCAACAGTATCATAGACGATAGAAGGGGATAAAAATAAATGCTTTTTTTTACTCTTTTGCTTAAATGAGGCAACAATAAAATTCAATTAAAGGATTATTAGATGAGGAGGTCGGATAGTTACTAATGTTGTTGGGATGGGGAGTGTTTTAGGTGGATTTTGGGAGGAGAGGGAAAGTAATGGCGAAAACCTATCTAACAATAATAAATTTAATTTTGGGTTGGAAGAGGTACCTTGCCAGGTTGTAGAGTGTACGCTGTTTTAAGAGTTTTAATGGTGAATGAAGAATGGGACATATGTGTTAATGGTAAGAGGTTAGGATTTTATATGAAAGAGATTGGATATGTGCCTTAAACCTGTAAAACAAGAAAAATAATGTTAAAGGTGGTGCCAGCAGTGGCCGTCGACCACACTCCGATGCTTAAGCCAGTTACTTGAATTTTTTGGTAGTAGAGAGCTTGCAAGCTCTTTGAAAATAGGGGTTTAAGGTTGAAGGAGAGGACCTCAACCTTTTACGATATGTGTGTGTAGTAGTGACTAGTAATATGAAAGAAAGAACCTGATTGTCCTTATATATGACATATTTAAAGTATCTCACCACATGGGTATTCTCAATGGTGATCCTACTGTCACATTCAAAATATTCCTTGTCTTTTTGTCTTCATCATATCTTTTATACTATTAGGATTGCACGTAGAGAGCAATGAAGACTTTATGTGCAAGTATTGACATGTGGGGTATATTGCTGTCAGCAGATAAGATTTCTACAGAGGCTTTCAGGTAGTGTGGGCTGGTCTATCTTTTTGGTAGGTATAACATTTATTTTTCTCCTCTTTTTAGACATGATATTTCATATATTTGATTTTACCAAATCAAATATTATCTTTTGGTGATAGAAATAGCTCGCACAGTAGATATTTTGGAGATTCTTTGACCATCTTAATTTTTTATACGGTGTGCCTTTTAACTCATATAGTATTACTAGGGTACCCTAGGTACACTTCGGGTATCTCAGGTACCCTTAATGATTAAAGTTGTTTGAGATAGGTATGGGTACTCCGGATATCCCAAATAATAGTTTCAATTGCAGAATTCCATATCTAACACATGGTGATTCATTATTGTTATTCCAATTATTCCCCAAACGGAGAGTATTTGATGAGATTATGAATAAGGATGGCACAAGCACGTGGGATCAAGCATATTCAGATCCTATGCAAGTTTCCATCAGATCCATCACAATAGCTCGTGCAAAGAAATTCAAAGAAGCACTTAATGGGCTAATTCAAGCAACTTGGGATCAATCCATTTCATGGAGGCCTATTGAAGAATCTCATAAGATAATCAGACCAATAAATGCGTGATTCAAGCTCTTGAATTCTATGAGCAATTAAATCCATGAAATCAGCGCATTAAAGACGAAAGATATGCCACTATCTTTTTATATAGTGTTTCCATTTTTAAAGGAGGCAATAAATCAACTATTTTGATTTTATTTATTCATTTAAGATACTTTCTTTTTTTTTTTATTATACTAAGGTCCTGATTTATTAAAGATTCTTTCCTTTTTATTAGATTAGATTCTAATTTATTTAGGATTCTTTTCTTATTTCAATTTGATTAGTATTTGTTTTCCATTTTAGATTAAGATTTATGGTAGGAAATATGCAGGACAATTATGACCAAGATTTCTTGTAACCTATATATATTCTCATTCAATAAGAGAGCAATAAGAAGTTTTTCATGCAATTTACTTGAGAGTATAATTCTCTTTAGTTCTTAAACAAACTCTTTGAACTTATCAGATTTTTCTTGGTGTTCAACCTTTAACTTATCAATTAGACCATCCATATCTGATTGTAGCGTCCTCACATACCACGGTTCTTGCTTCATTAAGCAACGAGTCTCGGTTTCATTCAATTCCTGAAATAAGAAACGATCTTAGAGACTAATTTGATTAGGGTCTCATCAATTCTTGGCAGGGTTCATATTAGTTGGTACCAAAGAAATGGCTCTAATAAGGTTTTTGTCTATCTTTATTTAGATCTCGTGTCTTGTTTATTTCAATTAAAAAAAGAAAAGTGAACAGTACCACATGAACAGTGCATCTTGAACAGTATTTAGGGTTTCTTAATTTTGTATCCTTGTGATTTATTTCTTTAAATCAGCAAATTTTACCAATTTCTTACCCTAAATTCCTTCAATTTTCAGTTATTCAGTGTTAAAAAAAAAAAGCAAAGCAAAAAAAAAAAAAATTGAAGAAAATCTTTCAATTTTCATTATTGGTGTCTTATAGAATCCAAGTCTAATTTTTATTGTGTAAAAATTTATGCCCAAAATATTATTATTTTGTGCTAATAAGACCTAATTATACGTGTTCGTTATGTTCTCGCCCTTAAAACCCAAATCTCTTTGATATAATCTTTGTGAATTGTTGCTGGAATCTTGATATTGGTTTGATTAGTTTTATAAGAACTAAGAGAGAATTATTACAAGTAGAAAAAGACAAGAGATGTAAGCATATTAGAGGGTAAAAGCCAAAAAAAAAAAAAATTGAGTGAAACACGAGTATAATTGAGTAAATCATTCTCTTGAGTGAAACATGTAAGTGAGTTAAGTGAAGTCCTTTCCATATTATTTATAATCTCTTTTTATAGATTTTAACTATTTCTCAAGACGAACAACAAAGCGCAAATGTAGAGGATCAACAACTAACTATTCAAAATTTTCAAATTCAAGCCTTGATGGGGGAGATGAGACGATTGATGGGGGTTGAATTAGAGCACATACATGAGCGTTTGGATGAAGTAGAGAACGCATGTGCAGGGCAACCAAAACACTTTTCCTAAGCACATAGAAGGGAGAGAGTTCCAGTTAGAGAAGAGGTTGATGACTATTATAAGGATGAGTATGGTAAAAGGGAGGATTCTGTAGGTAATCATAGAAGAGCTAGGCATCAAAATGATGGTGTGAGTGGCATAAAGATAAAAATTCCATCTTTTTATAAAAAATCTGATCCTGAAGCATACCTTGAATGAGAGAAGAAGATAGAGTTTATATTTGACTGCTACAACTATTCTGGGTAAAAAGGATAAAATTGGCTGTGATTCAGTTTTTTGATTATGCTATTACTTGGTGGGACTAGCTTGTTATAACTAGAAGACGGAATAGAGAATGTCCTATTGAAACGTATAATGAAATAAAGACATTAATGAGAAGGCAATTTGTACCTAGCCACTACTACCGAGACTTATACCAAAAGCTGCAAAGTCTTTCCCAAGGTAGCCGAAGCATGGAGGATTACTACAAAGAAATGGAGGTTTCCATGATTAGTGCAAATGTGGAGGAAGATAGAGAAGCTACCATGGCACAATTCTAGAATGGCCTTAACCAGGAGATTGCAAATATGGTTGAGTTACAACATTATGTGGAGATTGAAGATATAGTTGACAAGGCCATCAAGGTTGAGCAGCAACTCAAGAGGACGGGTAACACTCATGCAACCCCAAGCTTGAATTCCACTCTATAGAAGTCGAGCTATGTAAAGCAAAACAAGTGGCTACAAACATCTACTGCACCAAAACCAAGATCCGAGCCCTTCAAGCCTAATTCATAAGGTAGCATTGTGGCACCCACTATTAGAGATCATGATATTAAGTATTTTAAATGTCATGACAAGGGGCACATAACCAGTGAATGTGTCAATAAGAGAGTTATAGTGTTACAAGATAATGGTGAGATTGTAACTGATGATGAGGCAGAAGATAATGAGATACCACCATTATAGGATGTTGAAGATGAAGAGTACGCAGTCCCTGATGAATTAACTTTAGTAGCTAAGAGAGGTTTGTGTGTGCACATAAAAGAATATAAAGTAGTACAATGGGAAAACATCATTTATACTAGGTGCTATATTTAGAAAAAAAGTATGTAGTATGATTATTGATAGGGGAAGTTGTATTAACGCTGCTAGTACTATCATGATAGAGAAGTTAGGGCTTCCAGCACTTAAACATCCACAGTTATACAAAAAAATCAGTAGTTAAATGACAGCGGCAAGCTGCAAGTGAATAAACAAGTACTAATGTCTTTTAAGATCGATAAATATGAAGATGAAGTACTATGTGATGTGGTGCCAATGTAAGCTGGACACTTATTACTTAGGTGTCCCTGGAAATTCGACAGATATGTGAAATATAATGGCTTTACCAATAATTACTCATTTGAGTTTAATCAATGTAAGATCACTCTCGCTCCATTAACACCGAAATAGGTTTATAAAAACCAAGTAAGATTATCAAGAAAGAGTGAATGAAAGAAAAAGAAAGAAAAAGAGAGTGAAAATCAAAGAGATTCCGAGCAAAAAGAGAGTGAAAAAGAAAAGAATTGAGGCGATTGAGAGAAAATTAGAGAGAAAACAAAAGAATTTTTATGCAAGAGCAAGTGAGATAAAAAGAACATTATTTTTAAATCAGCCAATGATTCTACTTCTGTACAAAGAGGCATTTCTGAACACTAATGAGCTTAACCTTATCTTACTTAGTTCTATTGTTTCTCTTTTTGTAGGATTATGAGGATGTCTTTCCCGAGGAAACACCACATGGATTACCTCCAATCCGAGGGATCGAGTATCAAATTAATTTCATTCCTGGTACAACCATTCCAAACAGACCAGCCTATAGGAGTAACCAGAAGGAAACAAAGGAACTTCAAAGGAAAGTTAATAAGTTAATGGAAAAATGACACGTGAAAGAACGCATGAGTCCATATGCTATTCTAGTTTTGCTAGTTCCTAAGAAAGATGGGACATAGAGGATGTGCATTGACTGTCGAGCCATCAACAACATGATAGTAGAGTATCGACATCCCATTCCTAGGCTAAATGATATGCTTGATGAATTGATGGCTCTTGTATATTTTCTAAAATTGATCTAAAAAGTGGATATCATCATATTAGAATGAAAAAAGGAGATGAGTGGAAAGCTACCTTTAAAACAAAATGTGGTTTGTATAAATGGCTAGTTATGCCTTTTAATTTGACTAATGCTCCGAGTACTTTTATAAGACTTATGAATCATATTTTGTGTGCTAAGTTGGGGACTAAGTTATTGTTATCAACTACGTGTCATCCTCAAATTGATAGTCAAGCAGAGGTTGTAAATAGAACTTTATCTATTTTATTACAGGTAATCATTAAAAAAACATTAAAACTTAGGAGGATTATTTGCCACATGTTGAGTTTGCTTATAATCGTTCTATTCATTCTGTTACTAGGTATTTACCGTTTAAAAATGTTTATAGTTTTGATCCTTTAACTCTATTAGATTTAACTCCATTACTTGTTTCTGAGTGTGTTAACTTAGATGGAAAGAAAAAAAATATGAAATTGTTAAGCAAATAAATGAAACGGTGAAGCTCAACATCGAACGGAGAACTAATCAATATGCTAAACAAGCCAACAAAGGGCAACACAAGCTAGTCTTTGAACTTGGAAATTGGGTATGGTTATATATGTATAAGGAACAATTTCTAGTACAAAGAAAATCCAAGTTGTTACCTCGAAGGGAGGGGCCTTTCCAAGTCTTAGAACAGATCAACAATAATGCATACAAGCTAGATTTGACTGGTAAGTACAATGTAAGTGCTACAACTAATATTTATGATTTGAGTCCTTTTCACATAGGTGAAGATTTGAGGACAAATCCTCTTCAAAAGAAGGGGAATGATGAGATTATGGATAACTATGGCACAAGCACGTGGGATAAAGCAAATTAAGATCCTATATAAGCTCTCGTCGGACCTGTCACAAGAGTTCGTATAAAGAAATTTAAAGAAGCACTTAATGGGCTGATTTAAGCAACTTGGGATCAATCCAATTCATGAAGGCCTATTGAAGGAATCTCACAAGATATTCAGACCAATAAATGCATGATTCAAGCTATTGAATTTTATGAGCAATCAAATCTATGAAATAAGTGCATTAATGATGAAAGATATGCCACTATCTTTTTATATAATGTTTCTATTTTTAAAAAAGGCAACAAATCAGCAATTTTGATTTTATTTAGTCATTTAAAATACATTTTTTTTTAATTAGATTAAGATTCTGATTTATTAAGAATCCTTTTCTTTTTATTAGATTAGATTCTGATTTATTTAAGATTTTTTCCTTATTTCCTTATTTTCGATTTTAGATTATGATTTTTTCATGCAATTTACTTGAAAGTATAATTCTCTTTAGTTCTTAAACAAACTCTTTGAACTTATCGGATTTTTAGTTGCGTTCAACCCTTGACTTATCAATCAGGCCATTTAATACCTAAAATTAGAAACGATCTTGGAACCTAATTTTATTACGGTCTCGTCAGTTCTTGGTGGGGTTTGCATCAATATTATTGATCATTACTTTCCAGAGAGGTTTTTAGTGTTAAATCCAATCAATCAACAATGAGCATCGACTTTAGAACATATATCGATGCAAGTTACCGATGCTATGAATCGAGATGGCCCTATTATTCTCCAGATATTAAGTTTACTAGGCTACAATGCAAATGCATTGGACTAAGGCACTGAAGCCGGATAGTTTGTCACTTTTTTAAAAAAAAAAATTTTAGGGCCACTTTATCATTCTCTATTTGGTTAAGGTTGATTATGGCCTCCATTACTATAATGATGTTTCTTTTAATATAAATGGAGAAATACAGGTTTCTATTGGTCTAAGCGAGGATTGCGGTAGGTGTGTTCTCTATCACCCTATATATATATATATCACTAAGATATTTGCATATGTGCTTCTTTTTCAAATCCTTATACATTATTTATTAGATTGTTCTAATGGCAGCAATTTCGAGTAGACAATTCAAGAACATTTGTGTGCTTTCTAGGTTTCACTATAAAAACTACAAAGAGTTCATTTAGGCAGTTTTAGATCTTAGTCATGTCATAGCACGTGGAAAATTACAACTACTATATGGAGGAGGTGATCAATGGTTATCCAAACTTATTTCAGAAACTATTTTTACTATAGGAAGTCAAGTATTAGGCATCATCCTAAAAGCCCTAAAACTTTTGGGATGTTTGCCAAGCCGATTTACTTAAGAAGAATTAATTGTCTCAAATATGCAAGAGAGAATATCTGAAGTACTAAATCATGCAGATGCTTTTATTTTATTGCCAATAGATCTTGTAACTCTAGAGGTACAAATTACACTTGCATCTTGGGCCCATTTGAAATTCATAAAAATCAATCGGTTTATTAATTTTTAATAATTTTTATGATGGCTTTCTAACCTTTATTAATCATGCAATTAAGAATCATTTTATTTCAACCACTATAAAAAACCTGTTTATTTGTGATCCTACTACTAATGAGTAATTTAATTTTCTACAAACTTGTAGACTAGAGTCAGATCCTAGGACTTCTAAGCTAGATTGGTTGACTAATGATGGTACTAATAGTAAGAAGTACAAATTAGATTTAACTTTTCATTTGTAAATATTTTTTGTTGCAGTGTTCACGTGATATCTTCTAAACTCTAATTTTTTCTTTTAAGACATTGATGACAGTATTGCATTCTGGTTGGGGGAAGGAAATAGGGGACAGTCATGGAATGTTTGAGTCCTAGTGATGTTTTTATTAATTTTTATTGTAAAGAATAAATTTGGATAAGTTTAAGTCAAAGATGGCCGAATATGGAGTGTAGTAGCTTTAGAAATGCATCTTCTTAGTCCTAAGGTTTTATTTTAAATGAAAAATGAAAAAAAATTAAACATTTTCTTGTTCTTTGACATCTTCGTTTAAGCTTTTACAGCGAATTTAAGTATGATCTTTTCTACTTCTTATTTTATTATTTATGTATTTTTTACTTTATTTCTTTGCCTTTTTGAATGTGTATCTTTAAATTATCAAATGTTAAGGATAATATTTAGATTAGGTTAGGAGGGATCATTGACGTAAAAATATATTTTAAATATCTAGCTAAGCAACCTAAAAGGGAGGATGAATTGAGTATTAAAAAACAGATAAATAAAACCATAATTTTTTTTTAAAAAAAACTAAAGCATTAGGAAATACAAATAAAAATAAATCAAACAAAGAATTTAAAGAGATAAGAGATCAAACACGTGATTTTTACGTGATTTGAGAAAACCTGCCTATTTCCATGCCTCTAAGAAAACCAAACTTGAGGATTCCACTATCCAAGCCTTAGAAATCAAGACTCCAAGATGATTACAAGTAACTTCTAACATGTCAATAAACCTTTATAATTCAAGGTGAACAGACATTTCTTTTCAAGTATTTCCCTCACTTGCAAACTCTCAATTTTAAAGTATAAAGCTAGAATTTGAAAGAATTATCTCTTTTAGAGTATATAGGCAAGCAATAGGTTAAAATATATCAATGAATGTTGATAAGAAAATAAGAGCTCAAGATTATTTTTGTTTAAATAAGTTTTTGCTTGATAGATTTTACAAGTTCTATGCAATGAATTTGATTTGGTTTTTTATAGTTTCACTAAAAACTAGTTGTTCTTAATTTGGGCACTATTGGTTAACCACTTCATATGAAATGGATCATCATTTTCTTTTGTGGTAAGTTATCGTTATTGCTAGATTTGAAAATTTTGCAGAATCGGATAACCATTAAAAAATTATCAATTAGTTGTTTGAAATCAGAATCTATGGTAAAACTTGTCGGTTAGTTGCTTTCCATAAACGATTAACTGTTCAAACCAGTACCCTCTCTAAGATTATTGGTTAGTCGCCTAAAGTAAATGGCTCACCATTTTGCATTCTATAATCTCTTACAAAAGATATCGGTTAGCCGCTTGCCATAAACAGTTCACCAATTTAGATCAAAACGTCCCCCAAAATTATCAGTTAGCTGTTTTCTATAAATGGTTAACCACTATATTTTTCAAAATAATATTTTTGCCCAAAAATGTTTATAAGGAATCAAATAAACCCGTTTATAGTAATTTCAACTTTCACAAATTTGTTTATTAAGGAAGTTTATAGATTTTGAAAATGCTTAATATAACAAAATCAATTTTCTCATAAAATCTTTTACCTTACAAGAATGATTTTCTTGAAAATGTCTTAAAAGAGATTTGAGCTTTTAAGTGCTTAATAGATTCATTTAATTATATGAGGCTTTACAAGAATTACACCAAGCAATTCTCCTAAGCTTAATACCCTTAAAACTTATCCTTATTTTGATGAGCTTGAGCTTGTTCTCACATGAATGATTTTTATTCTTCAAGAGCTAGTAAGATTTAAAATATATAGATTGCCTATTTTACCTAGGACACATGGTTTGTTATTGTTAAAATCAAAAGATCGTACAGCTGTATATGTCAACATGTGTGTTAGTTTTATTTTCACAAAAAAAAATATATAAATTTTATTTATTGTTCAGAATGGCTGGTAAATACTAACTACGTTTGAGGCTTATCTTATTAATAGTCCAGTTTGTATTGCATTTTGATATAGAAATTCATAGTAAGCTATTTTTGTTCCCTTTTCTTTAAATTACTCAAATTTATGAATTCTCTATTTGGTTATCACTAATTAAATCTTTTTGTCATTTATTTATTAAATAGGTATTATTAAATTATTCTTCTCACACAAATATTATGACACATGCTAATGGGTTGTAAGTTAAATTTTTTTGCAATATTTAGTTCTTTTGATTTGTTGGAGATAATATCTAAGTTAGAGGAAAGTGTATATATTTTGCAAAAAAAATAAAAAATAAAAACAAAAAAGAAAAAAAATATAAAAAGAAAAAATATTGAATGTGTTTAATTTTGTTATATTTGAAATATGAGTAATTAAGTCCATAGAGTATTTCGATACTTAGTGTCCTAAGACCAACTAGTATGGAAGTCACTGGTCCAAAGCTCGCTACATGGGTTATCGATATATTGTTTAATTATTTATAAAAAATCTGAGTAACTAAGTCATAGGGCTGTGTCAACATCCAGTGCTCTGAGGTCAACTAGTCTGGGAGTCACTAGCTCAAAGCTCGCTACATGGATTAAAAATATAATATTTAAATTGTGTGAATTATCTACAGCCTAAAGATAGAATCTCTGATTAATATTTGGAACAAAAATTTTGCTTTCTTTTGATGAAGCTCAATACGTATTGTGTTAATTTCTTAAGCACAAAAGAAAGTTTGGTGATATTTTAGATAATGAGTGAACGACAAAAAGCTAAAGTAAAGAAATTTGGGAGAGTTTATTTATTTGGTAGTTTAGAGAATAGATGAATAATTATTAACTTGCACGTGAATTTTGTAAATCTCAATTTACTATAACGCTTTAATTGCTAGAGGCTAGCAATAAACTGGTTGGGAGTGTGATTAATATTAAAAATTGTATGTTTACTAAGGGATAAAAATATTATTTTGTGCTTATATTATAATTTACAAATTCAAATTTGGATTTCAGAGGTCCGAAAACCTTAAGATTAGTCAAGAATAGCTTGAAATTGAGCTTATACAAAAAGTTGACTTTCTTTATTGATCAAGAGCTTATTGGATGATAAAATGAGCTTACAATAAATATGAGTGGATTGGATCGCTATTAATTTTGATCAAATCTCAACCATTCATAATACAATGGCCATGATCGTGCCATGTGGCAATGGTTGGTAAAGGGGATTAGAGAATCTGAACCTTTGTATTCGAGTCGACCCAATCCACCCATTAACCAGTCAAATCTCAATCATTCTTTAAAGAATCGGATGCTTCATATGATGCCATGTGTCATGTTATTTTATTGAGTTATCATAAATGTTATGGCAAATAGATTGAAGTCAGTCTTGGTTGGTGTCATTGCACATAACGAAAGCACTTTTATTTCTAATAGGTTAATTACATACAATGTAATAGTTGGTTATGAATGGTTGCATGAGCTGAGGTTTGTAGATCTAACAAAAATGGATTTGAGATAAAACTGTATATTAGTAAGGTTTATGATAGAGTTGAAAGCGAATTTTTTAGCAAGTGTGATGTTTAGGTTTTCTAATTATTAGATAAGGTTGATTATGGCTTATGTTACTACAATGGTGTTTTCTTTTAATATAAATGGAGAAATGCAAGTTTGTATAGGCTTAAATGAGGATTGCGGTGGGGGTGTCCTCTGTCGCCCTACTTATTTATTATGTGTGATGAATCTCTTGCATTCTAAGTGGTACGTATTGCGTCTAATTTATTCATTTCTCTCTTTTTTTTTTTTAAAGATGACAGTCTTGCTTTTTATCGAGCATCTTTGGAGGATAATTGTAAACTAAAGGGCATTTTTTTATAGTTATTCTATAGCATCAAGCCAAATTTTTAATTATGACAAATCTTCTTATCCTTTCTAGTCATAATGTGACTACAAATTTTCAGTGAGTGATAACTTGTTTGTTTGGTCTTGTTGATGTTCTTACACATGAAAGATATATAGGGCTACTGGTTGTGGTTGGAACATAACATTGATATTTTTTCAGTGAATTAAAATTTTGGGTTGCTAAGAAAATATTGTACTGGTGGATTTTTTTTTTTCTTGTGTTAAAAATGAGGTGTTAATTAAGGCAGTGGCCTAAGCCATTCCATTGTATGCTATAAAAATTTTTTATTTTCCAAGGACTTTGTGCAATGCTTTTCAATGTTAAGTCACTGCATTTTTGTAAAGGTCAAATGAAAATTGATGGCGCATTCATTGAATAGGAAAGTAGAGGATGATTCAGCCAAAGAATTTGGGAGGTCTTAGGTTTTGGATCTTGTTCATTTCAACCAAGCCATGTTGGCTAAACAAGGTTGGCAGCTACTGCTCTATGATGACTGGCTGGTCTCAAGAGTATTAAGAGCTAAGTATTTTCAACATAGCTCTTTTCCCCATGTAGATATACTCTAATACTTCTTACATATGGCAAAGTATTCTTTGGAGACAAGAACTATTATAGCAGTGTCTTCGTTGGAGTGTTGGCAATGGTCATAATATTAATGTTTATGATAGTAATTAGTTCCTAAGGCCAAGTATTTTAAGACCTATCTTCCTTGTTTCACTACCACGAGAAAAAATAGTGGATTATCTAGAGGAATTATTAGCATGTTGTATATTTACATGCATTTCCTACTTCTTGATATTCAGTAGATTTTAAAATTAAAGCTCCCTTATATAAGGATGGAGAATGCTATTTTTTGGTATTTTGATAAATATGGTGTGTATATTGTAAAATCTAGGTTTCATTTGATAATACAACTTCAGGATTCCTTACTTGTTGGGATATCAATTAATGTGTCTAAGTGATGGAATTTGATTTGGAATTTGAATTTGCCTCCTAAGGTAAAGATTTTTCTTTGGAGTGTTCTTCACGATGCTCTCCCGACCAGAGTTAATCTAACAAAAAGTAAGGTATTATATGATGCTTGTTGTTGCTTGGGTAGACTGTCATGTAGACCCTGATGCATTCGTTATTTTGTTTTGATATTACAAACGAGTACGGAGGGATGATTGTTCTACTGATTGTTGAGGTTTCTTTGAGTATGTTGCTTCAACTTTATCTATGGCAAAATTATACATGTTGGTGATGATAATTTGATTTATTTGGAGGCACAAAAAATATATATTGTTTAGGGGACAATCTAGTAGGCCACAAGCTATAAGTGCAAGGGCTTAAGGGATTTTGGAGTCTTTTAGAAATGGTGATATCACTATTGTTGATTATAATTTGAGTAGTGTTAAGTATAAGAGTGTGCAGAGGGAGCTACCACCTGTGGATTGGATTAAATTGAATGTCGATGCAATAGTAGATGTAAATCAGGGTGTAGTGTGCTATGTTGCTGTTGTTCGCTCAAGGTTTATCTAATGATGTTGATTTCCATTTTATTTGTCTTTTTTATTTCGGATAGGAGAATTTTATTATAAAATTATATTTCAGATTTGCCTATTTTGATAAATTCACGATATTTAAGTTTGTTATAAAATGGTCTCAAAACCCTAGTTTTATTTATTCGGTTTCTTTCAATAAAATTAGTATTATTCAGAAACTTTTGTTTTCGTCTCAACAAACTTTAAACTTCCGTTTTGTCAAGATATGTTCTGCAATGAAGTGACGTCTTTGACACTCGGGATACCAATTGCAGATCACTTCCCAGTTGTTATCATAATTGTGACTAAAATGAAGAGATTCACAAGCTTTATACAAAGAAAGTTGACTAATAAACGACAAAAGTTGCTCAAGAATTCAATATTTAGGCATTCCAATATTATTAAGAGAATTGGATTTAGTAGCATGCTCGTGAACAATTTATTGCTTAGATAAGTCGTGCTAAAAGTAGATAAATACCAAATGTGGTTTTGTATTGACGATGAGTTTTTAAGTTTCTTGATTCAAGAATCGTGCCTTATAACATGACTTAAGTTTGATAAATTGAAAGATTTGGAATAGTACAAAAAATAGGCAGGAGTTGGTGAATATATGATGTTTATTTCAATGACAATGATGATTTTGTCTTTAAAGAATTAGACAAAATGTTCGAATCATTTGATTTCACTAAAATCAATGACAACAATGTATTGAGAATTGCCTTATTCTTCTATACAGATAGCGTTTTGTTTGTGAGACCTAATAAAAGGTCAATTAATAAATTTATACTATATGTAGGGTGGGCAGAAAATTAAAGAGCCAAACTGAATCAATGAACTGAACCAAATCAGTTTGGTTTTGGTTCTATCAAATTTGGTTTGATATTTGATTTTGTTGTCTAAGATGGACGGTTCCATTTCGATTAAGATTGATGAAAACTGAAACTGAACTGAGAATCAAGTTAACAAGCAAACCAACAAAATCCCAAAATATTCAAACATAATACACAAATTGCCTTTTTCCTATCCAAATTTCCTGACCCAGGACATATTCTACCACAGTATCTCCTATGGCCAGCCATCTACTGTCCATCAACCACAGTCGAGCTTACCATTTAAGTTTAGTTTCTCTCTCTATCTTTGCTGCACTTTTAGTTTTATTTTGGTTTAATTTGTGGTCAATTTCTCTCTCTCTACTCTCATGGGCTTGACCTAAAATAAGCTATGGTTATATCTTGTTTAATATTTGATAATATGGGTTTTGTTGATAAGTTCTCGGCGTCATTTCATTAGTTTTGAAAGCATGTTCTCGATTGGATTTGTTTGAGGAAGAATTGCAGAATTATGGCTTGTTGAGGAAAGTGACATTTGGATCAGATTAGTTTTTAATAAAATGGAATAAGAGACTCGGTTTTTTATAATTCACTGTTTTCCCTTCATTGCTTGATGTTTGAGAAAATGCTTGAAAGAGGTTTGATTTAGTTTTGCATGACTGTTTTGTTTGCAACTTTAAGCACATTCTAATGGACTTTATTAATGGTGTTTTTGTAGTAGGGAAGGCATTTGAAAGAACTAAATTAGTCTTCTGTCTGTAAAATTAGTCTTGCATTTTCATAAAGTTATTAAGGATTCTAATATGTGTTATTCACTGTAACCAATAAGTATCCGAAGTTATCAAAGATGAAAAATTGAGTATCTTAAAATCTTAAAATAAAATATTAAAAAAAGAAATTAATCTAAAGAAAGGCACTCTAGTGACTGTGTACAATTTGGATGGAAATGGATAAGCATGTTGTTACATTATAGATGTTTCGACATGTTAAGACTCAAAAGCTTTGTTTTGTAATTTCTTGGAGGAAAGTTGTTGCTTAGAAAATTAAATAGTTTAGTTAGTTAGTTAATTGGTATATACCAAGGTGATCAAGTACAAAGATATTTCAATAAATTAGTTAACTAATTTTTCATTCCTAGCTAGTATGAGTTGCGACATTTGAGATTTTCTTGTAATAATTAACCAAATAGTCTGATCATGCTTATCTTATATAGTTTCAATTTTTTTTTCATACGTATTTCTTTACTAACCACTACACATTCTCTCTATCATTCTCCCTTGTTGCTCGAAGTCTCCATTTATGTCTCTACAACACAACAGACCTCTCAATTTTTTTTTTAATACCTATCGACCCTGAACTCAAACTTATCTCTAATGGCAACAATACTAAGCTCCTTATATAATTGTTCTTTCTTGCTGAATAACTTTCCAACATAAATGTCACTTAAATTACAACCTTAAACTTTAAGCATATTTGAAGCTACCAAATCTGACAGCATAACTGGAACCTCTAATTGTAGTGGTTCAACTGGAGTCGGTACTAGGGGGCCGACTTCGACTACGGGACCTTGTAGTGATGGCCTGACTTTGATATGAATTATTATCTTCTTGAAACTGACACGTTACACTTCCATATTGTTTAATGAATGATCGCAATATTCGTCATCATAATCACAGAATGGGGAGTAACTTTCCGTGGTTGGAAACCTTTATTCTTAAGTATTGGGGAAGTAGTTGTTAGCACGGTTTTAAGTGGATGCATAATCAAATGCACATTCAAAGGCTAACGATTGGGTTAACGGCATTAAAAGAGCTGAATCTTCTCGAGGCAACATCAAAAGAGCTTAGATTGTAAGTTTAGGTAATGTGGTTCAAAAATAGGAGCCTTACCATAGTTTATTGAAATAGAGTTTATACATATAATAACATTTACCATTTCAACATCTAGTATGTCTATAGGTAATACTTAAATTGTTTTCACTGTAATGAAATATTCATATGAACTTAACTTTAACACTAGATATACCTTTGTAATAAACTATTCAAAAGTTGCATCATTCTAAAGTAAAAACGCTTTAACTTTTCAATTCTTGTACTCTATACGGCCATCAACATAAGCTTCCTATGATCCATCATTAAAAATCTTAAGCATAATTATTGATTCTATTAAACCTGAAGCAAAATAAAAATAAAAATAAATATATTACTGAAACAACAATTGCATTTCTTTAAAAAAATGCAATTAATTACAAATAATTAACACAAGAGATGCAATTACGTAAGGTGAAGACCATCTTTTATGAGAGTTGAACAACTTTAGCCCAACTCTTACAGTGATAGCTTCCATCACACACGAGAAGTGTGGGCGATAATTTCCATTGCTCACGATAGCTTTTCTGATCACGTTCAATTTCTTCAACAATATCGTGAAGTAGAAAATTCACCAAATTTACCTAATTTTTAAACTCACACAAACAAATATCTACTCATATTGTAATAAAAATTAACAAAGACATTTGTTTATATAAAGCTCATACATAAAACTCACTTAATCTTACAATATATATTTTTAGAACACTAACCTTAATCCCTTCTTGATTTTTTTATTTGTTTTTTCTTTAGTACTAGGTAACAAATGTTGTTTAATGCATGTCAAATGCGATGTGAAATGGGAAGAGTTTGGTGAAGTTTGTGTTTGGTTCTTGAAAGAAGTTTTATGGATTAGAGTGCTTCCAAATAGATTTGGTTGGTTTGTTTTATAGATAATTTGGTCCAAATCAGGTGTATATAATGTAAGAAATTCTATTATATGGTAAGCTTTAATAATTAAAATATAAAAAATGGCTAGATTGGTAAATTTCCTATAAAATACCAACTACCACTAAAATTATGTGTTGAGTAGCTATAGTTATGAATAAATAAACTCCACTAAAGAAATTATAATAACATATAAATTGACTAATCTAGCTTCATGGGAAAGATTAGTTAGGATATGTTTGATATTGAAGTTGGACAGTTGTAGTTTAAAAGTTACAGCACTAAAGTGTTTAGTTAACATTAGTTATTGTAATTTGGAAGCTATATTGATATGATTTTTCACTTGAATAATGAACAATTTATTATATATTTAATAATTTTGTCAAAATTATTATTTAAAAATTATATTTACTATATACTATTAACTTTTATTTCATAGTTATAGTTTTTTTTTCAAAGCAGCTATAGCTTAAAAAATACAATATCTCAATCTCAAACATAGCCTTAATGTAATAAAGATTTGTGTTTGAACTAATACAAGTAAAGCCAGTACAGGGACAGTTGATTTATCTTGCACGGGTTAGTTCCAAAATGAAGAAATTAAATTAGAACTCTCCTCATAATACACATCATAACTATTAGTCTATTGTGCTATTCTTTTCTTATTTTTTGATTAATACAAAGTTGATGTGCACTTAATATAAATGAAATTAAAAAAATGATTTTAAAAATTTGGGGATTAAAATAAATAAGGTTTTATTAATAAAGACAACCATGAGAATAGAATTCCAAATCTCTTTGAACTTTTATAAACAGATTCAAACCCTAAAGGCAATAACTTCTTCTTAGCCTTCAAGAAGAAATGGCGATTATGCAATTAGTAAATCACAAATAATTAAATAAAATCTATATTAAGATGAGATTTTGAGTAATTAATACAAGAAAGATTAGAGAGATAGTAATTACAATAAGTGAAGTCCTATTTTCCTTTTATAAATATAATATTGTAAAACTAGCTTGTCTAATGAACCTGTACTCACATAGCCTAGACTAAGAAATACCTCGCATTCAATTGAAAATCAATATCAAATTTTTTTATTCCAAACTAAATTGCATTTATTTTGCAACGCAAATGGAAAAACCAATCAGCATTGTTTGAAATTAAAGAAAAAAATCCTCTAAAACAAATTCCCATTACCTTAAAAAGTTCACTATTGACACATCATGTCTTTATACTTTGGTCTGATTTCAAAAATCCATTTGAATGTTTTCAAAATTATCTCAAAAAATAGAGGTGGGCAAAATCGGGTTTGAATCAGGTTCATACCAATCTTATTTGATTTTTGGTTAATCGAGTTGTGAAAAAAATCATTCGAACTTAACCTAAAATAACATATACTATTCGATCCGATCCGATTATGTTTAGATAGAATAAAAAATTTGATTCGGATTAGGTTAGGATTAACATATCGATAAACTTTTTTTTTCTCACCGACTCACTCCCAACTCTGTTTCTTCATTTCGTCTGGAAATTGCATTCAAGTTCATAAACTTTGGTGATTGCAATTGCATAGTGATTTAATACAATAATATGTCAAACAATAAACCCTATTATAATTGTTTAATATAATATATAATATACCATGAAAAATTTAATCACAATCTGATCGAGTTTAGAAAACAGCACCTGATCAGATATTGTTAACAACTCGATTAGATCCGAACCTGATTTTTTTTTATCTGGTCGAATTGGATCAAATTGAATATTTTACCAAGCCCTATCAAAAAGTACAAAATTCATATAAAAATCACATTGACTTGATTCCATTTATTAAATAAATAAATAACAAAAATTTCAAAATAAAGAAAGAAAAAACAAGGATATGTTGCCATTCACATTAGAACGTTTATGAGTTTGACATTATAAGGGATTTTTCAAAATCCAATGGCAACACTGGCTAAAGTCAAAATAAAATATAGGAACAATATGATAATAAAAGAATCATAGTGATGAGATTATGCATAAGGATGGCACAAGCACGTGGAATAAGGAATATTCAGATCCTATGTATGTTCCCGTCGGACCCATCACAAGAGTTCGTGCAAAGAAATTCAAAGAAGCACTTAATGGGCTGATTTAAGCAACTTGAGATCAATTCAATTCATAGAGGCCTATTGAAGGAATCTCACAAGATATTTAGACCAATAAATGCATGATTCAAGCTATTGAATTTTATGAGCAATCAAATACATGAAACCAGTGCATTAAGGATGAAAGATATGCCACTATGTTATTAGATAGTATTTCTATTTTTGAAAGAGGCAACAAATTAACTATTTTGATTTTTATTTAGTCATCTAAGATACCTTCCTTTTTTTTATTAGATTAATATCCTGATTTATTAAAGATTCTTTCCTTTTTTATTAAATTAAATTCTGATTTATTTAGAATTCTTTTCTTATTTCAATTGGATTAGGATTGTTTCAAATTAGGATTTCTTGTAACATATATATATATATTCGCATTCAATAAGAGAGAAAGAAAAAGTTTCTCATGCAATTTACTTGAGAGTATAATTGTCTTCAGTTCTTAAACGAACTCTTTGAATTTATCAGATTTCTCCGTGGCGTTCAACCCTTGACTTATCAATCAGACCATCCATAGCTGATTGTGTCATCCACACATGCCAATGTTCTTACTTTATTAAGCAACGGATCACGATTCTATTCAATTCCTGAAATTAAAAACGATCTTGGAGCCTAATTTTATTAGGGTCTCGTCGGTTCTCGGCGAGGTTCAAATCAGTTGGTATCAGAGAAAAGGTTTTAATCAGATTTTTGCCGATCCTTGTTTAGATTTTACGTCTTGTTTATTTCAATTAAAAAAAATATATCGTGAACAGTGCATCGTGAAGAGTATTTAGGGTTTCTTAAATTTACATCCTTTTGATTTATTTCTTTATATCCGTAAAATTCTACCAATTCCTTACCCTAAATTCCTTTAATTTTTAGTTATTCAGTGTTTAAAAAAAAGGCAAATTAAAACAAAAAACATATATATATATATATATAGTGAAAAAAATATTTTAATTTCTATTATTGGTATCTTATAGAATCCAAGTCTAATTCTTCATTGTATGAAAACTTTTGCCAAAAATATTATTATTATGTGCTTCCAAAACCTAATCATAACATTCATTATGTTCTCGCCTTTTAAACCCAAATCTCTTTGATATAATCTTTGTGAATTATTGCCAAAATCTTGATATTGGTTTGATTAGTTCTACAAGAACTAAGAGAGAATTATTATGAGTGGAAAAAGGCAAGAGAGTGTGAGCGTATTAGAGGGCAAAAACCAATAAATTTGAGTAAAACATGAGTGGAATTGAGTGAATCATTTTCTTGAGTGAAACACGTAAGGGAGTGAAGTGAGGTCCTTTCCACAATATCTCTAATCTCTTTTTACAGATTTCAACTATATCTCAAGATGAAGAACGAAGCCCAAATGTATAGGATCAACAACCAACTATTAAAAAATTTCAAATTCAAGCCTTGATGGGGGGAAATGACATGACTGATGAGAGCTAAATTAGAACACATACATGACCGTTTAGATCAAGTAGAGAACGCACGTGTAGGGCAACCACAACGCATTTGGATCAAATCTAATTTTCCTCAAAATTTATTTAACAATATATTTATATGTTTGGATACATAATTTATAACTTAATTGATGTTGGGGTACTGATATTTCCACCAAGAATTTTTTCGAACCCATTCCACTCTCAAGAAATAATTACAATAAATTCACATTTTTTTAAAAAATGCAAATAAAGAAAAAGTTTGGAGATTTAATCAAACAAAATTAACTACCTAAAGTATTAAATACAAAATCTCACATTTTTGGTGTAATTTGATGATTTTATATTATGACAGTAAAATTAGTCAAATAAAACTTATCTTAAAGTAACTTTAATGGTCAAAAATACCTAAGTAAAAAAATTTATAAGAAAGATTTAATTGATTAATCGTCAAAACATTTTGTTGATTTGTACATTTTAAAATTAATGAAAATGTATTATGATTATTTTCTAAGAGTGGGATGGATTTAAAAAAATGTAGGGGAGAAATATCCTCACCCTTGATGTTGCCCATATTTTTTAATTGTGTATATTTTAGTGATAATTTATTTTATTATCTACTAATAGTGTAATAAATTTGTAACAATTGATTGCATATCAAATTTCACATCAATTGCTACATGAAATATATAACATCTATTTATAAGTATAGTATTACTCAAATGAATTTAATATACTTAAAATTTTAACTATCAAGCTAAAATCATATAATTATATATGCAATTAAGTATAAATTATTTAATTGTAGGTGTTGTACTAAAATTATAACTATTAAGTTACATTGTTAATTTGTTCACGGGTACAATACAATGTTAGTAACAATAATGCCTAACAAAATTACACTTTATATTGTTAAAAATTTATTTAAAAAAAAAATTTGTCCCTTATTGGTTGACCAAGTGTTTTCAAACAAGATTAAAAAATAAAATTAGATTGTACACACATCGATAAACACATTCGATTAGACTATATATATATAACCATTATTAAACATTTTATTATTATAAAAATGATGCCATAAATACTATGCACACATTCGATAAAAAAATATCATAAAAATATCATAAGTTGAGTTTAATTTAATCATAATAATAACAACTAACAATTACAGTTATTAACATTATTGAAATTTTAAGTGTGTAATCCAAGAGGAGAGTGAATTGGATAATTAAAAATTATGTAATTAATAACACAAATCAATTCGAACTAATATTGTAATCAATTTCAATGCAAGTAGATTAAAGCAATAAAAAAGAAATAAAGAGATAAGGGATAAGAGAAAATGAGCACGATATTTTTATATGGTTTGACAATTTACTTACGTCCATGCCTCCAAGCAAACCAAGTTTAAAGATTCCACTATCTAAGTCTTACAACCCAAGACTTCAAGATATTTGTAATTAACTCCTAAGGTGTTAATAAACCTTGAGAATTCGAGATAATCCCACACCTCTTTTCCCAAGTATTTCTCACACTTGCAATCACTTAATTTTTTATGTTGAAATGAATATTACAATAACCACACTCCTTAAAAGAATATATAAGCAAATGATTGCCCAAATATGAATTAATATACATGAATAAGCAAATGAAAGCTCAATATGATTTGTATGAATAAGTTTAAGCTTGATGGAGATTGGAGACACAATTTGAAATAAGTTTGATTTGGCTTTTTATAATTGGAGATAAACTAACAGTTAGAGATTGTTTGGGTACTATCAGATCACCATTATCCTCTATCGGATTGCTATTTTGACTTTGAACAAGTGACCATTATGTAAAATTTTAAATTTTTAGATTGTTGTTATCTAGATGTTAGATCGCCGTTAACGTTTAGTTACCTACAAGAAGTTATTTGCAAAACAGATTATTTTCTCGAAGATATCATATCACTGTTATCTTATATCAGCTAGCCGTTTGCTACAGTGAAACTATACTATAACTTAAAAACTTTATAAAATATTTCAAATAGGTCCACTTCCAGAATTTCAGAAAATATTTTGATCTCAAAGTTCTCAAAAATTTTTAATTTAGTCCATAAACTTGAAAACAACTAATTTAATAAAATTATTTTTTCTTTAAATATAAAACTTTTATATTATAAAAATAATGATTTTTTAACATGTCATGAAAAATAACATGAGTTTTTAAATTCTTAATTATACATACATTTAATTATACTAGGTTTATAAGAAATATAACAATAAAGATCATCTAAGTTAGTACCCTTAATGCTTGTCCTTAATTTAATGAACTTTATGCTTTTGTCTTTCAATATCTTGAACTTGATCTCATATGTATGATTCTTATATTTTAAGAGTTAGTGAGATTGTGAAATATACGCATTTTATATTTTACTTATGATACGTAATTTGTTATCATCAAAATAAAAATACAGTATGACCGTATAAGTTAATAAATATCAATAATAAAGTTGAGTGTTATACTATCATTAACTAATACCACTAATAATACAAGATCAAATATGTTACATGCAATAATTTAATTAATTTTTATCAATTTTTTTGTAGGTAACTTGTATAAAAGATTTTTTGTGAGTATAATCCAAATATTACATATTTTCCTTACACACACACACACAGATATATATATATATATATTTCATTTATGATATATTTGATTTACATTATATAAATAGGGAAATGGCTACTCACATCCTCAAGGTTTGCTTAAATGGTTACATAGACCCCCTTAATTTTATAAATAATTATTATATGATTTGGTTATAATAACTCAAATAAATATAAACAAAAAATTGAGATAAAAATAATAAATAAATATCACATAATACAAATAAAATATTCAATAAGTATAATTAATAAAATAAGTATATAATGAAAATTATTTTTGATATTAAGTTATTATTAGTATATCCCAACAAATTTTATTATACTAATATATACATAATTAGAAATGATATTGTAAATAAAATAATATAAAATAAATTACTGTGAATGTTAGGTATAATTTTTTTATTATTATTAATATGTCAAATCTATTTATTATTATTAAAAGAATATGCAAATTAATAATGTTAAAATAACTTTTCTAATATTCAAAATATTTTATAAACTTTATCTTATATTATATATTATATTATTTTAAGTTTAATTTATATTTGTTATAGTGGTTTATTTAAAGTCAATTATTGGGTTATTGTAATGAAGGGTATAATAGTTAAAAAGAAGTTTGTGTAACCATTTATGAAACTAAAGAGATTTGTGTGACTATTGAAGCAAACATTGGGATGTGGACATTTCCATATAAATATTATTAATACATAATTTAAAGCAATTTCTCATCCGTAAAAAATGCAAAATTTTCATGTTAAGAGGCATTTTTTAATAATTCTAAATTTAGAAAGATAATTTTGATATTTACTTAAAATGGGGGGTAGTTTGTGATAATTGTTCGTTATATTTGCCAGTTCTCACATCCTTTGTTCGGTAGCCGGTAAGCCATTAGATTGCTTATAGAGTGCTTAAAAAAGCAATCCAACTGGCAATAGAATTTAAAATGAAAAATGAAAACAGTAATATGTCATGCAGCGGTTGCATTTTAAGCGGGCCCTAACTATGATTTTTCTTTGTTTTTTATTCAGGGCTCAGCTGGCGGTAGGCCAGCTCATCACTCTTCACACATCACTCGTGCACCTCTGTTCTAATAAATATACGATAGATACGCAAAGCTTATGTTACAACTAATGTAACAAACACCCAATAAATATAGATAATTAATTTTAATATTTTTTAAATCTAACAGACAAAAATAATTTTAATATAAAATGAGGTATGGGTGTAGTAGTAATTTACAAAATGTTTTATTTTTAATCACACATTTATTTTTTTAAATAAGTCCTCATTGATTTTGTATAACTAGATGTTTTTATTATCTATCCCTTCTACATATAATTTTTAAACTTTTTAAAATTTTTACAATATTCTTATAAATATCTAAATAATTATTATATTCATAACGATATACAGATTCTAAATATATATTTGTACTTATATTTATAATTTATTATCTGTCTTAAGACAGACCAAAATTTTTCATATATATCAAATTTATTTTCATATCCTATTTGCATATCATCAATGCTTTCACATAAATTTTGTAATTTAAATTCAGTATCTTGAATTATAAAAGATATTTTATATTATAAATATCTTATGAATATATTGAATTATTAGAAAGATGACACAATGAATAAATGGTTACCAAAACCTCTAATAATTTCACAAAATTTAGAAACTAATAAGTTATCATTTTCTGCCTATATGCAAAGAGAATTTTTTTATAGAATATTTTAATCCTTTGATTTGATCAATTATTTAGACATGTGGGGAAATAATAAATTAAATTAGATTTTACTAAATTTATTAAATAAATTGGGAATATCAAAATTTTCAATAAATAATATAAAAATGCAAACAAAATATTATAAATTAATAATTCAATGCAGAAAATATGAAAAAAAATAAAAAATTCGGAGATTAAATGAGTTAAAAATTAATAAATAAAGTTAGACAATTAATAAAAAACTTCAACATTGAATATTAGGATGTATTGAAGTAAGAAATCATTAATATAATGAATAAAAGCTCAATAGATATAAGACTGAATAAGTTAGAGATTCAATTAAATAAAATAGAAAAAAATTGAACAACTTAGTATTGGATTTGTTATAAATATAAATGGAAAACTTCAATAAATTGAAGTATAATAGTGTTGCGTATTGTCTTGTTACAGCCTGGAGTTGGAAATAAATCTTAAAATTTATTGACTTTCTTTATAATTATTATCGTTTATAGGGATTTAAATATATATATCTGTAACATGCACTTAATGTAACATAAGTTTTGCCAGATAATAATGAAAACGTACAAGCGTTAGTCCATGTACAGTCTCTGATTCCGCAGTTGCATGATTTATTACTTCGTTCAGTATTTTTGAATTTTGATTCTTCGAGATCCCCCGTCCGAAACGATGAGGGACCATTTGTATTCGCCATTTTCACGTAAAGTCCATGTTTCGCTCCACTGTTTGTGAATTGTCCAAGTCAAACTTATTAACCAAAGCGACGCATGCTTGTATCTTGCCACCGCTTGCTTGCCGACCCACTGAACTGTTCAATCATCATGCCGCAAGAGAGGAGGACTTTGAAAATTTTTAGATACAATTCTGAACCTTCAATTCAATGAAAATTAAAGAGAGGCAATGTTTGTAGAAACGTCACTGAAATTAATTAAAATTTGACAATGAATCATCATCTTTTAACAAGTGGGGGGTTTGGAACTCGTTATCATTTGCCCAGAACAGGACCACTCAGTTATTGCTGTGCCATCCCCTATTCTCATCTCTTATTTTAATATAATAAAAAATAAATTAAAAATTAAAAATACACTGACTTCAACAAATTATTCGATAAAATATTATATATATATATATATATATATTCACTTATATCTTATTTTAATAAATTAAATAAGGGATCTTATATTAAAAAATTAATATGTATATATATATATATATATTTTTAATACGTATGTATATACATATTTAAATGTTAATAGGTGGACATATTTGCTTGCATGGTTTCCCCACCATTTCATCTCAATGGTGACACTACCAAAATTTTGTATCATTCATTAGAAAAAGTCACATACTCTTGGTCCCCATGCACCTCTCATTAATTGTGTAACAGTAAAGACACGTTGGAGAAAATCAAATGCTCTCGATAAATACACGTGTTTTATAATATTTCAATAACAAGAGAGCAAACATTGAAAGAACTTAAATTTTCCCGTCAGGGAATCAATCAAATATTTTTGGCTGTCCGCACTATGCAAGGGGATACAAAAATTAGAGTAATGAAGGGGAGGAAGAAATTGTTCTTTGTTCCGAAGTATACATGAAACTCCATTTTTTTCTTCCAATGACTTTTAACATCTGACACTGTTAAATTCTTGGTTACAGAATGTTTTTAGAAGTAACCCACAAAGCAACATTTGAGCTTATTATTCAACCATAAGCCGTGCTATGAAACCTTTTAACGGTCCAATCATTGAGAATTCTCACAAGAACTTGGTTGCTAGTGCACCTAGGTGTCTTGAACTGGCTCAATGCTGCCCCAATTCCTACGAAATGATCCAAAATCTTTCTGAAGGCCCCTCTCTTCACAATACAAAGCTCTAATGGGCCAATTGAGTTTGTTCTCCTCGACACAACGTAGCCAGGATCAACAAAGGAAGCATCCATTTCGCGGCAACATTGATTAAGAACTCCCTCCTCAACATCTCCTTTGATCTCCCAGTAAATAATGTAGTGCCCTGGTTGATTTACAATGTCAGCATGGCTTGTAAAATCGACCAGCTCGGCTCCCGTCTTGTTCAGTAGCTGAGACCCCCTGTCCACTACTAATTGGAGGTCCTTTTCAGTATTCTTGTCAATATTAACAGTCAAGATAAGCTTTCTCCTGCATACGAAGTTCAATTTTGGGGTCCCTTTATAAAAACCAGCCACTTCTACTACATCTCCTAATCTGTACCTATAAAGCCCTGAAAGAAACAATGTATAAACTTTGAGACAAGAAAAATATCCCAATAAGAATCCAAAATAGTAAAGGCAGTGTGCTGTAAGTCCTCGGTCCACACAAAACCTTACTAACATTAGAAATAATCATATTTTTCTTTTTGTGTCGATCTTAAAAACTGGCTACACTGGATCAGGATTATTGGTATGCTAATCCCAGACAGTCCACATATGTTTCTTCTAATCGATCGATGCTGGGTTTGTTGCAAGATGAATATGGCAATAGGGGCACAAAAGACGTGTATGCAGTATTGTACGTTCAACTATTTGTATATTTAAAGAAGGTCATTTGTGCCAGGGCAAATAAGAATTATCAAATTTATTGAAATTTCTCATTTGGAAGGTGCTACAGAGGTTGCAGTTTGAAGAAGAAAAAGAAAAGAAAAGAAAAACCACATGCAATATTGATCAAGAGAAATTTCTCTACATAGAAATGGGGATTTAAATTGAAATTGAAATAAAAGATTTACCTGTGAAAGTGGTGAGAACAATCTCATATTCTTGTCCAAGCTTGACTTGAGAGAGTGGTACTGGTTCATCTTCTATGAAATCATCAATATCTGAATTGCAATCTTGCTTTCTTCTATGAATAGGTACGAACTCAAAGTAAGAGAAAGTGGGTATTACTGCAAAAGTAACATCTTCAGGAGGCAATGAAGGATCAACATTTACTCCTATCCAACTTTCAGTAGACCCATAATCAGCACTCACTAGTGGCAAGTCTCCAGCATAATACTTCAGCTTTTTCAAGTAATGTTGCATTGATCCTGTCATTATTGAGTACAGATACTTAGCATTTGGCCACAGCTTAGGAACTAGACCATACCAATCTAAACTTTCCAACTTCTTGCAGGCCACTTCAATTTTTGAAGCCAAATATGGCTTTGGATAAATGCTATCCAGAACAGCTTTTCTCATTCTGGGTAATGTGATTCTTGTTGGACTGAGATTGCCTTCTCTAATGTCAATGCAAATGTCTTGCCAATATTCTTCAAATGCTGTAAAAGCCTGGACTATACTGTAAGCAAAAGTGGATGTTATGAACTCTACTTGATCACTAAAGAAAAGGCCAAGAAGAAGATGGCAATAAGTGGATTGCTTGTACTCTCCACTAGAAATGACCTCTTCTGGGCTACATGTGAAGGACTTTGTTTTTTCCTGTTTAATTTTGAACTCTTCACTTGCATAATAGTGTGTTGTTGCTGTTCCTACAGTTAAGCCTCCCTTTGTCCTGAACTGCTTGCTGCTGTATATGAACTCTAGAATCCTCCCTCCTTCCCTTATTGGATAAACCCTTATAAAAATTTCAACGAAAAGCTTAAGGCACAAGAAACTTAATTTGAAACAACATATGATAATATACACTGCTTGATATTAACCTTGATCTATAAGCTGCTGCTAGCCTGAAAATCTGGAGAGTAGTTTGTGAGCTATGCCTTGTAAATGGTACATACTTCTGTCTTCCTTCCGTGGTTCCGGAGCTTAGAAAAAGGAAGAAATTGAAGTTCATCAATCATCATGAAAAATTAGTTTCTTGAAAATAGAATCGGAAAAAGTGAAAAGCAGGGGAATCCACCTAAGGGAAAGCTTGGTGATAGGTTGTTGAGTGAGAAGAGGAGCAGTGTCCCCATCTGCAATTCTTTGAATATAAGGCTCCAAATCTGCATGGGAAGCAAGAGGCACCAAAGATGTGTAAAGAGTTTCCATTGCACATGCATCCATATCTATTATTTTGGTGTTCCCTAACCGTTTCTTCAAATACTCAACATCATAATTCTGTTCAAGAATCCGGCGAAGGGTCTCCCTTTGAACTTCTCCGGCGTTCTCCGATATGTATTCGAACCACCAGATAATGTCACACTCATAATTGTTTCCATAGCCATTTCCATTGGTGTGGTTAGCTGTTTCCATTTCTGCAAGCTGATGTTGTTAGTGTGGTGAGAGTATCACTAGTCTCTTATTTTTTGTCACATGCATAATGAGATTGAGAGGAGAAGAAACAAAGAAAATAAAGAGCACACATGTAAAAGTATTTATCCCTTAATTGAAAAAGCTCAACGGATCTGCCCATAATACATTAGTAGAAGCTACAAATAAAAAAATTTGTACGATGGTTTATAGACCACAGGAAGACATTATATTTTATCATTTTTTGAGGGAGAGATTCTTCTTGAAAAGATATATGGAGAAGAATGTGCCAGAGATGTCACAAAATTGAAAATCAAGCCCCCATCCCTTCCTCCCCACCCCCGAACCCCACCAGCCTTGACAGCTAGGCATCATGCTATATAGTGTTCCCTCCGATTTGTGATCCATCATTCAAATTAATAATAAATTTTCTGAAATTGTCTGTCTTAAAATTCAAACTTCAAGTAACATATAAGTAAATAAAGTAATGTCCATTTATTATGGTGACACTTGATTTTTTCCTGTTAGGGGTCGAACCAAGTGTAACAGTAAGTGGTAATCTACACACATAGCAACAAACAAGAAAAAAAAGTGAAATTAGTCTCCGATGTGCCCACTCTGATGTTTAAGTCAGTAAGGATATTTTTCGAGTAAAATTCAGTGAGTTTTTGGATCTGAGAGTGTTCATACCTCTTTCATGGTGATTTCTCTTAATATACCTGTTTTGGAGAAGAAAATGGCACATACATCCTTGGAGTGGGCATTGTTTCCCTATTTTTAGGGGTGTTGTAGGCGTAGTGGTATTGTAGCCACTTTCTTACTTATTTTTCTGCAATGTTTCTGTGATTCTTTCTTAATAATAAGTATTATTTCATCATTTTATCATTGTTGGCTCGTGGTTTTTGACTTAGTCATGACTTGAATCGATCCCTTCTCGAGAATTCCCAAATTCCCACTAATGGACTTCGTCCCTGCCTCTGAGGTTGATTTTCCATTATGAGATTGTGACCCACTTGAGGTGGTAGCAGTCATCAATTACCTCGTCAACACAAGCCCCCAGTTTATGATAAAAGTTTTTGAAATTCAAAAATCTCTTGTCATAAACTAAGCAAGTAGTTAATACATGCAATACTCACTTCCTAGGTGTTGACTCTTAGTTCTAATGCCTATATACGCACGAGAACCGTTTTAACTTGTTGATTTTATTTTTAATGATTCTTATTTGCCTTTCACTTCTAGCAAGAGAAACATTCCTTATCTCTTGTAAATCCTTTATTTACACTTGTAATGGTCCATAAGCACACTTGTCTCATAATAAGTATTTTTCCATGCTTAAATTACTTGTGGCAAATTTTCATTGCCAATGGCATAGTTTTATCTTAATGCCTTTTCAATTGGCAGTTTTTTGACGAGATTATGTATAAGGATGGCACAAGCACATAGAATAAGGCATATTCAGATTCAATGCAAGTTCCCGTCAGACTCTTCACAAGAGCTTATGCAAAGAAATTCAAAAAAGTACTTAATGGACTGATTCAAGCAACTTAGGATCAATCCCATTTATAAAGACCTATTGAAGGAATCTCACAAGATATTCAGACCAATAAATGCGTGATTCAAGCTCTTGAATTTTATGAGCAATCAAATCAGCTATTTTGATTTTCATTTAGTCATCTAAGATACTTTCTTTTTTTTTTTCATTAGATTAATATCCTGATTGATTAAGGATTCTTTCATTTTTATTAGATTAGATTCTTATTTATTTAGAATTCTTTTCTTATTTCAATTGTATTAAGATTTGTTTCCAATTAGCATTTCTTGTAACCTATATATATATTCGCATTCAATAAGAGAGAAAGAAGAAGTTTTTCATGCAATATACTTGAGAGTATAATTCTCTTTAATTCTTAAACGAACTCTTTGAACTTATTGGATTTTCCATGGCGTTCAACTCTTGACTTATCAATCAGACTATCCATAGCTGATTGTGCCGTCCTCACATACCAAGGTTTTTGCTTCATTAAGTAACGGGTTGCGGTTCCATTCAATTCCTGAAATTAGAAACGATCTTCGAGCCTAATTTAATTAGGGTCTTGTCAGTTCTTTGTGGAGTTCGTATCAGTTGGTATCAGAGCAAAGGTTCTAATCAGGTTTTTGCCTATACTTATTTAGATTTCTTGTGTTGTTTATTTAAATTAAAAAAATAAAAAAAGTATCATGAACAATGCCGTATGAACAGTATTGAACAGTGCATCGTGAACAGTATTTAGAGTTTCTTAGTTTTGCATCCTTGTGATTTATTTCCTTAAATCTGTAAATTTTACCAATTCCATACCTAAATTCATTCTATTTTCAGTTATTCAGTATTAAAAAAAAAATTCAAAGCAAAAAAAAAAATAGTGAAAAGAATTCTTCAATTTCCATTATTGGTGTCTTATACAATCCAAGTCTAATTTTTCATTGTGTGAAAATTTATGTCCAAAATATTATTATTTTGTGCTTCCAAAACCTAATCATACTTGTTTGTTCTTCAAATCCAAATCTCTTTGATATAATCTTTGTGAATTGCTGCTATAATCTTGATGTTGATTTGATTAGTTTTATAAGAACTAAGAGATAATTATTACGAGTGGAAAAAGGCAAGAGAGTGTGAGCGTATTAGAGGGTAAAAGCCAATAAATTTGGATGAAGTGGAATTGAGTGAATCATTCTCTTGAGTGAAACACATAAGGGAGTAAAGTGAGGTCATTTCCATATTATTTCTAATCTCCTTTTACAGATTTCAACTATGTCTTAAGACGAAGAACGAAGTGCAAATGTAGACTGTTAACAACCAACTATTTAAAAATTTCAAATTTAAGCCTTGATGGGGGAGATGACACGATTGATGAGGGTTAAATTAGAGCACATACATGAGCATTTGGATTAAGTAGAGATTGATAATTATTATGGGGATGAGTATAGTAAAGTGGAGGATTCAATAGGTAATCATAGAAGAGCTAGGCATCGAGATGATGGTGTGAGTGGCATAAAGATGAAAATTCTATCTTTTCAAGAAAAATCTGATCCTGAAGTATATCTTGAATGAGAGAAGAAGATGGATTTTGTATTTGACTGCTATAACTATTCTGACACAAAAAAAGGAAAAATTGGCTGTGATTGATTTTTTTGATTATGCTATTACTTGGTAGGATCAGCTTGTTATAAATAGGAGACGGAATTGAGAACGTCCTGTTGAAACATAGAATGAAATGCAGACATTGATGAGAAGGCGATTTGTACCTAGCCACTATTACCGAAGCTTGTACCAAAAACTGCAAAATCTTATCCAGGATAACTGAAGCATGGAGGATTACTATAAAGAAATTGAGGGTGCCATGATTAGAGTAAATGTGGAGGAAGATAGAGAAGCTACCATGGCACGATTTTTGAATGACCTTAATTGAGAAATTGCAAATAAGGTTGAATTGCAACATTATGTAGAGATTAAGGAGATGGTCCACAAGGCCATCAAGATTGAACAACAACTCAAGAGGAGAAGTAACACCTGTGCAACCCCAAGCTTGAATTCAACTCAATGGAAGCCGAGCTATGTAAAGTGAGATGAGAGGCCATAAACATCTACTGTACCTAAACCAAGATCTGAGCCCTCCAAGCCTAATTCACAAGGTAACATTATGACACCCACTATTAGGAATCGTGATATTAATTGTTTTAAATGTCATGGTAGGGGACACATAGCCAGTGAATGTGTGAATAAGTGAGTTATAGTGTTACAAGATAATGATGAGATTGTAACTGATGATGAGGCAGAAGTTAATGAGATGCTACCATTAAAGGATGTTGAAGATAAAAAGTATACAGTTTCTGATGAATTAACTTTAGTAGATAGGAGAGCTTTGAGTGTGCAAGTAAAAGAAGATGAAGCAGTTCAATGGGAAAACATCTTTCATACTAGGTGCTGTGCTCAAGAAAAAGTATGTAGTATGATTATTGATGGGAAAGTTGTACCAATGTTGTTAGTACTATCATGGTGAAGAAGTTAGAGCTTCTAACACTTAAGCATCCACAACCATACAAACTGCACTGGCTAAATGACAATGGCAAGATGAAAGTGAACAAACAAGCACTAGTACTTTTTAAGATCAGTAAATATGAAGATAAAGTATTTTGTGATGTAGTGACAATGCAAGCTAGACACTTATTACTTGGGGCTCCTTGGAAATTTGATAAACGTGTGAAGCATGATGGTTTTACTAACAAGTACTCATTTGAGTTTAATCAACACAAGATCACTCTTGCTCTATTAACACCAAAACAGGTTTATAAAGACCAAGTAAGCTTACAAAGAGAGGGCGAGCGAAAGAAAAAGACAGTGAAAATCAGAGAGATACTGAGCAAAAAGAAAAAGAAAAAGAAAAAGAAAAGAAAATTGAGACAATTAAGAGAAAATTAGAGAGAAAATAAAAGAATTTTTATGCAAGTGATAGAAAGCATGAGTCCATGTGCAGTTCTAGTTTTGCTAGTTCCTAAGAAAGATGGGACATGAAGGATGTGCGTTAACTGCCGAGCCATCAACAACATAACGGTAAAGTATCGACATCACATTCCTAAGTTAGATGATATGCTTGATGAATTGCATGGTTCTTGTATATTTTTTAAAATCGATCTAAAAAGTGGATATTATCAAATTAGAATGAAAGAAAGGAGATAAGTGGAAAACTGCTTTTAAAACAAAATATAGTTTGTATAAATAGTTAGTTATGCCTTTTAGTTTGACTAATGCTCTGAGTACTTTTATGAGACTTATGAATCATGTCTTTTGGATTTTTATTGGCAAGTTTTTTGTTGTTTATTTTGATGATATTCCCATATATAGCAAAAACTTGAATGATTATGCAACATATTTGAAATTTGTTTTAGATATATTTTGGAAAGAAGAGTTATTTGCTAATATGAAGAAATATACCTTTTGCACTGATAAACTTATGTTTATAGGATTTGTTGTGAGTGCACATGGTATGCAAATTGATAAAGAAAAGGTATGTGCAATCCAAGAATGCCTAAGTACTTCAAGTATAAGTAACGTGAGAAGCTTTCATGGACTTGCTAGCTTCTATCGACGGTTTGTGAAAGACTTTAGTACGTTGGCCACATCGCTTACTGAAGTAATCAAGAAAAACATTATATTCAAGTGGGAAGAAGAACAAGAAAAGGCATTCCAAATGATCAAAGAAAAGCTAACTAAGCCCTTTTATTATCCTTGTCCAACTTTAACAAAACGTTCGAAATTGAATATGATGCTTGAGATATTAGCATAGGAGCTGTTCTTATGGAAGAGGGACGACCAATTTCTTATTTCAGTGAGAAATTAAGTGGAGCAGTTTTAAACTATCCTATTTACGATAAATTGCTATATACGTTAGTTCGAACATTGCAAACATAACAGCATTACCTATGGCCTAAGGAGTTTGTAATTTTGCACTAACCATGAATATTTAAAATACCTTAAAGGCCAACATAAGCTAAACAAAAGGCATGCTTGTTGGGTGGAATTCATAGAGACGTTTTCATACGTCATTTGTTACAAGTAAGGTAAGGAAAACGTAATTGCAGATGCGCTTTCTCGCAAGTATGCCTTAATCTCAACACTTAATGCTAAATTGTTTGGTTTTAAACATGTTAAGGAATTGTATACTAATAACCATGATTATAGTGCTGAATATCAAAATTATGAAATGTCTAGGGTTGTTAAGTACTTTAGACATGACGGTTACTTGTTTCGAGAGAATAAGTTGTGTGTGCCCAATTGTTCTTTAAGAGATTTATTGATGAGAGAATCCCATGAAGGAGGATTAACGGGACATCTTAGAGTTGTTGGTCATATATGAAACAAGATATTGAGAGACTTTGTGGTAGGTGTGTCATCTGTATGCAAGCCAAATCGAAAGCGTAGCCTTATGGATTATATACCCCATTACCAATACCTAGTACACCTTAGATTGATATTTCAATGAATTTTATGTTAGGTTTACCTAGGTCCAAACGAGGAAAAGAATTAATTTTTGAGCTAGTGGATAGATTTTCTAAGATAGCACATTTTATTTCATGCCAAAATACAGATGATGCTTCTAATATTGCTGATTTATTCTTTAGAGAGATTGTGAGGTTACATAGTATGCCTAGAACAATAGTTTCTGATAAGGATGCTAAGTTTTTGAGTTACTTTTGGAAGACTTTGTAGGCTAAGTTGGGGACTAAGTTTTTTTTTTTTCAGCTACGTGTCATCCTCAAACTGATGGTCAAATAGAGGTTGTAAATAGAACTTTATCTACCTTATTGCGGGTAATCATTAAAAATAACATTAAAACTTGGGAGGATTATTTACCACATATTGAGTTTGCTTATAATCGTTCTATTCATTCTGCTACTAAGTATCCACCGTTTGAAATTGTTTATGCTTTTAATCCTTTAACTCCATTAGATTTAACTCAGTGATTGGGTGTGGTTACATATGCGCAAGGAAATATTTCCAGAACAAAGGAAATCCAAGTTATTAACTCGAGGGGATGGACGTTTCCAAGTCTTCGAATAGATCAACGACAATGAATACAAACTGGATTTACCTGGTGAGTACAATGTAAGTGCTACAATTAGTTTTTCTGATTTAAGTCCTTTTAACGTAGGTGAAGATTTGATGACAAATCCTCTTTAAGAGGAGGGGAATGATGAGATTATGCATAAAGATGGCACAAGCACGTGGAATAGGCATATTCAGATCCTAAACAAATTCCCATTAGACCTGTCACAAGAGCTCGTGCAAAGAAATTTAAAGAAGCACTTAATGGGCTGATTAAAGCAACTTGGATTTATTCAATTCATAAGGCTTATTGAAGGAATCTCGCAAGATATTTAGACCAGTAAATGCGTGATTCAACCTCTTGAATTTTATGAGCAATCAAATCTATGAAATCGGCGCATTAAGGATAAAAGATATGCTACTATCTTTTTAGATAGTGTTTCTATTTTTAAAAGAGGCAAAAAATCAGCTATTTTAATTTTTATTTAGTCATCTAAGATACTTTCCTTTTTTTTATTAGAATAAATCCTGATTTATTAAGAATTCTTTTCTTTTTATTAGATTAGATTCTTATTTATTTACGATTTTTTTCTTATTTCAATTGAATTAGGATTTATTTTCATTTTGGATTTCTTATAACCTATATATATATATATATATATTTGCATTCAATAAGAGAGAAAGAAGAAGTTTTTCATGCAATTTACTTGAGAATATAATTCTCTTTAGTTTTTAAATGAATTCTTTGAACTTATTAGATTTTTCATGACGTTCAACCCTTGACTTATCAATTAGACCATCCATAGCTAATTGTGGCATCCTCACATACCAAGATTCTTCCTTCATTAAGCAATGGGTCATGGTTTTATTCAATTCTAAAATTAGAAATGATCTTGTAGCCTAATTTGATTAGATTCTCGTCAATTCTTGACATGATTTGTATCATATTTGGACTCTTATTTTTATTTAAAATGACATTCGATTGCATACATACTTCTTTTGTTGCATTTTCATTTTTCATATTTAAGATAAGTTAAATTGCCTAGACGACCTCTGTATGTTTAGTAGTGCAATTAAACGATTATCGCATATGGTAATATATTTCGCAATGCACTTTTTACATAGAATTAACGCATGACCACTTGAGGTGGCTCATATATGCAATCTTTTTAGAGAGGTAGAAATCATCCACCTGAAATTGTATAGGAAGTAGTCTTTTATGCTAGGATGTACGTTTGCTTATATGGCACTTATACATGCTTGAATGACTTTTTGCATAGATGTCAATTTTTCATACTTGATTACACTTTTATACAATTAGGAATTACCTGTGCTTGAATGTATTTTGTTCTAATGGTGATAATATGTGCTTCATTTACACTTTGTTCCGATGGCAATAATCTATGTTTTGTATGCACGTTATTATGATGACAATAATTCATGTCTAGCTAGCACGTTATTCTGATGGTGATAATTCATGCTTGGTTGGCACATTATTCTAATGGTGATAATTCACGCCTATCTTGTTCAAATGCGTGCAATTCATGCGTGTTTACACTCTGGTTCATATGGTAGTAGTTTGTGTATGTTTGCACTTTTGGTCAAATGGTGGTAATATATAATTATTTTGCACGTTCGTTAGACAATAATAATTCATGTATATCCACACTGCTACTAAGAGAGAAGTATAGTTTATGCCTCTTATGACAATATAATTTGTGCCTCGTATGGCGATTTAATTCGTACCTCGTAAGGAAATTTAGTCTGTGCCTCAGAAAGCAGTTTAATTCGTGGGGCGTAAGGCAGTTTAATCCATGCCTTGTTTAAGGCAATTAAATTTTGTCTTAAATAGGGCAATATAATTCCTGTTTTTGATTAGGGTTATATTTCTCATGCCTCAACGGCAATATTACTTTTACCTCATAAGGCGTTTTGGACTCTTACCTTCAAGGGCCGTATTTTTCGCACTTTAAGAGCATTATCATTGTGCCTAATAAGGCATTTGCACTCTTGCCTTGAAGGGCTATATTTTTCATGCCTCAAGGGAAATATTACTCTTGCCTCATAACTCATTTTTTTTCTTACCTCGAAGGGCTGTATTTTTGTTACTTCAACGGAAATATTAATTAGGGCATCAAATTTGCACCTCGAAAGGCTATATAATTCATACATCGTATTTTTCGTGCCTACTCATTCCTTCACCCAGATGGTAGTAACTCATCGCCATGTACACGATGGCTAGACGATAACAATTTATGGTTAGTTACTTTCTACTTAGGATGGAGAAGGTCATAATTTATTGGATCACATGTTTTTATGTTTCTTTGAGTAATTTTCAGAGTACATCATAAACTCATACCTTAGAGGGCAGTATATTTCTGACCTCAGAGGACTACGTAGTTCTCTCCTCATAAGACAATTTATTTTGTGCATTATTCAAGCCTTAGTTAAGGCTATATGATTTTTCCTTGATTAAGGCAACATTATTCGAGCCTTGATTAGGGCTATATGATTCTTGCTTTGATTAGCGCAATATTATTCTTGCCTCATATGTTGTTTTGATCTTTTCCTTGTAGGACTTTTAGTGCCTCAAGGGCTATATTATCCTTGCCTCATGAAGCGTTTTGACCTTTGCCTTATAAGGCAATATTTTTCGTGCCCTAAGGGTAGTATTTTTCTTGCCTCGTAAGGCATTTTAATTCTTGCTTTAAAAGGGCTGTTTAATTCATGCCTCAATGGACCATGTAATTTCTACCTCATAAAGTAATATTCTTCACGCTTATTTGCACTCTGCTCATTGGATAGTAATTACCCACAATGTGGGTTAGTATAATTTAAATGGCAAAACCTTCTCAGCATCATCTAAATCCACTTCATTTAAAGTAGTAACTATCCAAACAAGTGTTTAGACTTCATGGGCTGTTGTCCTACTAGGTTTCCTAGGTGCACTGTTCCTACACCACTTCTAACCTAATTTAGTTTTTCGCTATGCCGACTTTATATTATAGAAAACTATAATTAAGGAGATAAAATTAAATTGCATTAAGTAAAATAACCTGGTAATTGTAGATATTTGTGGATATTTTCCTTTCTTTGATCAAATATTGCAAGCCTCTTTTCCATAGTTGTCTCTATTGTTGAATTGGCAACCTTAACCAAATTTGCAGTTGGTGACTTTTCCTTAGGCACTTATTATGATGATTTGTCATTGATCTTCTTATGATATTTTAGGATGATAGTTATAATTTACTGAGTTTGATGTTAGAATTGACCCTGCATACATGATGCTAGATCTTTCTTAAAGGTTTAAATTCACATGTGAACAAATGATTCTTTTAATAGATGATATAAGCATTCCTAAAAGTAATATGTGTGTAATAAAGCTAACTAACACAATAATTAATTTCGTATTTCTAGGTAAACAATAAGTATAGTGTGCATATAATACTCTTTAAATCGTACAGGTTTGTTCTTCCATTTCTGCTAAGATTAACTAAGTCAGGTGGTGATCATTCCAATATGGCGTATAAAAAGATAAATGATTTAAAACAACTTCTAAGTTAAGTAGTAAGCATATTGATTTCTCAAGTGTCGACTTCATTAGAACTTACAAATAAATTTAATTATACAGGAGTTTGATTTAATTAATTCCCACGTCACTTTTTTCCCATGTTGAAAGGTTTTGAGATTTACTCCATTGGGAGAGCTCCATCTGTGAGTCATGAAAGATTTATTGCAATAGCTCTCATGTGACCTTCTCTTTATCTGGCCTATTGCAGGGTGGAAACCATGACTATTGAGGTAAGATGAAATTCAATGATGAAATTTGCATTGGCAAGATATATAAAACTCATTCATTATTTTTTCAGCTTTGTAATAGAGGTAGCCTTTATGGGCTTCCAATTCTTAGTTTTAGGCGAAGCTTTTTCATCATTCTCATCTGCGTTCTTATCTTTGCAGTGTACTATACTGGCCTTTATAGAGGTGAGGCAAATAATTTGTACCCTTGCTTTTTTCACACATAACACATGATTTTGATAATACTCACATTTGCATACTCGATATAGATTTGAATTTTCAGCCCTCAATTGGTGCTTTAAAATTAAGCTTAGTGAATATCAAGGTTGGTTAGAATACTTTTAAGCAAACAAATAAAATTCTAATATTCCTTCTTTAATGGTCTCATATTAGATACACAATGATAATAATGTATTTTGTAATTAAAGATCTAAAAATTTCAAGCATGCGATTAGTACTTTCATAGATAGCTAACCACGTTGGTTTTCCAAGTCATTGGGAGTTGGGTTATTACTCTGTTTCAACCAATGACTGTAAAATCTCTTAACTTATATGAGTTACTTCACAATTGAAATTATAATTGACTTTAAATAGACATTTTTTAACCTTTATGAGGATAATTTATTATTCCAAAAGCCAAGCTTAACAGCGCATATGTGATACAAATGTTGGTGATAATGATTTTACAACTACATTATAATTTAAAAATTTCACTTCTTTTTAGCCATAGTATGCACATATTGTTTTCAAAACTTATCTTATATCAAGCTTAGAACTATTATATATTTTTCACATATTGTGTTAAAATGTCGTACTTCAGCAGGTGAGATGTTAAAATGTTGCACTTCAGCTGGTAAGAAGAAAACTTTATACCTGTTGAGAGTACTTTAGTGTTCATCTAATAAATCTGATTTTTGGCATGCATTATGCAATTGATAGCAAGATTATCATAGTCCTTTATATATTAAGATTTTTCATGCTATAGAATTTTCTAACTTGAAGTTATATTATAGGTGGGGAGCATTGTAATGCATGTTATGTGTAAATATAGGCATACCTTTTAGTACATGAAATCGTTTTAAGTATTCTTGTGAGCCAATGATGGTTTCTTTAATTCTTCTTCTTCAGCTATTCCTTGATTGGTTGTGTATCTTTAAGGTAGGTCTGTGAACCAACTAACTGGGCATTCTGGTGACCAGTAAGGTGGTCGTGATATTTAGGTTTCTAATGTAAAACTTAACCATGCCAAGAAGTTTCCTGGTTGGTGTATTTTATTCTCCTTACAAATCTAGCATTTTTGAATTATATGCTTTAGATTAGCTTCAGGTGTGTCTTTTACTCTCCTAGATATTTACGTTGCAATCTCTTACTGTCTTAAAACTTTTGCTTTTCTCAATTTGAATGTTTATTCTGTGTGTTTACGCACTGCTGGGTTCATCTAGAAAAATATATTTTTAAGCTTTTTTAGCTTGGTAATCTTTCTTTTGAAAATATGTTCAACTTAGAAGTGAATGGCTATGGCGAAGTCGACGATTAATCCTATCAAGATTAACAACTGTGTTGGCAGAATGGCCTCCTTCTACCACTCACTATTGACCCCTGATTTTTTTTTCGCCCAGGGTCAAACCAAGTGCAATAGATGAAGGTAGCCTATATACACAGCAACAAACAAGAAAAAGAGTAAAATTAGCGGTATTGGTTTCTGGCTTGCCCACTTCGATGCTTAATTTAGTAAGGAGTTTTTTGGAGTAAAATTCAGTGACTTTTTTTATTTAAAAGTGTTCGTACCTCTTTCATGGTGATTTTTCTTAATATACCTTTTTCAGAGAAGAAAATGAAACATGCATCCTTGGAGTGGGCATTGTTCCCCTATTTTTGGGGTGTTGTGGGCGTAGTGGTGTTGGAGCCACTTTTTTGCTCATTTTTCTGAAATTTTTCCATGATTCTCACTTAGTGATAAGCATAATTTCGCCGTTTTAGCATTGTTGACCCTGTCATGACTTGAATTGAGATTTCCATATTTTCCATCTCAAGGGTTCTTAAATTCCCACCTGATTGACTTCGTCCCTGCCTCTGAGGGATATGATTTTCCTTTCTAAGATTCTGACCCACTTGAGGTGGTAACAGTTATCAATTACCCCATCAATAATTTCGGTAAGATTTTATAATGAAGATATTTGGGTTTGTGTCCATGATTAATTTAGGATGAGATTATATGGGTTTGAATGAGCTTTTGTAATCATATCATATCAAGAAAAACCATTTTTTTTTTAATTTAAAAAGGTAGTGGGGTGAATAGTTAGTGAATTTATTTATTTTTTATTCCCTATTTTCTTTGCCATCAATTTAGCTGATCCACCAAATAAAATTATTTAAAAACTACTTAACTAGGCCATATTTGGATGGTATGATTAAATTTGGGATTAGACTAATTTTGAGATTAAATATTTATCCCATGTTTAGCATGCTAGGAGACTAATTTTGAATTTAATCCTAAAATAATGGTATTGGTAATTCTAGTTTACACATGGGTTTAGTTGGGATAAAATTAAAGAAAAAAAGTTGTCTATTTATGAGAAGTTCATTTATATCAACACTTTTTTTTATACCTAGTATTAATTAATTAATTAATTTTTTATTTATGATTTTTTTTAAATTTATTTTTTATTTATTTCTATGATCTAATTAAATTGATACGTATACTTTTACTAACTCTTGATATTTAATTTTTATTACTTGTATATTTAATAATTTATTAATAAAATTAACCATTTAATAATTTATTGCATTATTGATTGTATTAAATTTAATAATGACTAATATAATATTAAAAATAATCATGAAAATTAATAATACCATTAATTATTTGATTTTATATTAAAAAAATTTAAAATATTTGATAAAAATTGGTTAAAATTTTTATTATTTATTTATTATAGTATGACTACCCAATAACTTATTTACAATACACTTAATTTTCTTACTAATTGATATTAAATTTATTTTAATTATTATTATTAAATTTCATGATAATTGATATTTATATTTAAATATCAAGTTAAATGCTATTTAATATTATTTAAATATAATTTAACATAGTCTAATATGATACTGTACCAAATAAAAGACAGTATAATATAACACAGCTTAACCCAATTCATTTTAATCCAATTCAATCTTCATAATTAATACAATTTAACCATGCGTGCTAAATGTAGCCCTAAATTCTTGGATAGAGATTGCAATGAGACCCCCTCGCAGCGGGTTTGCCATTATCAAACCTGCACCCACACAAAACTTAAATTACCAAACCCACCCACAACCCGTTGTGGGTTTTATTTTTCTTAAGAAAATCTATCTGCTATATGTTTTGACAATTACCAAATCCACAATGATACTTAGCAGATATTTTCAGAGTTTTCATATCTAAAATCGTAAATATTCAATATGTAAATTTATAATAATAATTTAAATTCGACATAACATACCCCATTCAAATTTTATTCAATGTAAATAAAAACTTTCAACGTGAATCTAACACAAATTTTTAATTAAAAAAAATGAAATACACAAATCTATCAAAAAAATCACGAACTAATATAAAAAAATAACAACACAATTATGCAAAGCCAACATCACTGCACCAGCAACGATTATCATTTCATATTCTCATTCAATAAAAGCTTTAAGAATTAATATATTCATTTCATTCACCTATAATAATGATTAAGATTAATATTTTCTAAAGAATAATATTTTTTAAATACTAATCTGAAGAACAAAATTATAATAATGAAATAATCCATACCTTAAGTTAGAGAATAATAGTCCATACAAAATTATAATAAATATAATAATCCATGCATTATTATGCATTTCTCTTTAGTTTAGGTTTCTTTTAGTTTAAGTTATGACTTTATTTAGGGCTAAGGCACATTACAACTTGCACACATATATACACTTTATATTTATTTACTTTATATACTTTTTGATTTAAATTTTTTAATTAAAAATATTTTTTAAAAACTATAGGTTTGGGTATTCACTAGATTTTTAGTTAATACCAAACCCACCTACAACCTACTGCGTGTTTCAATTTATAATGCCAAACATGCCCACAATACATAAAATTACCCACGGCGGGCAGGTTTTGGCGGGCGGGTTTGTGCAGGTTTGCAGGTACCATTGCCATCTCTATTCTTGGAGCTCATGAAAAGCTAAAACTGACAATCATCTAAAATTCAATGCAGCATCTGTAACATGTGAAAATTCAATTGCGAAGATGTACATATGTTTAAAAATACTTATTGTAACATCACTTTAATTATAGTTGTCCCCAAATGTGTATTCACATGGCATTAGATAATGATTGATTGATTATGCATATATTCACATGTAAGTTTGCTTTCATGGCCATAATATGAAATTATAGCTTTCATTCAAAGACACTATGAGAATAAGTACAAAAAATAACCAAGATACAATATTAACTTGTTCTAAAGCTATTTTTGCTAATAAGTGAGCTACTCCATTACAAATTCTTGAAGTACGCTGAATTTTGCTCTATTGTAAACTCTTTAATCTTGCTTGAATCTTAGAACCAATATAAAAGATTTCAGTTTGTGTACTTTTCTTGTTCAAAACAAAGTATACTACCTTTCGAGAATCTATTTCAATAATTAATGGCAAGCAGGTTGCATTTTCTGCAAATTTTAAGTCAAGCCTTGTAACTTCAGCCTCAGTGAAAGCTACACTTCCATGTAATATTTATAGTATCATGGCCACTCCCAATCCTACTTGTTGACCTACAATCATGCTGTATTTTGATTTTGATAATAGTAAATCACGTGTCAGGATAAAAAAAAAATGCATATATTTCACAATCTCACTAATTCTTAAAAGATAAAAATCATACATATGACATCAAGTTCAAGACATTCAAGGATAAAGGCACAAAGCTTATCATGTCAACGACAAGCTTCAAAGGCACTAACTTAGATGATTTCTCTTGTTACATTTCATGTAAAGCCAGTATGATTATATGTATGCATGTTTAAGCACACAAAAGCTCAAGTTATTTTTATTACATTTTAAATAAATTATTATTTTCATAATATAATAGTTTTATATTTAAAGGAAAAATAATTTCATGAAATTGATTGTTTTCAAATTTATGAACTAAACTGAAAAAGTTTTGAGAATTTTAAAACCAATAAGTGTTGTTTGAAATTTTAGAAATAGACCTATTTAAAAAATTTTGGGACATAATAAAATTTTAAAAAGTTTTAGGGCCGAACTATAATTTTGGAACAGTAGAGCTAACCGCTTAAAATATAGCGGCTAACCACCTCATGTTTAGAAATATAATGGATAGTTGATAAAAGCAAGCGACCAACCCACCGCGGTAAATTTTCAAATTGATTTTCTAAAGGTAACTTGAGCAGTTAACCACCTCATGCAAGTGGCTAACCGGCTATTTGTCAAAGATATATATAACGGCTTGTTTGAAAGTTTAAAGTATATAAACTTAAACCAAGCTCGTATTTAATAACTTCTTTAATCTCATTTGAGTTAAAACTAGTCAAGACAACTTAACTTGAGCTTTCATTTTACTAATCTACATATTATATTCACTCTAAAAAAAGAGTATTTGTTGTAATATTTAAAATAATTATCAAATTTATGTTAACATAAGTGTGAAAAATTCTTGGAAAAAAATTCTTTGTGAGTGAAACCCCTACTTGTAAAGGTTTTTTGACACCTTGGAAGTCAATTGTAAGAACTTAAAGTCTTTAGAGGCTTGGATAGTGAAATTCTTAAGCTTGGTTAGCTTCGAAGCGTGGACATAAGTGGGGTTTTTTGAACCACGTTCTCTTTATTCTTTATCTCTTTACTTATTCATTACTTGAATTTACATTTATTATTGCTTAAAACATTGAAATACCCAATTCACCCATCTTGGGTTGCATATTTAGAATTTTAATTGGTATCAAAGTGAGGTTCTCTTTTAGAACTTAAATGTCTAGAGTAAAAGATCCCTAACAACCCAAAATAGCTCAGCCTTCATGGAAGGTCAATCAACCACTAGACCTCTATTTTTTTATGGTAATTATTAAGTGCTAGAAAGTGTATAATTATAAAAGGTAAAATTATCATTTTACACTCCAAGTCTCACTAACATCTCCACTTTTATGTATTTTAAGTCCCTTGAACTTTGATTGTATATGCTTATGTGTATTTTGTCACAATTTCAGTACTTTATGCATCTTAACGGTATTTTGGTCATTTCATAATAACGAAGTTAGATAGTGAAAAGAACAATATTTTTGAACTTACAACAGTTGAAAACCTTAGAAAGGACATAAAGGGTAAGATTATAATTTTAAGTTTTTAGTGGACCCCACTGATGTGACGTTCATTGCTGATGTGGCATTGACATATGACGTAGTAGAAGACTATTAGACTGAAAAAATGAGATTACAATACATGCAATGCATGAAATTATATATGTTGACTTTTATAATGACTGATGACATGGTAGTGTATTAGTGGACCGAAAAACGCATGCGCCATACATGTATATACACAGAATACCAACAATGATGACGTGTTCTAGCCATTATAAAAGTGTCACGTGGTAAAATCTTGTGCGTTCGAATTATTTTCATCCGATGGCCATGATTTACCAGTTGTATCTATAATTAGGTGGCTATCCCCTAATTTGACACCCCTTGAATCTTTTTTTGAGTTAAATTTTCTATAATTCCTTTTCTATCTTGTATTTTCTATATATTTTAATAAAATTTCCACTTTGCTCTTAGTTATAAAATGAGTAGCTAATTTAGTTTTATGCTTGGGTTGAAGGTGAAGCTAAACATAATCCATGTGCTTAATTTGGTTAGTTTATTTTTACTTTCTCTAATTTATTTAAATTGTTTTAACTAATCATTGACAAACAGTAATTATCTTGTTTAGATTTTGCACTGGCATACTAGCTCCCTAATGTGAGATTATTATTATTTGGTACGGTGAGTACTTTACACTAGATTTATTAGAGAAAAACTTCTATCTAATTTATATGGTTCGTCTTGATTTAGTATTGACAAAAAATTCATTTAGGCTAATTAGTGGATAGTCTTGTCACTTTGTCAATAGTTAGATTATTATTACATGACAAAGCGTGTTCTTGATTCCGTATTTAACATAAGATTATTTTTCTTGGTACAATGAACAGTTGATACCATATTTACTAGAGTTAGGTTTATGAGGAGTGGAAATACCCCCTTATAAACTAATTGAAACTAAAAAGAAATATTAATCCCATGGTGAAATTTTGAGCGTGAATCCTAACAGTCAAACAATTCATTGTATTGATTAATCCCTAATCCCTTTATTTTAATTTAAATTTTAAGATAAAATATACTAAAATTTTCATCACAAACCCATAAAATAATAATAATAATAATAATAACTCTACACAATTGAAATCCACCTTCTCGTGAGATCGACACTCATCACTATTAATCTATACTGCAATAGATTCATGCACTTGTGAGTTTAATAAAATTTGCACAATAAATTTTTGGTGCCGTTGCCGGGGAGGTAAGTCATTTTAATTTGTAAATTTAATTTTCTTTATTATGTAAATAACATTTTGTATAGTTATTTCCTTGTAATTTTCTTTTAATTTATGTAATTTATCTTTCATTTTATATTTCTTTGTAATTTTCGCTAATCTTGTTAATTTATATAGCTGGTTTAACCGCCTATTAATTTGTTTTAATTTTAGTTGATTTATTTTATTTCAAGTGTCTTTTTCTTCTTTTTGTATACTAATAACACTTGAGTGTGTTTTCATAACAAGGTTGTAATGACTTGATAAAGTCGATGAGTGTTGTTTTTACTTTCTTTATTTTCAGTTTTTTTTTTTACGCGTTCTTTGCATGCATAGTCGAAGGTCATTATTGGTGTATAAATTTTATTGAACTCACAAGCGCACGAATCTATTGAATATAGATTAATGGTGATGAGCGTTGATCCTCCGAGGAAGTGGATTTTAATTGTGTAGAGTTATTGTTATTCTTTATTATATGGGCTTGTAGTGAAAGTTTCTCTTTATTTTATTCTAAGATTTGAATAAAAATGGCGGGAATAAATTGAGAATAAAACAATGTAATAAAGTGCTTGGGTCTCAAAATTTACACTCAACATTTCACCATGGGCTTAATATTCATTGTTAGTTCCAATTAATTTGTGAGGGGGTTTTTCCATTCCTCATAAGACTAACTCAAATAAATATGGCGTTAAGTACTCATTGTGTCAGAAAAAATAATTTTATATTAAATGTGGTATCAAGAACACATTTTGCAAGGTAATAGCAATCTAACTGTCGACAATGTGGCAAGACTATCCACTAATTAATCCTAGATGAATTTTCTGTCAACACTGAGTCAATACCTGCCACATAAATTAGAAGGAGGTTTTTCTCTAATAAATCTAGTGTAAAGTGCTCACCGTACCAAATAGTAATAATCTTATACTAGGGGGCTGGTGTACTAGTACAATATTTAGACAAGATAGTTATTATCTATTTACGATAAGTTAAAATAATTTAAATAAATTAGAGAAAGTAAAAATAAACTTACCAAATTAAGTCTATAGATCATATTGAGGCTTTACTTTTAACTCAAGCTTGGACATAAATTAGTTAATCATTTTATATCTAAGGGTAAAATATGAATTTTATTAAAATACGTAAAAAATACAAGATGGAGAAGGAATTACAGAAAATTGAGCTAAAAAAGAATTCAAGGCTGTTAATTTAGGGGGGAGCTGCCTATTTATAAATACAATGAGTAAATCATGGCCATCAGATGAAAATAATTTGGACGCCCAGGATTGTGCCACGTGGCACTCTCAGATTGGATGGATATGTCACTAGGATTGTCATTTTATGTATGTGCGTATACGGTACGCCCATTTTTCAATCCACTAATATGTTGTCATGTCATCGGTCGACGTAAAAGCCAACAAGTATGATTCAGTATATTGCATGCATTTTAAGCTTATTTTTTGGACCAATAGAGCTCTACCATGTCATCCGCCAATGCTACATCATCAGTCAACAACACGTCAGCAGTCAACGTCATGTCAGCGCGGCTCGAATAAACACATGCAAACTGATCAATTATCGAAGCTACATCAATTAAACCAATTTCAAGAGTGACATGCCAACCCCAAAAATCTCGCACGTGAAAGTGATACACTTAAAAGAAAATAAAACCCAATAAATATGACACCAAGTTAAATGAAATGCTAGTTAAACTAATTTATTTATTTTTATGTATCACTATATCATTTTAGCCCATATTACTAGCTTTTATTTCAGACTATAGTTCCCTAAAATCAAGAAAGACTTTTATTATGATGTAACGTAGGTTAAGGACATGGCTAACAAAGAAGGGATAATAGGAAAAATAGAATATTATTTGAGAAAAAGACAGAGATCTTTTGGAAATTATAAGTTGTAATTCACTTATTTTTTATTTTTTATTATTATTATTTTAATTTTTTTCAATTGCACATCATTTTTCTCTTTTCTTTTTTCTTATATGTATTTTATATATATTACACCATTTTTTTAATAAAATAATTATCTAAAATTTTCTTAAACATGACTAGGTGATGAAACACATAAAGCACAGGGTACTACTCCAAATTAGAGTGCAACATGACGATAAGTTAACAAAGAAAACATAATTTCTTTTATAACTAGGCTAAAAAGGGCTAACTATGGATATTTCACAAAAAGACTGTCTGGAAAAGGCTCAAATGGGTCAAAAATGACATTTCTATCATCTTCTAGAACTCTAAATAGTCTTCCATATTTACTAGCTTAATGGACTTTTAGATGTAGCAACACAAATTTTTTTTTTAAATATTTGACTAGAAGAAAGATATAGGGATTATATATAGTGGATTACTAAGTAGTATTATTTTTCAAGAAAAATGATAGGCTCAAAAATTTACTTTGAATTTATTATGACATGTGTATTTCTTTAAGTAACTCAACTAATTTTACTCGTCAACTCGCTCAATTCATATTTTTTGCTAACATTAGCATGCAGAGTAGCAAACATGTGTAACATAACTTAAGGTCAAAGATAATACAAATACTAGAATTTAAAAGTCACTATGTCATCTAATGTCAAAAAATAACATAAAATGACTCAATTTTTTTTTTGTTTTTTTAAACTCTAATACTAAGAATATGCGATTTTAGAGTCACTACACTCTATATTCAGCCATTTTCGACTAAAAAATTTAGCTAAAGTTAGTTTCTATAACAAAAATTTGTAAAAACTTTTCTAGGATTAAGACATTCCACAATCATCAACTATTCCCTTTCATTATCCAAAATGAGACATTGTCCTCAATGTTTTAAAGGAAAAAAGTAGGGTTTAGAAGACATCACCTAAGTGCTACAACACAAAATAAAAGAAAACGTTTATAGATGGAGAGTTAGATCTAATTTTTTCTTCTTAGCTGATACATTTTGTTGACCTCTTCTTTTTCTCAAGTAGTTTCCTTTATCACAACCAGGCATGTATGCAATAAATTTGATAGGTAACTCACCTACCAATGGTACTTTGGCTTTAATTAACCAACATATATTAACAGGGATGTTATTTCTCATAAGTAATCACATGCATATAAACCAAGCTTTAAGCTTTATAGATTGTAAGGAAAATATTCTGAGGAAGTGAAGGAAATCATTTGTAAAGCTTTGCCAAAATTTTATTTTTATCCATACCTTCTCCTTAGAATATCAATTATTATGGGAAACTGAAATAACAGACTTTGATTGTCACATAGTACCGTTATCTGCCACTTAACCGGGGTAACAAAGTAAAGTACACTTAAATAATATAAAGTTTGTGAAATCAAGTAACACGTGAAAAGCAAAAAAAGAAAAAGAAATTAAAACACACAATATAAAAAAATCAAGTATAATCAAATACTTACTCAGAATTGTTCTCTTATTGAATTTTCCTTAAGCTCTAATTGGATTTCATAGATACCACCTTCGATTTCCTTGAATTGTCTTTCTAGGTCTTCAAAGTGGGATATTAACACCGGTGGTTGTAGATCACAAATTAACACCGGTGGTTGTAGATCACAAATAGCATATGATTGACAAACTTAGAGCAAGCCGTTTAGATGACGCTTCATATGTAGAGGTTGCTTAAGCTTGTCAAAGAGGATCTGTCTGATTGAGGTATTCATGATGAGTTATAAAAGAAAATATAACTAATAATCAACCACACTTTAGCAAAAAATAAATAATTTCGATCAAACAAATAGTAAAACTAAATGACAAACAAAAATAAAATAAAATCACCGAAAAAAATAGAAAAGTCTCAATTAAAATTTGTTAGGTCACTTAAATCGATTTCGGTGTCTTGTTTATGTAGTTAGTACTCTAGATATGGTTTTAATCTTTAACCATTAGCTTTGAAAGTGACACTGTTCTTTGGATCCTTAATTTTAATTGCTTTATGTGGAAAACAAGATGACCAATAAAGGGGCCAGACCATCGAGAGTGTAATCTTCTTTCTAAACTAGCTTATTACATGTCGAAGTTGAATTGCTTGATGGCCCAATTTGCATGATGCCCGAGTTCGATAGGTAGCTGACAAGTATTCCCATACACTAGCTTATAGATTGACATCCCAATTAAGGTTTTGAAAGCTATTTGAGTCTCAATAACTAATCTTTGCTATATGATCTCACTGTCTTTTTTAATATGTGCTTTATTTCCCTTTGGAAATATCGACTTAGCCACTGGTTTACAGATAATAAGGAGTAGCCACTTTGAGAGTGATATAACACTTTGCCAAAAGAGCTTTGAATGATTTGTTACATAAATGGGCACTACCATCACTTATTGCTACCTTATGGTCATTAGTGTGAAATAATGTTGTTTTTCAAAAACCCAATTGCTACTTTATGGTCATTAGTTCTGCACGAAATGGCTTCTACCCACTTAGATATGTAATCAATAGCAACTAATATGTACTGATGATCCAAAAAATGGGAGAGGGGTCTCATGAAATTGATGCCCTACATATAAAAAATTTCAGCTACTAGAATATGATATAATGACATTATATTCCTCCATGTAATGCTTCCCATACGCTGACATCTGTCACATTAAGAACAAAAAGTGCAAGCATCTCGAAATAATGTTGGCCAATAGAAACCATATTATAAAACTTTAGTAGCTGTTTTCTTAGCATTAAAATGACTAACACAAGCTTGTTCATAACATTCTCCTATATGAAAAAGTGCCAAAAGGACAAGTGAATATAGTATTCTTTTGATCTTTTGGTGCTATGGGAATCAGGTTATATCCAGTGTAGCCATCTAAAAAGTAATAAAATTCATGACCTGCTAATATATCAAGCATTTGATCAATAAATGGTAAAAGAAAATAGTCTTTATGTATGATAAAATTTAACTTTCTATAATCAATGCATACACGCCACCCTGTAGTTAATCTAGTGGGTATCAATTTATTATCAGCGCTGGTAACTTCTGTGATTCATGACTTTTTTGGAACAATTTGCACAAGATTGACTCATGAACTATCAGAAATAAGGTAAATGATACCTACATTTAATAGTTTAAGGACTTCAATTCTAATAACTTCTTTTACGTTAAGGTTCAACTGATATTTCATTTCCCTAGTAAGTTTAGCATTTTCGTCAATATGAATATAATGCATGCAGTCAACTGGGTTTTTACCTTTTATATCAATTATAGTCAATCCTAATACATTTTTATGCCTTTTTCTCCCAAGAATGCATATTCCAAAGTGTTGGGTAGCTATTTGTGCTCAAATTTTGGTAGTGATTCTAATGATAAACTGAGTTCCTTCCCTGATAGTGCTGGTTGTTTAGTTATTGACTTTTAGTTGTTAGTGTCTATTAATGGTACTGAATCAAGGAAAATGCTGACCTAATCGATTGATATGTCAATATCAAAATCCAAACCAAAGTGAGTTAAGCATGTTTGTAACGGGTCATCACTAAGGTTAAAAGGAAAAGTATAATTAACTAATTCTTCTCTTAAATCAACATCAATAATTCTATCATCTGTATTGTGAGGTTGTTTGGCAATGTTAAAGATTCTTAACCCCATAGTCATATTGCTAAAGAACAACTGCATATTTTCGGTCCTGCATTGAATGTGAGCATCAACAGTTGCTAAGAAAGGTCGGCCTAAAATAATAGGGATGTGCTTCTTCGAATCCTATATTGATTGAGTATCAATAACAATAAAATGAATAGGAAAATAAAATTTGTCTACTTAGATAAGCACATCCTTCATAATACCACGAGGTATTTTTATAGACCGGTCTGCAATCCAAGTTTAGCAAATACTGAATAAGGCAAAAGATTTATACTAACTCCTAAATCCAATAAAGCATTTTCAAATATATTGCTCCAAATGTTAATGAGATAGTAAGGGATCTTGGGTCTTTAAATTTTAGATTAATTTTTTGTTGAAGAATGAAAGTAATGTTTTTGGTTAAAAAAACCTTCTTTTGAATATGAACGCTTCTTTTTTTAGTGCAAAGATCTTTAAGAAACTTGGCATAAGAGGGCACTTGCTTTATAGTATCATGCAAGGGAATATTAACACTTACCTATTTAAAGATCTCCATAATCTCACTTGTAGAATTTCCTTTCTTTGCTTTAGCTAACCTTTTATGGATGGAGCTTTTGGGACATATTCTCATGAGTTGCTTTCTTCTTTCTCTTTTGATGATGAATCCTCAGAGTCTAAAGTGCAACTTGAGTTGTCTCTGGTATCTTTACTTTGTTGTCTACTTTTTTACCTTTTCGTAAGGTCATGATAGCTTTGACCTCTTTTTGATTGTGAGGTGAACTGGACTTACTTCATGCATTCTTTTAGGATTAGGCACTGGTTGGCTTGGGAACTTGTCTTTCTCAACGATCATCGCTAATGTTTGAACTAAAGAGGCAAGCTGACTTACTATCTTTTCAAGGTTTGAAATTGATTGGGCATGTGAATTAAAGCATGCTCTTATCTCATTCCGTAGTTCATCAATGGTACGATTTTGTTGATCTATTGTGGAGTAAGTAAGATTCTTAAAATTTTAGAATGCTTCCTCCTATGGTCTGAGTTGAGAGTAGTTCTAATTCTGATAGTATGGCTTGAATGATGGCTAAGAGGCTTGAGAATCCATTGGTGGAGCTAGAGCTATTGCTTCGTTCTGTTGGAATCCTTGAGGCCATGAAAGGTTAGGATGGTCTTTCCATCCTAGATTATAAACGTTGGAGTAAGAATTGTAGTTTAATGGCTTTCGTAGTATACCTATGGCATTGACTTGATCTGGGTATGAGTCATAATTAAGTTGATTATATGCATGTGGTTTTGTTGATTTTGTAACCGTCAAAGATGCTAATTGGCGAGAAAGTCCTTCAATTATTGCTTTAACTTCCTTGATTTCTGATCTTGACTCACCAACATGAACTTCATTCACTCCTTTGATTTTTCTCATATTCCTGAATAATTAGCTTCGCTGCTGGGAATTATCGGCATATTGTTGAAAGAAATCCAAAATCTCTGACGTACTTTTTGACATCAACTATCCTCCACTTGTCACCATTAGCCAAAATCTCTGACGTACTTTTCGACATCAACTATCCTCCACTTGTCACCATTAGCCATTCTTGCATATGTGGCAATATTCCTTCCAAAAAGTATTGGCATTGGTACCATTTCTTATACCTATGATGTGGATATTTCAAGAGTAGCCCATTTAATCCCTTCCATTGCTTTGAAAAATTGCTCGTCTTCTCTCTCAGTAAGCTCTGAGATTTTCCTGCGAATAGCAATGGTTTTATACACTAGGAAATATTTATTTAAAAATTTAGCAACTATTTGTTCCTATGATGTAATACTATTAACAGGCAATGTATTGAACCAAGAATGAGCTCTATCTTTTCAAGAAAATGAAAACAACCTAAGCTTAACATCTTCATTTGAAGAATTCTCATATTTAAAAGTTTGACAAACAACATAAAAATCATTCAAATGATTGTATGGATATTTATTTTCTAGACCATAGAATGATGGGAGACAATTTAGCACACTAGGTTTTAACATAAAACTTCTAGCAGCTATATTTGGGTATCTTATACATGATGTACTCAAATTAGCTAAGAGACTAAAGTAGTCCTCAAATGGCCTCTCTTTGTCCACAATTTTAACTTGTGATATAATTTGTTTACATGTGCTACGTATTTTTTCTAGCTGAAGGTTTATGGGTTCTAAATTTTGTGATAGTGACTTTGACCATGCATACAAAGAATACATACAAAAATAAAACTGAAAATAAAAAAAGGAGAAATTATGATATTATGATACTAACCTTATCACACTATTACAACATTATTATAAAAACATACTTAAGTACTGTGAATGTAGAAAAAGAGGAAAAAGACACATGAAATAAATTAAATTAACTAAAACTAAAATGAATTAATAGCCAGTTAAACCATCCATATAAATTAATAAGATCAGCAAAAAATTACAAAGAAAAATAACATGAAAATTAAATTACAAAAATTAGAAGAAAATAGATTAACTTAAAATAAATTAACAGAAATTAAAATGAATTATAGGCAGTTAAACTAGCAATACAAAAAGAAAATTACAAGGAAACAAAAATACAAAAAAAATATTTACACAATAAAGAAAAATTTTTTACTCTACGAATTAAAATAACTTACCTTCCTGGCAACGACACCAAAAGCTTGTAGTGCAAATTTTATTAAACTCTCAAGCGCATGAATCTATTAAAGTATAGATTAATGGTGACGAGTTTCAATCCCACAAAGAGGTAGATATAATTGTGTAGAGTTATTGTTATTCATTATTGTATAAGCTTGTAGTGAAAGTTTTTGTTCATTTTATTTTAAGATTTGAATAAAAATGACAAGAATAAATAGGGAATTAAACAATGCAATAAAGTGCTTAAGTCTTATGATTTACACTCAATATTTCACCGTAGGCTTAATATTCCATGTTAGTTCCAATTAATTTACGAGAGGAGTATTTTCACTCCTCATAAACCTAACTCTAATAAATATAGTGTCAAGTGCTCATTGTGTCAAGAAAAAAATGATTTTATGTTAAATGTGGTATCAAGAACACATTGTGACAGGTAATAATAATCCAACTATCAACAAAGTGGCAAGATTATCCACTAATTAACCTAGATGAATTTTCTGTCAACATCGAGTTAAGACTTATCACAGAAATTAGAGGAAGGTTTTTCTCTAATAAATCTAGTGTAAAGTGTTCACCATGCCACATAGTAATTATCTTACATTAGGGGACTGGTATAGCAGTGCAATATCTAGAGAAGATAATTATTATCTATCTATGATAAGTAAAAAAAATTCAAATAAATTAGAGAAAGTGAAATTAATTACTAAATTAAGCCCGTAGATTATGTTGAGACTTCACCTTTAACCTAAGCTTGGAAATAAATTAGCTACCCATTTTATAACTAGGGATAAAATGAAAATTTTATTAAAATACATAGAAAATACAATATAGAGAAAGAATTATGGAAAATAGAGATAAAAAAATAGATTTAGGGGTGTCAAATTAGGGAGGAGAGCCCCCTATAACAAGTAAATCATGGCCATCAGATGAAAATAATTCGAATGCCCAGAATTATGCAAGATGGCACTCTCAGATTGGATAGAATACGTCACCAGGCTTGTCATTCCATGTATATACATGTACGGTAAGAGCATTTTTAGTCCACTAATATGCTGCCATGTTATCGGTTAACGCAAAAGTCAACAAGTATGATTAAGTATATTGCATGTATTGTAAGCTTATTTTTCAATCAATAGACCTCTGCCACATCATCCATCAACAACACGTCAGCAGTCAACGCTATATTAGCAGTTAACGCCTGATACGAACCCCGCCAAGAACTGACGATACCCTAATCAAATTAGGCTTCAAGACTGTTTCTAATTTTAGGAATTGAATGGAACCGTGACTCGTTAGTTAATAAAGCAGGAATCTTGGTATGTGAGGATGCCACAGTCAGCTATGGATGGTCTGACTGATAAGTCAAGGGTTGAACGCCATGGAAAATCTGATAAGTTCAAAGAGTTCGTTTTAAGAACTAAAGAGAATTATATTCTCAAGTAAATTGCATGAAAAACTTCTTCTCTTTCTCTTATTGAATGTGAATATATATATAGGTTACAAGAAATCCTAATCAGAAACAAATTCCTAATCCAATTGAAATAAGAAAAGAATCCTAAATAAATCAATATCTAATTTAATAAAAATGAAAGAATCCTAAATAAATCAGGATCTTAATCTAATAAAAAAAAGGAAAGTATCTTAAATGATTAAATAAAATCAAAATACCTGATTTGTTGTCTCTTTTAAAAATGAAAACACTATCTAAAAAGATAGTGATATATATTTCATCTTTAATACAACGATTTCATGGATTTGATTGCTCAAAAAATTCAAGAGCTTGAATCACGCATTTATTGGTCTGAATATGTTGTGAGATTCCTTCAATAGGCCTGCATGAATTGGATTGATCCAAAATTGCTTGAATCAGCCCATTAAGTCCTTCTTTGAATTTCTTTGCACGAACTATTGTGACAGGTCCGATAGAAACTTGCATAGGATTTGAATATGTCTTATTCTACATGCTTATACTATCCTTGTGCATAATCTCATCATTCCCCTTTTCTTGAAGAGGATTTGTCCTCAATTTTTCACATACGTTAAAAAGACTTAAATCAAAAACATTAATTGTAGCACTTACATGGTACTCACAAGGCAAATCCAGTTTGTATGCATTGTCTTTGATCTGTTCTAAGATTGGAAAGGTCCAAACCCTCAAGGTAGCAACTTGGATTTCTTTTGTTTTGGAAATTGTTCCTTAGGCATATGTAACCATACCCAATCGCGAGTTCAAAGACTAGCTTATGTCACCCTTCATTGGCTTGTTTAGCATATTGCTCAGTTCTTCGTTCGATGTTGAGCTTCACCGTTTCATATATCTACTTAACAATTTCAACCTTTTTCTTTCCATCTAAGTTAACATGCTTAGAAACAGGTAATGGAGTTAAATTTAATGGAGTTAAAGGATTAAAACCATAAACAATTTCAAATAGTAAATACTTAGTAGCATAATGAACTTTTATACAAATAAATAACATAGATTAATAGAATACCCATTCACAGGCACGGTATGTCTTCCTATTAGTCGGCCAACTTTTCATAATTTTTCATAATTACTGAACTGAACATAATTGCTCAAGCTTTTTCTTTCTTTATCGAGGAAGAGGAATAGATTTACGGTGAGCTGCCCTCCTAGATTTCCCAATGGTAATGCCAGGGCCTTTTCAGTACTGACGACTCTTAATGCCAAGAAGGAGACCGACTAGACGAGGCAGACCTTTGTTCATAGGTTAGTTATAAGCTCGAAGATCGAATCTGATTCTTCCCCTTTGAGAGGGATTCTCGTGCCAACCATAGGAAGAAGAACTCGGTTACTCATCTTGGATCGAATTGGATCAATAGCTTTGTGTGGTAAACAATCTCCCCACTTGAATTTAACAATTTTCTTAATTATTTCAGTAAGCGGTGCGACCAATGTACTAAAATCTGTCACAAATAGCCGATAGAAGCTAGCAAGTCCGTGGAAGCTTCTCACGTTACTTACACTTTTAGGACTCAGCCATTCTTAAATTGTATGTACTTTCTCTTCATCAACCTGTATACCCTGTGCACTTATAACAAATCCTAAAAACACAAGTTTATCAATGCAAGAGGTACATTTCTTTAAATTAGCAGATAACTTTTCTTTCCTAAGTACATCTAAAACAGATTTCAAATGTGTTGCATGATCATCCAAGTTTTTGCTATATATGAGAATATAATCAAAATAAACAACAACAAACTTATCAATAAAAGCCCGCAAAACATAATTTATAGGTCTCATAAAAGTACTCGGAGCATTAATCAACCAAAATTCATAACTAACCATTCATACAAACCATATTTTATCTTAAAGGCAGTTTTCCACTCATCTCTTTTTTTCATTCTAATTTGATGATATCCACTTTTTAGATTAATTTTAGAAAATACACAAGAACCATGCAATTCATCAAGCATATCATCTAACCTATAAATGGGATGTCAATGCTTTACCATTATATTGGTGATGGCTCAGCAATCAACGCATATGCTCCATGTCCCATCTTTCTTGGGAACTAGCAAAACTGGAACTGCGCATGGACTCATGCTTTCTTTCTATCAACTCATTAACTTTCTTTTAAAGCTCTTTTGTTTTATCTGGGTTACTCTTATAGGCTGGTCGGTTTAGAATGGTTAAACCAGGCACAAAATCAATTTGATGCTCAATCCCTCAGATTAGAAGTAATCTATGTGGTGTTTCCTCTGGAAAGACATCCTCATAATCCTGCAAAAGAGAAACAATAGAACTAGGCAAGATAAATTTAAGCTCGTTAGTGCTCAAAAATGCTTCTTTGTACATAAGTACAATCATTGGCTGATTTGAAAATAATACTCTTTTTATCTCACTTGCTCTTGCATAAAAATTCTTTTGTTTTCTCTCTAATTTACTTTCAATTGCCTCAATTTTATTTTCTTTTTTTCTCTCTTTTTGCTCGGTATCTCTCTAATTTTCACTCTCTTTTTCTTTCGCTCGCTTTCTCATTATAAGTTTACTTGGTCTTTATAAACTTGTTTCGGTATTAATGGGGCAAGAGTGATCTTACGTTCATTAAACTCAAACGAGTACTTATTGGTAAAACCATCATGCTTCACACGTCTGTCAAATTGCCAAAGCGGCCAAAGTAATAAGTGTCCAGCTTGCATTGGTACTACATCACATAGTACTTTATCTTTATATTTACCGATCTTAAAAGACACTAGTACTTGTTTGTTCACTTTCACCTCACTACTTTCATTCAACCATTGTAGTTTGTATGGCTGTGAATGTTTAAGTTTTGGAAGCCCTAACTTCTCCACCATGATAGTACTATCAACATTTGTACAACTTCCCCCATCAATAATCATACTACATACTTTTTCTGAATATAGCACCTAGTATGAAAGATGTTTTCCCATTGAACTACTTCTTCTTCTTTTACTTGCACACTCAAAGCTCTCCTAGCCACTAAAGTTAATTCATTAAGGACTTTATACTCTTCATCTTCAACATCCTCCAATGGTGGCATCTCATTATCTTCTGCCATCATTGATTACAATCTCACCATTATCTTATAGCACCATAACTCTCTTATTCACACATTCACTGGCTATGTGTCCCCTACCATGACATTTAAAACACTTAATATCACGATTCCTAATAGTGGATGTCACAATGTTACCTTGTGAATTAGGATTGGAGGGCTCGCATCTTGGTTTAGGTGCAGTAGATGTTTGTGGCCTCTCGTCTCGTTTTACATAGCTCATCGGCTTCCATGGAGTAGAAATCAAGCTTGGGGTTGCACGGGTGTTACCCCTTATCTTAAGTTGCTACTCAATCTTGATGGCCTTGTGGAATATCTCCTTAATCTCCACATAATGTTGCTACTCAACCATATTTGCAATCTCCTAGTTAAGGCCATTTAAGAATCATGCCATGGTAGCTTATCTATCTTCCTCCATATTTGCTCTAATCATGAAAATCTCCATTTCTTTGTAGTAATCGTCCAAGCTTCAGTTACCCTGGGTAAGACTTTACAGCTTTTGGTATAAGCTTAAGTAGTAGTGGCTAGGTACAAATCGCCTTCTCATAAATGTCTTCATTTCATTCCACGTTTCAACTAGATGTTCTCCATTCCATCTCCTAGTTATAACAAGTTGATCCCACCAAGTAATACATAATCAGAAAACTCAATCACAACTAATTTTACCTTTTTTACCTCAGAATAGTTGTAGCAATCAAATAAAAATTCTATCTTCTTCTCCCATTTAAGGTATGCTTTAGGATTAGATTTTCCTTGAAAAGATGTAATTTTTATCTTTATGCCACTCACACCATCGTTTCGATGTCTAGCTCTTCTATAATTACTTACTAAATCCTCCCCTTTACCACTTTACTAGCTGGAACTCTCTCTCCCTTCTATGTACTTGGGGAACGCGTTACGGTTGTTGTGCACGTGCGTTCTCTACTTGATCTAAATGCTCATGTGTACGCTCTAATTCAACCCTCATCCATCATCTCATCTCCCCTATCAAGGCTTGAATTTGGAAATTTTAAAGGCGAGAACTCAATGAACACATATGATTAGGTTTTAAAAGCACAAAATAATAATATTTTGGGAATAAATTTTCACACAATGAAAAATTAGACTTAGATTATATAAGACACCAATAATAGAAATTGAACTATTTTCTTTTGCTTTGCTTTTTTTTTTTTGAACACTTAATAACTGAAAATTGAAGGAATTTAGGGTAAGGAATTGGCAAAATTTTCTGATTTAAGGAAATAAATCATAAGGATGCAAAATTAATAAACCTTAAATATTGTTCCCACAGTACTGTTCATGAGGTACTGTTTATGCGATACTGTCCATATGGCACTATTTATTGGATACTGTTCATATAGCATTGTTCAAGCTGTACTGTTCACGAAATTTCTTTTTTTTTTTTGAATTGAAATAAACAAGACACGAAATATAAATAAGGATAGGCAAAACCTTATTAAAACCTTTGCTTTGATACCAATTGATACGAACTCCGCCAAGAACTGACGAGAGCCCAGTCAAATTAAGCTCCAATACCGTTTCTAATTTCAGGAATTGAATGAAATTGCAACCTGTTACTTAATGAAGCAAGAACCTTGGTATGTGAGGATGCAAAATCAACTATGGATGGTTTGATTGATAAGTTAAGGGTTGAACGCCTCGTTTTAAGAACTAAAGAGAATTATACTCTTAAGTAAATTGCATGAAAAACTTATTCTCATTCTCATATTGAATGCGAATATATATATATAGGTTACAGAAATCCTAATCAGAAAAAAATTCCTAATCCAATTGAAATAAGTAAAGAATCCTAAATAAATCAGAATTTAATCTAATAAAAAGAAACGAATCCTTAATAAATCATGATCTTAATATAATAAAAAAAGGAAAATATCTTAAATGACTAAATAAAATCAAAATAGCTCTTGTGACAGGTCCGATGGGAACTTGCATAAGATCTGAATATGCCTTACTCCACTTGCTTGTGTCATCCTTATGCATAATCTCTTCAACGCCATGTTAGCAGGACCTGCCAAAATCTTAAAATGATGATTTTGCCCTTTATGTCCTTCGTCAGGCTTTCAATTGTTCTGAGTTCAAAAATTCTATATGTTTTGTTATCTGATTTCAAATACCTCTAAAATATATAAAGTATTCAAAAATACACAAAATATATAATCAAAGATCAAGTGACTTAAAACACATAAAAGTGGAGATGTTAGTGAGACTTGGAGTATAAAATGATCATGTTATCCTTTATAAATATACACCATCTCAATAATTTAGAACCCATAAACCTCGAACTAGAAAAGACACATCCCACACGTAAACAAATTGCATCACAAATTGAAATTGTAGATAAAATTGAAATGGATTTGCCACAACAACCACAAGCACTATAGGAGCGGCCATTTAAGGGCTACTTTAATCCTTTAGCTAATTTGAGCACATCATGTATAAGATATTTAGATATAGTTGCTAGGAGTTTCGAGTTAAAACCTAGTGTGCTAAATTGTCTCCCATCATTCTATGCCTAGAAAATGAAGGCCCATACATTTATTTGAATGATTTTCATGTTTTTTATCAAACTTTTAAATATAAGAATTTTTTAGATGAAGATGTCAAACTTATATTATTTTTATTTTCTTTAAAAGATAGAGCTTGTTTATAGTTTAATATATTGCATGCTAATAGTATTACATCATGAGAACAAATGGTTATTAAATTTTTAAATAAATACTTCCCAGTGCATAAAATCAATGCTATTTACAGGAAAATCTCAGAGTTTACCCAGAGAAAAGACGAACAATTTTTCAAAGCATGGAAGCAATTCAATTGGCTACTCTTGAAGTGTACACATCATGGGTATGAGAAATGACACCAATTCCAATACTTTTTAGAGAGATGTTGGATTTCTTCCAACGATAAGCAAATAATTCCTAATAGTGAAGCCGATCATTTAGGAATGTGAAAAAAATCAAAGTAGGAAAAGAAGATCATGTTGGTGAGTCAATATCAAAAATTAAGGAAGTCAGAGAAATAGTTAAAGGACTTTCTCGCCAAATAGCATCTATAACCGCTGTAAAATCAACACAGCCACATGTCTTTAATCAATTTGACCAATATTCATATTAAGATCAAGCCAATGCAATTGGTGTGATGGAAAAGCAGCCAAACTACAATCCTTACTTGAATACTTATAATCTTGATTGGTGAGACCATTATAACTTTTCAGGGTCTCAAAGATTCTAATAGAACAGGACAGTAGCTCCAACTCTATCAATAGAACCAGTTCCTTAAGCTCCTCAAGTCTCTCAACCACCATTCAAACTATACAATTAGAACAAGAACTACTCTCAACCCAGTCCATGGGAGGAAGTAGTCTAAAATGTTAAAAATTGGACTCAATCTATAATAGAACAATAAAATTCCACCATTAATGAGCTGTGAAATAAGATGAGAGCTGGCTTCGATTTGGAAGCCTAATCGATTTCAAATCTTGAAAAGATGGTAGGTCATCTTGCTTCTTCAACTAAAAACTTAGTAATAAATTTTGAGAATTACAAATTCCTAAGCCAACCAGTGCCCAATCCTAAGGGAGTACATAAAGCAAGTATCAGCTCAGCCCAGCAGTATGACGAGGTTAAAGCTACAATAACCTTATGAAAAAATAACGAAATTGACAACAAAGTGGAGATGTTGGTGACAAAGATGACTTAAGTTATGCCTATAGATTCTAAGAACTCATTATCAAAAGAGAAAACAAAAAAGCAGTCCATGAGAATATATCTCTAAAGCTCCATTCCTTTAGAGGTTAGCTAAAGCAAAGAAGAGAAATTCCACAAGTGAGATTATGGAGATCTTTAAACAGATAAGTATGAACATCCCCTTGCTTAATACTATAAAGTAAATGCCCTGTTATGCCAAGTTTCTTAAAGACATTTGCACCAGAAAAATAAGTATTCATGTTTAAAAGAAGGCCTTTTTAATTGAAAACATTAGTTACATACTTCAACAAAAGATTCATATAAAATGCAAAGACCCAATCTCCCCTACTATCTCATGAAATATAAGAAACCACACATTTAAGAATGCTCACTTGGACTTACGAGCTAGTGTAAATCTTTTGCCTTACTTAGTATTTGTAAAACTTGGATTGGGAGAATTACACCCAACTCCAATTATGTTATAACTTACAACCGATTAATAAAAATAGCTTGTGGCATTATGGAAGATGCATTTATCTCGGTAGGTAAGTTTGTTTTCTTGTTGGTTTTATTGTGATTGATACTCAACCAGTGCAGAATTTGAAAAAGCAGATCCCCAATATTCTAGGCTGACTTTTCTTAGCAACTGCTGATGCTAATATTCAATACATAACTGAAAATATGCAGTTGTCCTTTGGAAATATGACTATGGAGCTCAATATCATCAATATTGCTAAACAAACTCATGATGGAGACAATGGAATTGTTGATATGGATTTTATTAAAGAATTAGTTGATTATAATATTTCTTCTAACCTTAGTGACGACTTTTTACAAGAATAGTTAACTTACTTTAGTTTGGTTTTTTACTAAAGTAATGCCTCCCTAGATTCATCACCATTCATGGATAATAATAAATGGAAATTAAAATAAGAGCAACTAGCACCATCTGGAGAAATTCTCATCCCATCATTAGAATTATACCAAAGGTCAAGCTTAAACTAGCACCTAACACTTTATAGTATACATCATTGGGAGAAGAAAGTACATTACAAGAAATTACCTTATCATCCATTAACAACAAATACAGAAATAAAAATATCATTTACTCCATCTATAATTTGAAAAGGAGATTACAATTGGTAAAATTTGAGGAGATTCACAACAATGAAAAAGATAAAGATTACAAAAAGCAACGAATGAAAGTCTTTCATGAGAAGTAAATTATGAGAAAATCTTTTACCCTAAGTCAAAAAGTGCTTTTGTTCAATTTTTTGCTTGTATCTATTCCCAAGTAAGCTACATTCTCGATGGTCTGACCCCTTTATTGTACATATCATTTTCTCACATAGAGCAATTGAGATTAAGGCTCCAAAGAATGGTGTCACTTTTAAAGCTAATTGTCAAAGATTAAAGTCATATTTAGAGTACCAACCACATTAAGAGGACACTAAAATAGATTTGAGTGACCCACTAAATTTGAGCTGAGATTTTTCTATTTATTTTTTATGATTTAATTTTTGGTCATTTTGTTTTACTATTCTTTTACTGATAGAAATTATTTGTTTTCTACTAAAGCATGTTTACTAATTTTGTTCACTCTTATTATTTGTACTATAGATCATGAGTATTTCAATCAGATAGATCATTTTTTACCATGTTAAGGACTTCTACGTGTGAAACGTCATCTAAGCAGCTTGCTCTAAGTTTGTAAATCATATCCTGTTTAGGATCAACGACTACCAATGTTAGTATCCTATGTTGAAGACCTATAAAGATAACTCAAGAAAATCAAAGGTGGTATCTATGTAATCCAATTAGCACTTGAGGTAAATTCAATAAGATGATGATTGTGAGTAAGTGTTTGATTATACCTTTTTTTACATTGTGTGTTTTCATTTTTTTTGTTCATTTTCATGTGTTACTTGGTTTTTTAGATTTAATTTCTTTTAGGTGTGATTAATTTGTTACCCCGATTAAGTGGCAGATAATTGTATTCTGTGACAATCAAAGTTGATTACTTTAGTTTTTCATAATAAGTGATATTCTGAGGTGAAGGTATGGATAAATATTAACAAAGCATCACAAACAATTTCCTTCACTTCCTCGAAATGCTCTCCTTACAATCTATAAAGTTCAGTCTGAATGCATGTGATTACTTATGAGGAATAATATTCATGTTGACATCCATTGATTAATTGAAGCCAAAGTACAAATGGCAGATGAGTTACCTCCTAAATTTATTGCAAACATGTTTGATTGGGGTAAAAGAAACTACTCAAGAAAACGAAGAGCTCGACCACTTTTAGTTGCTTGTCATATGTGTACTAAAATGGAATGCAATAAAAATCCATGTACTTTAAGAATGGTGTTTAATAACAAGGAAGAAAAAATTCAATTCATTAAGAATAGATTGAATAAAAAGTTATTGGATGATCTTTTTTTTTCTCTTGAAATGCATCCCGATGGATACATACAGAGAGTAATTGTCAAGTTATAGTCAATATTCCAGAAAGAATGTGCACGATATAGTCTCAAGAATCTGACTATAAACAAATGTTTGCTAGTTTATAAGAAAACTAGATTGGAAGCCTATCCTCTATCTATTGAAAGCGTTCAAGCCACTTCTAAACATAAAGCCAGAGGAAGATGTGAGTCATAATCACAACTACAAGTATATATCCTTTTCATTTACTATTTTTTTATCATTTGTATTATTGTTTTATCTTTCTTTATTATTCAGTGCCTACATTTTCCTTTTAATCTACAAACTTTACGTGTCATTTGATAAACGCACCACTTCAATTACAATTGAGTATCATTACGTTTGTTACCAAGATCTTTAAATAGGGCTTATTTTATTAAACATTCACAAATTATTTTTAAATTTTTTCTCAATGGCATTAATTTCAAGTAATCAATTTAAGACCATTTGTGTGATTTTTGAGTTTTACTATAAAAAGTACAAGAAGTTCGTTGAAATAGCCATAGATCTTGGTCGAGTCCTAGTAGAGAGAAATATACATTTTGCATATGAAGAAGGTGACTGAGGGTTATTAAAGCTTATTATAGATGCTGCTTACAATAGAGTAAGAAAAGTGCTAGGCATCATTCTGAAATCCTTAAAACCTTTTGTTAGTATGTCTAGCTCACCTACTGGAGATAAGTTAGTTCTCAACCATGGAAGAAATACTATCTAAAATGCTACACCATGTTGAAGTTTTCATTTTCTTACCAAGAGATCTTACACTTTAGAGGCATTGTTTATATTTGCATCTTAGGTAAATTTAAATATTCATGAATAGTTCATCGATTTGTTAAATGTTAATAAATTTTATGATAACTTACTTGCATTTCTTAACCGTGCAATAAAGAATAATTTCATTCCTTTCATAATAATAAAAAAATTATTTATGCTCCTAATGCTAATGAGTTAATTTATCTTTTGCAAGCTTATAACCCAAAGCCAGATCTTAGGACCTTTTCATTGGATTGGTTGATTAATAATGGTAGCAGCAGTAATAAGAAGTATAAATTAAATCTAACTTTCCATCTATAATCATTTTCTTTTATTTTGTGTTACAGCACCTAGGTGATGTCTTCTAAACCTTACTTATTTCCTTTAAAACATTGAGGATAATGCCTTGTACTGGTTTGGGGGAGGGAATAATTGATGGTTGTGAATTTCTTAATCGCGGTGAAGTTTTATTGATTTTTGTTATAGAAACTAACTTTGGCTAAATTTTTGAGTCATAAATGGCTGAATGTGGAGTATAACGACTTTAGAAATACATCTTCTTACTCTTGGAGTTTAAAATAAAATAAAATAAAATAAAATAAAAGAGTTGCTGTTCTGACATTTTTTTAAGCTTCTACAATAAGTTTAGGTGTGATCTTTCTAACTTCTTAGTTTTTTTACATTATTTTTTCACCTTTTTGCATTGATATTTTTTATGTTTAAAATACTTTTGGGAATAAAATGCCATTAAAAAAAAAATTAAGGCATTTTGTGTGATCTTTTGACATTGGATGACATAATGACTTTCAAATTCTAGTAATTGTATTATCTTTGTCCTTGAGCTATGTTACACCATTTTTGCTACTCTGCATGCTGATGTTGGTGACAGATGTGAATTAAGCAATTTGATGAATAAAATTAGTTGAGTTACTTGAAAGAATGTACTTGTTATAATAAATTATAAGTGAGTTTTTTAGACTATCATTTTTCTTGGAGAGTAACTATTTTTGTTCATTCTTCATACAGCTTAGCAATCAGTACTATACATAATCTTTATATTTTTCTTCAAGTTAATTATTTAAAAAAATTATGTTGTTACATCTAAAAGTCTATCTAACTTGTAGATATGGAAGACTATCTAGAGCTTTAGAAGATGATAGAAAATCTATTTTAGACCCGTTTGAGTTTTTTACAACTAGCCCTTTTGTGAAATATCCATAATTAACCTTTTGAGCCTAGTTAAACAATATATATATTTTCTTTGTTAGGTTATCATCCTGTTCCCCTTCAATTTGGAGTAGCACCCTATGTTTTATGTGTTCCATCACCTACTAATGTTTGAAAAAAATTTAGATGATTATTTTATTTAGAAAGTGATGCAATATATGTAAAATATATCTATATATATACAACAGATAAAAAAAAAAAGAAAAATGATGTGCAATAAAAAAAATAGTAAACAAAAATTTCAAAAGATCTTTATCTTTTTTTAAACAATATTTTATTTTATTTATCATCCCATCCTTATTAGGTATGCCCCTAACCTACATTATATCCTAATAAAAATCCTTTTTATTTTAAGAAACTATAGTCTAAAGTAGAAGCTAGTAATATGGACTAAAATGATACAGTGATAGATAAAAATGAATAAATTGGTTTGATTATTCTTGGTGAGAGTGTGTAATATTGTCTTCTATTAATTTCTCTAAATTTATCATTTTCAGAGTAGCTATTTTTATTGGTTTTCTTTTCTTTTGAGAGTGTCATTCTGATCTGTGAGATTTTAGCATTTAACATATCACTCTTGAAAGTGGCTAAATTAATATAGCTTTGATAATTGATTAGTTTTCAAGTATTTACTTGACTGATTTGTGTGGATAGTTGATGTCGGAGTGATATACTTTTATTTGATTATTTTCATTAATCTAATTGAAGAAATAAGCATAATTGCTTAGAAAAAAATCATTGTATATTTGAATTTCGTTATCCCTTAATTTTCTAGGAGCTAGTAATAAGGTGATTGTGGGGTGTATTGAGTGTTAAAGAGTGCATATTTATAAATGGTAAATTATCATTTTACACTCTAAGTTGCACTAACATCTCAATTTTCATGTATTTTAAGTCCCTTTAACTTTGATTATATATGTTTGTGTCTATTTTGTCATAATTTGAGTACTTTATATATTTTAGGGGTATTTTAGATATTTCATAATGAACAAGAAGTTAGATAGTAAAACAGATAACATTTTTTAACTCAGAATAGTAAAAAATCTTAGGAATGACATAAAGGCTAAAATCAAAATTTTAAGATTTTTATGGGCCCTATTGATGTGGCATTGATGGATGACGTGGTAGAAAATTATTGGATCAAAAAATGAGCTTACAATACATGCAATATATTGAATCATATATGTTGACTTTGGTATTGACTGATGACATGGCAGCTTATTACTAGACCGAACAATGCTTGTACCGTGCATCCAAATACATGGAATAAGAAACCTAGTGACATATTTCAGCCAATTTAAGAGTGCCACATGGCGTAATCTTGTGCTTTCAAATTATTTTCATCCGATTGTCAAGATTTAAATAGAGGACTACACGCCCTGAACCCATTTATGAGCTCTATTTTCTATAATCTTTTCTCTATCTTGTATTTTCTATGTATTTTAATAAAATTATCATTTTACCTATAGTTAAAAAGTGAGTAGAAGGTAAAGCCTCAACATGATCCATGAGCTTAATTTAGTAAGTTTATTTTCATTTTCTATAATTTATATAAATTTTTATGACTTATTGTTGACAGATTTAAATTTTCATTTTCTATACTGGCTCCCTAGTGCAAGATTATTATTATTTAAGATAATGAGCACTTTACACTAGATTTATTAGAGAAAAACTTCCATTTAATTTCTATGGTTCGTCTTTATTCAATATTGATAGAAAATTCATTTAGGTTAATTAGTGGACAGTCTTGTTACCTTACCAATAGTTAGATAAGAGAAAATGAAGAAAAAATCAATGAAGAAAAAATTCCAAAGCTATGAAGAAAAAATTCCAAAGCCTTCAAGTAAATGAAGTAAGTCAGATAAGAGAAAAGTGTCTTTAAATTCCAAAGCTATGAATGCTTTATTTTGTACCTTAGACAAAAGAGAATTTCATAAAGTTTCAGGTTGTATAAATGCACATGAAATTTGGAGAAAACTTGAGGATGTATATAATGTAGATAAGATTACCGTGCTATTGATTATATTGAGTAGATCATGATGGATGGATAGTAGATTGAAATTGTGAAGTTTGAAATTGTGAAAGCATGTTTATATGTTCATTATCAATGATATTGAATCCATTATCATAATGGATAGATATATATAATGATAGCATACTAACTTATCATGATAGATTTGTTTGATTTTGATGATTGCATGAGCTTTGATTTCATATTTTTAATTGACTATTGTTGATGCGGTTTTCTGCGTGCCCTCAAATAGTGACAAAACTCCTACTCGTGGTATGCTCGAGCAAGACTGCTTTCCAACCTCAATTCTCCTTTATTCATCGGAACGACAATCTCCTCGGGTCTGTACTCACAAAAACAGGGTCAGGGGTCGCCGGGTGTTTTTTCGGCTAAAACCTTCCGACGCTTAAGTCAGTAATCGGGTTGTTCTTTTTGTATCCCTCTTTGTTAGAGAGACCGGAGGAAATAAAAAGATATTTTTGCCTTTTTTATGATTAGAATCACCTACGAGAAATTCCAAGGGAAAATTAATGTAGGAGACGATGAAGAAGAAGAAGAACTTTTGGAAAATCTCGGAACCCCGAACCTTTGCTTCAATTTTTCCTTTATACTTCGTTTTCCCGCCCTTTTTTCTTTGGGGGCAGCCGTTCCCGCGTCTATGGTGCCTGGGTCCCTCTGACAGCCAGGATTACTGTGACATTACTTGGGAATGCGTGACTGTCTGGTGGGCATGGGTTCACATGGCCTGATCATAGTGCGGGCATGTGCGCACGAAATGATGACACTGTAGGGGCGTGTGCCAGCCATCGGTAATAGCCGCGACACCATACCGCGTGGGGTATGGGTCAGGCATCGATCGTTGCGTTGAGTTGTTGGAGAGAAGGGTCAAGCTGTCTCGAACTGGCTGCACCTGGATCTTGTGTTTTCTCCGTGCCGTCACTGGTGTGGTTGGGTCATGGCCGGGGGTTTGAAGACCTCGAGCAGGAGGATGAGCTCGGGTTTAGACCAACCTTGATGCTCCTTGACCTTGACCAGCTTTGACAGGGCTATGAAGGCCTAGAGCAAGAGACAGAGCTCGGGGCTCGACCAGTCTTGGACTCCTTGACCCTGACCAGCTTTGACACCTAGTAAGGCCATCTTCGTGCCAGAGGTCGAGTTTTCTGCTCGAGACGGGCTGACCTCGAGGTCTTTTTCTCGAGCTAGATTGGCCTCGAGGAGACCTGCTCGATATTACCCAAACCCCAGTCCCCTAGTTTCTAGTCTTTGGAGTGAAGCGAGATAAGACTGGAAACTTCTTGTCTGGGCCAGCTTCCTGGCCTTTTTACCTTCCCGTGTTGAGCTGTCTTCCACTTCCATCACTTCGTATTTAATGTAGGACACGTGGGTGGATCCGGGCCATGTGTTTGAATTTTGAAGAGACGTTACTTGAACAGTCGCGTCTCTTGAGATGCGTGCAGTCTGCTGAAGAGACGCATTTTTTCCTTTAAAAACCCTCGATTTCTTTATTGTGCCTCCTATTGCTCATCTTTGCTCAGATCGAAATTAATCACTTGCAAGTGCTTCTCACCTTTTTCGCTGCCGTCGCTGTCATTTTCGATCACTGACTTTTGCTCAGGTATAAACCTCTTTCCTTTTCCTCGTTATTTTCCTAGTCTTCGTTTTCTTGGGTTTTCGATTCCCACTGGGTAGATTGTGCCTATAAGAGATATGTCAGACACCCAATGACCCTATAGGATGTCGTATGAGGAATCGTGTTCTTCAAGTGACGTTGAACCCCTTAGGATGATTCTAGTGAGAGATTCAAGTTCCGAGGGGGCTTTGGTTGTGGCAGGGGACCAGCCGTATCGGGGGGAAAGGGTTAGTCAACGTTCAGAGAGTGGAGAGTATCCCATTGACCTCATGAGGTGTGAAACTTCACACTAGGATCTAGATAGGCTTAGGGACACCTACCACATACTGGCTGGTGTGGATTTGCGAGTACCGAGTAAGGGTGACATGCCCAGCCATCCTCCCCAGGGTTATGTCACCTTCTACATGGAGTGCTTTAGATGGGGGGTTAGGTTGCCTCTGCAGCCTTATTTTGTCCGCATTCTGCCTAGACTCCGTTTGGCCCCGGGGCAGTTAAACCCGAATGGGTGGAGGGTCCTGTTCGGCCTCTATGTGTTGTAGAGATGGTGCAATCTGGGTGAGCCCTCGGTAGAGGAGATAAAGCATCTCTACCAGTTGAAAAGTAGCCCGAAGGACGTTGGCTGGTACTACCTCGCCTCCAGTCTGAAGGGTAAAAAACCCATAACTGATCTCCCCACTTCTGGTGGCAATTGGAAGGGCAAATTTTTCTTTGCCGGGGGAGATTGGGGGCATGCTGCATCTGTCTCCGAGGGAATCCCTCCGATTCCTCGTCATTTTTGCACTTCAGGTCGTTTACTTGCTCAACAAATTTTTATTTTGGTTTTTCTGCTTGCATCTTTTCTCACCATTCTGTTCTGATTATTGTTACAGTATCCTGGGGTGCTTCTTACAGGATTGGGGAAAAGCTTCAGGCGCGTGTCAACACTGCTCTTGACAACGCGAGCTCGTGCAGGGAGCTACTTACCATCCATAATTTTTTGGAGTTTGGCCTAGTCTCAGAAGAGGAGATGAGTGGTGTGCTAAATTTGTTGAAGAGGCCTGCGAGGACCTCAGGTCGCCTGAGTAGCTCCTCTGCTCCAGCGAAAAGGTCTCGAACCGACATTCCCACTTCACCGATTTGAGCAGCCCCCCCTGTTCGGGAGACGGAGCGAGCAGCAGAAGGTACGGCCTGCAGGCATCCAAGGACTGCCACTATAGCTCGGCCTCAATCAGGCCGCGTGCAGGAGCAGGAGCGGCCCACTCACGTCGATCCCTACCTCAAGGACTTTGCCAAACAGATAGAGGATAAGTTCTTGGATGGGATAGAGGCTTCTGATGCTGATGATTTGGTCGGCGCGTTCCACCACCTCTCTTCTCGTGCTGCGGCTGTAGCTACCACCTTCAAGGCCAAGACTCAAGATTCTCAGAGGAAGATCCGAGTAGAAAATCAAAGCTTGAAAAGGAGTCTTGAGCAAAAGGATGAGGAGGCAATGAAGCTTCGCGAGGAGAACTCCACCCTCGAGGAGAAAGCGGCAATGTCAGATTCCAAGGCCCTTCAGCTCGAGAAGGAGCTGTCTCTTGTCCGGGATGAGCTACTCAATGCTCGGAAGGACTTGGACACACAGAGGTTCTCCTTCGAGAAGACCATGGAGGAGGAGACTTCTCGCTTCCAGAGGAAGGTGGACTCTTTGGAAGACAGGCTTACGACAGAGTATAATGATGGGGTGTCCTTTAGCTATAACTGCCTCATGTCTGCCTTGAGCAAGGAGCATCCTGAAGTGGACATATCAAAACTCGAGGCAGCCGTTGCGGCGTACATGTCCGAGCACGATGCCCCTAACCAAGAGTCTAGAGCCTCCCCAACTGAGGCCCCTGTCGAGTCTGAAGGGGCTGTCCCTCCTGCTACCGAGGTCTCTCCTGCTGTTGCTACTGCCACGGAAGGTGCTTCACCCTCCGAGGACCCTACTCCACCTGCTTAGCCCAAATGCTCCAGCCAACTAATTTTTTTTTTTATCTTGTACTTGTATTTTTTATGGATGAATAAAGAAAATGTATTGGACAATTTGCCTCTATGTTTGAGTATATACTTCTGCCTTGCATTTTTATATGAGATTCGCTCCAAACCTTTGCTAAATAAATTTGAACAATTGTTGGGCCTTTGCTTTCCTTCTCCGAGACACTTCTGCTCGTGCTCTCTCCTGGCTTATGCATGACAGAGTCTATATTTCTTTTATGTTCGAACTAATACTTGGCTCATAGTTGGCCTTCTCCTTCGTGAGCTTATCTTGCTCGAGCCTGTAATTGGCTCACGCGCGGCACCCTCTCGCCTTAAGCTAGGCTTAAAGACTTCTGTCTTTTGCATTATCTTTGTGAGCTGATCCTCCTCGAGCCTGCAATTGGCTCACGCTTGGCACCATCTCGCCTTAAGCTAGGCTTAGAGACTTCTGGCCTTCGCGTTATCTTTGCGAGCTTATCCTGCTCGAGCCTGCAATTGGCTCATGCTTGGCACCGTCTCGCCTTAAGCTAGGCTTAGAGACTTCTGACCTTTGCTCATATTAGATTAATGTTTGGAAGCATTATCTCATTTTTATTCATGCTCAAATTTTTACACATCTCTACTTCTGGGGGAAATTGAATATCAATGATTGCTTTACAAGGGAACTTACTGGAAATATTTCATCAAATGCTGCACGTTCCATGGTCTCTTGACTTCTCGTCCATCTAGGTGAATCAGCCGGTATGCTCCCGGTCCTGCTATTTGAGAGGCCCTATAAGGACCTTCCCAATTCGGGCCTAACACACCTTGCCTGGGGTCATTCGTGTTCTGATTGACTCTTCTAAGTACCCAATCCCCCACCTGAAATTGACGGATGTGTATGTTCCAGTTGTAATAACGGGTCACTCTCTGCTGGTACTCCGCTATCCTTGCAGCGGCCCTTTCCCTTTTCTCTTCCAGCAAGTCCAAGCCCGCACACATCTGCTCATCATGCCCGAATGCCAAGGAGAATAGGGTTTCTCCTGTGGCCGTTTTATGTGTGGTTCTGTAAGCCCACAAGACACCAGGCAGCTCGTCAACCCAAACTCCCTTCTGCTCACCGAGTCTAGTCTTCAAGAGGCGTTTTATAGTCTTGTTTGAGGCTTCTACTTGCCCGTTGGCCTACCGCTGTGATGGAGAGCAAAATTTTAGCTCTATTCCCATGTTTTTGCAGAAGTCCCTAAACTTATTATTGTCAAATTGTCTCCCGTTGTCCATAACCAACGCGTGGGGAATCTCGTACCTGCAAATCACATTTTTTCCAAATGAAGTCAGCGGTTTTGCTCTCTGTAATATGCTCAAGGCCTCCACTTCAACCCATTTTGTGAAATAATCAATTGCCACCATGGCATGTGTTGTAGAAGCTCTCCCCTTTGGTAGTGGCCTGATCAAGTTAATCCCCTATTTAGCAAAGGGCCAAGGTGAGTTCATCACTGTGAGGTTCTTGGGAGGCTGGGTCACGTAATTTGCAAAACTTTGACAATTCTTGCAGCTCTTGGTCTTCTCTTGTGCTTCCTGATGCATGCGAGGCCAGAAGTACTCCTGCCTTAAGGCCTTAAAAGCCAAAGACCTCGTACCGGAGTGGTTACCGCAAATTCCTTCATGTATCTCCCGGAGGACATAATCAACTTCCTCTTGGTCTAAACACCGCAACAGTGGGAGGGTATATCCTCGCCTGTACAATACTCCATCAATCAGAGTATACCTGGTTGCTTTACACTTTAGCTTCCTTGCCTGCTTCTTATCGGCAGGTAACACTCCTTCCTTAAGGTAAGAAACAATTGGTTCCCTCCAGGTGTTGCTCGACGATAAGCTCATCACCTCGTCCTCCTATTCGATACTCGAGCAGGTCTTGATTTCCAACGGGATAGACTTTGGTATTCTGGGGTCGGATGCAGCGGCCATTCGGCTATCATGTCTGCTCGAAAGTTCTTTCCTCTCGCAATCTGCTCTACCTCGACTGCTCGGAAATTCTTTATTAGCTGCTTCACCTTCCGAAGGTAAGCCTCCATTTTCTCGCCTTTTGCTTGGAAGCTTTCGTTGAGGTGATTTGCTATCAGCTGTGAGTTTGTTTGAAGTTTTACCTCTTCTGCCTTTATTACCAGGGCGAGCTTCAACCCTGCGATCACAGCCTCGTACTCGGCCTGGTTGTTGGTGACTTTGAATTCTAGCTTTACGGCATACTGCATCTCTACCCCTTCAGGACTGAGAAGTACAATTCCTGCTCCTGCTCCAGCTCTCTAATCTCCATATGATCCATCTACTGTGACCGTCCATGCATTGGTTGAGATAGAGGGATCCGGCGGGTGCTCACTATCCGCCTTTTTATTCCTCTCTGTGCATTCGACCACAAAATCAGCTAAAGACTGAGCTTTTATTGCTGATCGAGGTTGGTAGTTGATGTCGAATTCACTAAGCTCTACAGACCATTTTACCAACCTTCCGGAGGTCTCTGGCTTGTGCAGAGTCTGCCTGAGTGGTTGGTTCGTCAAAACCATCACCGAATGTACTTGGAAGTAAGGCCTTAGTTTTCGGGCTGCCGTCACCAGGGCCAGTGCCCATTTCTCCATTGGTGGATATCGAGTTTCAGCCCCCAGCAAGGCTCTGCTAGTGTAATAGATGGGTTACTGTACCCTTGACTCCTCTCTTACCAGGATCGAGCTCGTTGCCCATTGGGACATAACTAAATACAAATACAAAATCTCCCATGCTCAAGGTATTGACAGCAATGGGGTCTTTAGCAGATATTCCTTCAACTGCTGGAACGTCACCTCGCATTCCGGTCCCATGCTCAAGGTGTTGACAGCAATGGGGCCTTTAGCAAATATTCCTTCAACTACTGGAACGTCGCCTCGCATTCCGGTGTCCATCTTGTCTTTCTCCCTTTTTTCATTTCCTGGAAGAAGATGCTGCACTTATCTGTAGCACGAGAGATAAACCTATTTGTATCTCCTTGAGAGTACGCGGGGACTTCATCTCTACTACTGCCTTTATTTTTTCAGGATTGGCTTCGATTCCGCTGTGACTAACCATGAAGCCCAAGAATTTTCCCGAGCTAACTCCAAAGGCACACTTCTCTGGATTGAGCCTCATCCGATATTTTCTTAGGAGTGTGAAGGTTTCCTCCAAATGTTTATATGTTCCTCCGCATCCTTTGACTTGGTAATTATATCGTCCGCATAAACCTCCATTGTTCGGCCGATCAGTGGCTTGAAAACCTTGTTCACCAACCTCTGGTAGGTTGCCCCCTCATTCTTCAGGCCGAAGGACATGACCTTGTAACAAAATAAACCTTGATTGGTGATGAAGGCTGTGCACTCCTCGTCTGGTCGGTGCATGGAAATTTCGTTATAGCCCGAGAAGGCGTCCATGAAGCTAAGCAGTCCGTGTCCTACCGTGAAATCCACCAGCTGGTCTATCTTTGGCAATGGGAAGCTATCTTTCGGACAAGCTTTATTCAAATCTGTGAAGTCCACGCAGATCCTTCATTTCCCACTTGCCTTTTTCACTAACACCACATTTGAGATCCACTCGGGATAAGAGACTTCCCTTATGATTCCTGCCTTCAACAGTTTCTCCACCTCACAGTTCATGGCCTCGTACCTTTCTTGGTTGACGCACCTCCTCTTCTGTCTTATTGGCTTTGCGTCCTACCGTATTGCCAGCCTATGACATGCCACCTCCGGGTGGATCCCAGGCATATCCTCGTGCGTCCAAGCAAATACATCAGAATGTACTCGAAAACACTCGACTAGATCTTCCTTCTCATGGTCGTTCGGCCTTATTATAATTTCTTCCAGTTCCTCAGCCGGTTCCTGCCTTCCATTCTTCGACTCCCCCCTTGAGTCCAATGACATTATTTGCATAGTTTCTTTTGCTGCCACAGCGTAACAGCTCTTCGCGACCCTTTGGCTACCCTTGACGACTCCTACAACCCCATTTACTTGGTATTTCAAGGCTACTTAGTGGGTGGATAATACTGATTGGTTGATCCTCATGAACGGCCTCCCCAGTATTGCTTGGTAGGGGCTGGCTTCATTCACCACCACAAAGTCTATCATCATGTTCTTTTCAAAAGGCCTTGAGCCCATAGCCACATGTCACGGGATGGGAGTTTTGCGCAGCAAACCCGTGCGGCACTTAGACAACCTTAGTCAGGATGTTGCTAAGTAAGCCTTTACGCTTCTCAATAGCTAAGCCAAAAGGTTTCCGAAATGCTAAAGAGAAGGAAGAGCTAGCGAGCAATGTAGCTAAATGCGGAAATTGTATTGATAGTAAGAAAGCTTAAAAGAGAGCTTTACAAGAGATGCTTGATGCTTTGAGTTGTGTGGATTAATTCAAATGCCTAGAGCTCACCCATATTTATAGGGAAGATTGGCTAACTCTAGAGCATTCTAAGGCCTAGAGAATTCTATATACATGTGCAACAATCTAGAGAATTCTAGCCATATGTACAAGTTGTGCTAGTTGCTGGAATTTTGTGGAACATTCTAGAATCGGGCTAAGCTAGCACATCTTGGCTCATTCTCTTGGGCCATTTTGGGGTGGAATCTCGTGGCCCGTAACATCCTCCCCCACCTAAGCTTACGGCGTCCTCATCGCATCCTCGTGCTTGAACCTTTGGACATGCTCCGCGAATTGCCATAAATCATCTTCGCGTTTCCAAGTGGCTTCGCTCTCGCGGAGGTTCTTCCACTTCACCAAGTACTCGTAGTACGCTGGCACGCCCCTCCTTCGAATGATGCGATCAGCAAGGATGTACTCAACATCTTTGTTGAACGCAGTAACAACGGCTGTTGGGGCACGCCTTGATTCTCCACGTGTTGGTTCTTCCACGTCTTCGTGATATGGCTTGATAAGACTTACATGAAAGACCGGATGAATCTTGAGCCTTGGTGGAAGCTCTAGTTGATACGAGACGTTACCCACACGTCGTACAATGCGGAAGGGTCGCTCGTAGCGTCTCACTAACCCTTTGTGGACTTTGCGAAGTGTCTTGAATTGTTGGGGCAAGAGCTTGATCATGACTCGATCTCCTTCCTTGTATTCAACGTGTCGTCTCCTTGTATCGGCCCACTTTTTCATCTTCCTCGCGGCCTTGTCGAGGCATGCTCGCATGATGTCCGCTTCTTCGTACCATTCGCGAGCGAGCTTATGTGCCGCGGGGTTTTTTCCTCCATACGTTGAGGCTATGGCGTTGGGGGTCATGGGCTGGAATCCCATAATAATCTCGAAGGGACTCTTGCCGGTAGCCTCACTCCTCTGGATATTGTAAGAAAATTGGGCGACATCGAGTAGCTTCGCCCAATCTCGCTGGTGAGTGTTTGTGTGATCGATGCACGTTGGCAACAATCCATCCCTTTTCTCTTGGGAAAGGATGGGTGCATCTGGAGGAGCTTTAGACGGGCGAACATGGCCTGCGTCTAGTAAACCAACAAGCGGTTTCCGCATTTCTTCAGGCTCGAGTGGCACCATGCGGTAGGGCGCCAAGGCTGGAGGCTTTGAATCTTGCTCCAACTCGATTTGGTGATCCACCTCTCGTCTAAGTGGAAGCTTCTTCGAAAGCTGTGGAGGCATCACGTCCTTGAACTCCTCGAGGACGGTTTGGATAGATGGAGGGACTTGGCTTTGAGCACTTGCAGAGTTCTCTCCCTCGTTGAGCTCACGGATGGACACCAAGAAGCTTGGGTCCTTCTTAAATCTCTTCTTGAATTGCATGGCGGAGAGTGTCTTCTTCTCGGACTTGCCTCTCTCTGTAGGAACCATGCAAGCCTTACTCCCGTCGAGGATGGTTAGGGAGTTAGTGGCTGGAAGTGGGAAGGCATAGACTTGGTCGAAGAATTCCATGCCAAGGACCATCTTGAAATCATCCATGGGCACGATAGAGAAATTGAGCTTTCCGCTCCATGCACCAAGTGCAACATGTACTCCTTGTGCGGTGCCCGCAATGGGCTTGGCGGGTGAGTTCACTGCCTTCATTGTGCCTCCTTGTCTAGTGGTTTTGAAGCCTAGGAGCTTGGCCTCATCCTTGGATACCAAGTTATGTGTGGCTCCCCTATCCAATAATGCGCGAACGGTGTGGCCGTTTATCCTCGCGCTAACATACATCAGCCCTTTCTTGAGTGCCGTTTGTGGGCTGTCGAGTGCGCCAAGATGTTGAATAGAACCCATGCTGGGTCGGGGTTCATCCGGCGTTGGTGTGGAGTTGCCCTTGAGCTGGGCAGCGAGGGCATTTAGCTACTTCTTCTCGGGACAGTCGGTACCCAATGAGGCCTGTTGCATATAAAGCATGGGCTGCGGGGCTTCGGAGCTTCCTTCTTACCTTCCATTTTACCTTGCCCGCTCTTGCCGCTTGGAGGCTTTTTCTGCTCCCAATCCTTGCGATTGTGCCCTTTGTCCTTGCGACTCTCTCCCACACCTTTACCTTGGCTAGGCCTTTTCTTCTTGGATTGGGTGGAGTACTCGTGCAGCGACTCTGCAATGGCAATGGCGTCATCAAGTGTTTGGACGCCACGCCTGTCGAGCTCCGTTTTGGCCCAATCCTTGAGGCCTTCTTGAAAGTAGAAGAAGGAGTCCTTGTCGGACATGTCGCTGATCTCGAGCATAAGGGTAGTGAACTCGTTGATGTAGTCGCAAACGCTACCTGTTTGCTTGAGGCGACGTAGGCGTGCTCTCGCCTCTTTTTCGGTGTTGCTTGGGGAAAATTGCTTTCGGAGTTCTTTCTTGAAGTCTGCCCATGTGTTGATGGCGCAGATGCCTTTGCCCATTTCTCAATGCTTGCGACGCCACCATAGTTGTGCAGCGCCTCGTAGGAATGTGGATGCAAAGCCCACTTTCGATGCCTCGTCTCGAACACCCATGGCATCGAAGTATTGATCTAGCCCAAACAAGAAGTTATCTACAATGGTGGCATTCCGTGTGCCATCGTAGGTGTCGGGCTTCGGCACATCAATGCGTCGCGCATCACTTGTACTTGTAGAGGCCGGGCTAGAGGAAAGTGTGCGCTTGTGCCATGCCCAGTACGAGCGTACTTCTTCCACTTCCGCATGAAGCTGCGGAGTTTCATCAACTCCTCGTGAAATGCTTGAAATTCCCCTCGCAGGGTGTTGGCTTAGTCTTGGATGAGGGCTTTGGTTGCCATTGTGAAATCGGCGTATTCACCCTCTAGACCGTCCACCCTTTCCTCCAAAGTTTCGAGGGTGTCCTGAGCAGCGGACACTGTAGTTTCAAGCGTAGCCATGTAAGGCTCCAAAGCATCCACCAAAGCGGCCTTAGACTTGCCACGAGTCTTGGCCTGCCCACGAGTTTCATCGCGGCCCCGGCTTAGTTCCGGGATGATCTCCACACCATGAGCACCCTCTTGTGTCACGTTTGAGGTTGGGAGGTTGGCCATTGCTGCTGGAATACATGTGTGCAAACCTTAGCTCTGATACCACTTGTCACGGGATGGGAGTTTTGCGCAGCAAACCCGTGCGGCACTTAGACAACCTTAGTCGGGAAGTTACTAAGTAAGCCTTTACGCTTCTCAATAGCTAAGCCAAGAGGTTCCCGAAATGCTAAAGAGAAGGAAGAGCTAGCGAGCAATGTAGCCAAATGCGGAAATTGTATTGATTGTAAGAAAGCTTACAAGAGAGCTTTACAAGAGATGCATGATGCTTTGAGTTGTGTGGATTGATTCAAATGCCTAGAGCTCACCCATATTTATAGAGAAGCTTGGCTAACTCTAGAGCATTCTAACACCTAGAGAATTCTATATACATGTGCAACAATCTAGAGAATTCTAGCCATATGTACAAGTTGTGCTAGTTGCTGGAATTTTGCGGAACATTCTAGAATCGGGCCAAGCTAGCACATCTTGGCTCATTCTCTTGGGCCATTTTGGGCTGGAATCTCGTGGCCCGTAACACACAGCTAACTTAATAATACCCAGAGGGATCAGCTTTCCTCCCCTGAACCCTTTCAGGGAAGTGTTTGTCTATTCGAGGTTCACATCCGTCATTCCCAAGTCGTCGAGTGTGGACTTGAAGAGAATGTCCACCGAGGTCCCTGAATCCATCAACATTCGATCAACTTCCTTATTGGCGACTTTTACCTTCACTACCAAAGCATCTTCATGGAGGTACAATATTCCTTCTTCATCCTCCTCTGTCCACATGATGGGCACCTGCCGTACCTTAGCTTTTTTTGTAGCTGGCGCTGCGAATAGGACCTCTTGGCTAACAGCGGCGTACCTGCAATAGTTTTTCCGAGCCCTGTTTGAATTCCCTGCCATTGTGGGTCCTCCTGAGATTACCCTCGTAGCCGGTGGCTCCAGATCCATGCTATAGGCTCGGTCATCTTCCTCCAGCTACTGCTTGTCCACGGATGTCCCCCTTCAACAAACTCATTTAAATATCGGTTTCCAACCAGGTCCTCCACCTGGTTCTTCAAATCCCGGCATTGTGACGTCAAGTGGCCGTGGTCGCCGTGAAAGCGGCAAAACCGTCCCCTATCTCGTTTACCAGCTGGTTTAGCCATCGGTGTTAGAGGGCTCAACAGTCCTCGTTCCTCCGCCACTTGGAGTATCTCTGAGAGTGACACCTTCAATGTTGTGTATTGCCCGTAGACGGGGCTCTGCTCAACCATCTGTATCGCCCGATCCCGAGGGAAGCTTCTCAGAGGAGGTGACAACGGGCGGTCAACTCTGTTGTTATTCAACATAGGTCAGCTCGGTGGTTGGTTGTGGGATGGGTGGTCGTCGCGTCATCTATATTCACTATAGTCCCAGCCTAGAGACCTGTGAGGTGGAGCAGGAACCATTCGTGGCTGGGGAGTTTGCTGATAGGGGTTATAGGGAGCAACCCGTTCCCTCATTGCCCTGGAAGTTGGTGCTCCCCGAGCCGCACCTCCTTTTTCTTTCCTCTTTGCTCCACCGCCCTACTAACTTCTTAGCTTCGCAGTCTTTTCCTCCTCAATAATCATGTCCATCTTCACCTGTTCGTACGCATCAGAATACAAACGAATCGAGGGACTCCATAAATTATACCATGGCCTCCCCATCATAATTCTATCTTTTAGCCCCCTCAGCGCCTGGGGATGATTGAATGCCCCAAGATCCAGAACCGACCAGTGGTACCTCTTAATGAATTCCCGGAGGGGCTCTCCCTCCCTTTGTCTTATCTCTGATAACTCCATCATATCATCTTCGGGGGTCACTGCGCCCCGAAATTGCTCTGTAAATTCTCTGCACATCTGCTTAAAGCTCAGAATGCTTCCCCGTAGTAGCCTGCGGTACCATTCTCTTGCCCTTCCTTTGAGAGCAAGTGGGAAGGCCCTGTACCACTGGGTTGTCGTCAGGCCCTGCACTCCAGTCATGTCATTGAACCATTCTATGTGTACAAGCGGGTCACTCTTCCCTGAGAACCTTAAATCTGGGAAGCGGAAATCTCGGGGGATTTTCAAGCCCATGATCTCCGCTGAGAGCAGGGACTCGTTGTCCAGCATTATCCTCCAACTCGGGCCTTTCCCATTTCCCGAGAGATTCTCCACAACCTGTGCCAACTTTCATACTTCCCCTTCCAACTCCTCCGCACGAGAGGTCGGTGTCGTGTCCTGCAAATGTTAATGGGATCCCCTTTCCTCAAGGTTCATCTCCTCCCTCCCGACAACATTTGGTGCCCTCGGTCTCTGGGCTTCATCTCCCATATGTTCCCGGACGGGGGCATTTCCGCGGCTGGACTCAGGGATGTCATTACATGTTTTCCTCTGTCTTTCCCTAAGTTCTTGTAGTATGGATGTTAGCGCCTCCATTTGTTTCTCCATCCGATCCATTCTCTCCTGGATTTCCTGATTCTGGGCCTCATTGGCCACCTCCCTCAAAGTCACCGACTCCTCTGGACTTATTCCTCTTCTGCTGTTTCCTCTTATTGTTGTGTTTCCTGAATGTGCTGGGAAGTAAGGCTTTTTGGACTGATTCCCACAGACGGTGCCAAGATTTTGATGCGGTTTTCTGCGTGCCCTCAAATAGTAACAAAACTCCTGCTCGCGGTATGCTCGAGCAGGACTACTTTCCAACCTCAATTCTCCTCTATTCACCGGAACGACAATCTCCTCGGGCCTGTACTCACAAAAACAGGGTCAGGGGTCGCCGGGTGTTTTTCTGGCTAAAACCCTCCGCCGCTCAAGTCAGTGATCGGGTTGTTCTTTTGGTATCCCTCTTTGATAGAGAGACCGGAGGAAATAGAAAGATATTTTTGCCTTTTTATGATTAGAATTACCTACGAGAAATTCCAAGGGAAAATTAATGCAGGAGACGATGAAGAAGAAAAAGAACCTCTGGAAAATCTCAGAACGAACCTTTGCTTCAATTTTTCCTTTATACTTCGTTTTCCCGCCCTTTTTTCTTTGGGGGCAGCCGTTCCCTCGTCTATGGTGCCTGGGTCCCCCTGACAGCCGGGATTACTATGACATTCCCTGGGAATGCATGACTGTTTGGTGGGCATGGGCTCACATGGCCTGATCATGGTGTCGGACGTGTGCGCATGAAATGATGACACTGTGGGGGCATGTGCCGACCATCGGTAACAGCCGCGACACCATACCACGTGGGGTATGGGTCAGGCATCGATCGTTGGAGAGAAGGGTCAAGCCGTCTCGAACTGGCTGCACCTGGATCTTGTGTTTTCTCCGTGCCGTCACTGGTGTGGTCGGGTCGTGGCCGGGGTTTGAAGACCTCGAGCAGGAGGATGAGCTCGGGTTTCGACCAACCTTGATGCTCATCGACCTTGACCAGCTTTGATGGGGCTATGAAGGCCTCGAGCAAGAGACAGAGCTCGGGGCTCGACCAGTCTTAGACTCCTCGACCTTGACCAACTTTGACGCCTAGTAAGGCCATCTTCGTGCCAGCGGTTGGGTCTTCTGCTCGAGACGGGCTGACCTCGAGGTCTTTTGCTCGAGCTGGATTGGCCTCGAGGAGACCTGCTCGATATTACCCAAACAACTATCATTATGTTGAATGTACTAAAATGGCTTTGAGAATTGAGACATTCGAGGATCATAAAATGGCCTTAGAATTAATCAATTTTTATGCCAAAACTCAAAATCAGTTTTAGCCCATTATCTTCATTTTTTTTCTTGGTCATTTGATACTTATAAAATATTATCCATCACTTATATATTAATTGTTCATCACTCATGCATTTTTTAATTCTTGTATCATTAATTGTCATTCATTAATAAATTTTGTTTCGTTGTATGTGTTTGAATGTGTTTTGGATTATATGATCATGACACATATGCACATACGCAGTGGCAGTTGAAATTTAAACTTTGTTAAATATGTTGTTTTGATATTTATAACACATGCACACACTTAGGTGGAGTCTTTATAAAGGTTCAAAATATATGATGTTTTTGATGATTATACTCCACTTGATGAAGTTGATCTTATGAGTATCTATAGTTGGTGAATGAATGTATTTTTTTTTTTTTTGCAACCTTTTTGATAAATTGTTGAATGTACATTTCATACTTGCTTTAAATGATATTGAAAATGGAAGAAATACATGAACATTAAGATATAGATACATATGAGATTATTTGAATTGAATTGTCACATTAGATCTTTAATGAGCTTAGTTATCTTGATTTCTAAATAGTGTGTTAAGTCCTAAAGAGTATATATTTATAAAGAGTAAAATCATTATTTTACACTGCAAGTCTCACTAACATCTCCACTTTTATACATTTTAAGTACCTTGATCTTCGATTATATATGCTTCTGTGTATTTTTTGCATATTTTATGTATTTCAAGGGTATTTTGATCATTTTATAATAAACGAGAAGTCAAACAGCAAAATGGACATCATTTTTTTAACTTAAAACAGTTGAAAACCTTAGGAAGGACATAGAGAGAAAAACTATAATTTTAAGATTTTTAGCCGGCTCTGCTAACGTGGCGTTGACTGCTGATTTGTGCTAAAAATTATAGGTTTTCTACGTAATATAAATGTTATTTTGTGTTTTTATTATAATTTATATTTGTAATTATATAATACATTATGAATTTTTAATTATATTTTTAATATTTGATTTTGTGTTTTTTTTGTGTTTGTTAAGTAAAAATAATAATTTCAAACAATTCGAGACTCCTAACATTAACCGTGGATACCATCGGTCCGAAACATTAAGCCCTTATCGAAAAGAATCCCAATTTTTACTGTAAAATTATAAGTTTTTACCATGTTAAGTACAGTAATTGTAAAATTATAAGTTTTTATCATGTTAGGTGAGGTAATTGTGAGTGGGTATGCTTGAGTTGATTGGGTTAGGTTTATGTTTTGTTAGTGGGACAAATGTAAGGCCATGATTTAATTGGCTTTGTTTATTTGTGTAATGTGGTTAATCATATATTAGTATAAATAGAGAGGAGGGAGAATAAACTTCTTTACACCTCTTTCTTCACTTCTTTATCCCCAATTTTTTCTTCTCATCTCTCTTTGTAATTTTTAGTAAATTAATAAATAAATTAAGTTTTATTTTAAATTTTAGTTATTTTATTTTTATGTATAATTTAATATTAATAATTATTTTTATTTCAATCATGCTAGGCTAAATAATAATAAGTTAGGGTAAGGTGAAGCTCTTAGTGAGAAAATATGATTTAATTAAATTCTATTTTTAATTATATAAATTAAGTTATTTTTTAATTAATATTATCCATATTTTATATTTGAAAATTTTGATTTGTTGTAGAAAAATAAGAGTGTTTGGTACAATAAATTCTTAATATCTGAGCATAGAATATTGTAAAATGGTATTTTGAATTATTGTAGACAAATTAAATTTTGGCACACTAAGTACTTAATTCATAATAAAATTAATAGAAAAATAATAATAATTTATACAATTAATCTTTTAGGAAATAATAAAATTTGGTAAAAATAATTTGAAAAATTATGTTTTACTACTAAGAGTGGATTTAAGCCTTAACTAATTTAATTACATAATTTTACTGAAATTAAGTTTCATCTTTTAATTTAATTTTATTTTTTATAGATAAATTAAAATAAACAATTTAAATCTTTCCTCTGTGGATCGACCTCAGACTTACCGAGCTATATTATAATAAGCACTTATACTTGGGAGTCATAAAATACTTTTGAGTCGTGTCAAGTTTTTATGCGCTATTGCTAGAGAATGTATTTATTTTATTTTGCCTTTTATTTTTATTTTTCATAAATTTTCATTTTCATTTTCTTATTTTTCCTTAAATACTACTCTACCCACAAAACTTTTCAGAATCATCACTTGCATCTCATATGGCTTTATTATAAACTTCTAAAATTATAAAACAATCCTTGAACAAAATTTCTCATAATAATTAAATTCGGACCTATAGATTTTAATTGTCTATATATTTGGACTCAATTTAAACAATTGGACTGAATGGACATGAATTTTTAATTTTATGCAATTTAATTTTAGTGTTTATTTTATTTTCTTTATATAGTTAGTTCTACCACCTAAATTGTTATTTAATTTTTGTTTAATTTTTAGTTTGTTTATTTTTATTTTTATTGTACATTTATATTACTTGTCATTTAATTTTCAATTTTTTTTTTGTAGTTTTCATTTTAATACATTACTTATTTGTTTTTATATCATCATTGTAACATAATCATCACTATTGTATGAGACATTGGTTTCGAATTTCAAGTGGCAGGTTAACTCGTACACTTCAATCACTACCACGAATCATGGAAGAGATTCAACAAGAAAATCTTTTGGGCCAAATTAATCCTCAACTTGATCAAGAAAATAACCATTCTCAATAAGATGCCCATGATTAGAATAAACTAAGAATGTTGAGGGATTACATGATTCTAATTAGAACTAGATCACCCTCGTGTATTGTATTCCCTCCAGAAACATCTCGATTCAACTTTAAACCAGGTATTATCTAACTTTTACCAACATTTCATGGTTTGAAATCTGAGAATCCATACTTGCATTTAAAAGATTTTGAGGAAGTTTGTAATACATACACAGACCAAAATTATAGCATAAATATAATTAGGTTAAAGCTTTTTTCCTTTTTCATTAAAAGATAAAGCTAAAAATTGGCTACAAAATCTTAGATCTGGATCAATAAGAACTTAGAATAACATGCAAGAATAATTTTTGAAAAAATTATTTCCACCTCATAGAACTAATTTATTTAAAAGACAAATTACTTTTTTTTATAAAAAAAAAATTGAGAAATGTTATACCAATGTTGGGATAGGTTTAAAGATTTACTTAATATATGCCCACACCATATTTTTGAAATTTGGCGATTGGTCACTTATTTTTATGATGGCTTAATACCCAAAGTAGACAAATTGTTAAAATGATGTGTAATGGTGAATTTAGAGATAAAAATCCTAAAGATGCACTAGATTACCTAGAACAATTAGCTGAAAATGCACAACATTGGGATATTGTTGGAACTTTTGAATTTTCAAACAAACCACAACCATCTCCATCTAGTGGAGGAATCCATAACCTTAGGGAAGATCATGATTTACAAGCAAAATGTGCATCCTTAGTTAGAAAAGTTGAAGCCTTAGAACATAAAAAGATTGACCAAGTAAAATATATTCAAGAAATTGCATGTAATATTTGTAGTTCTAATAACCACTTCACTCAAGATTGTCTAACTCTGCCTGCACTTAAAGAATGTCTCCATGATCAAGCAAATGACAATAATTTCTTTTAATAAGTCAAACCCATATTCACAAATTTATAATCCTAGTTGGAAAAATCATCCAAATTGTAGTTGGAGGAATAATAATAATGCACAATCAACACAAGTACCACATCTACAAAATTTTCAAAACTTTTAGCCTTATATACCATATGTTCCACCACCATGGAAAAATCTAGAAGATACAATGCATTCATTCTTTATAAAGTAAAATGTTATTAACAATCAAAATGCACAAACTTTTTTTTATTTAAATGATACTCTTGCTAAAATTGCTTATGCACTCACTATTCAAGAAAAAGGTAAATTTTCAGCCTAACCACAACCAAATTCTAAGATTCAATAAAATTTATCCACAGACAAACTCAAGTCATTTATAAGTCTTCGTAGTGGTAAGGTTATTGACAGAACTATTCCTGAACCTTGTGAAAATAAAGATAATGAAAATTCAAAGGGTAAGGAAGGACTAAATAAACTTACACCTAGTGAAGAAATAACTGGTGTTCCATCTGAACCACCATTTCCACAAGCATTGAATAAACCAAAGAAATAAAACCATTCTTCTGAGATATATGAAATTTTTAAGCAAGTAAAAATTAAGATTCTTTTGTTAGATGCAATTAAGCAAGTACCTTCATATGCCAAGTTTTCGAAAAACTTATGCACTATCAAGAGGAAATTGAAGGTAAAAAAAAAAGAGCATTCATGGCTGAACAAGTAAGTACTATTTTATCTGCTAGTAATACATTGAAATATAAAGATCCTAGTTGTCTTATTATTTCTTGTATTATTGGTGATCATAAAATTGAGCATGCTTTACTAGATCTTGGTGCTTGTGTCAATTTACTTCCATATTCAATTTATCTTCAACTTAATCTTTTCAACTACACTTGTCGATAGATTAATTAAAGTACCAAAAGGAATAATGGAAGATATATTAGTACAAATTGATAAATTTATATATCATGTGGATTTTATTGGCTTAGAAACTGAACCTATTGTGAATAATTACAAACCAATTACTATAATTTAGGGCCGACCATTTTTAGCAACTACTAATACTTTGATTAATTGTAGGAATGGTTTAGTGAATCTATTATTAGGAAATATGACTCTAGAATTGAATGTACTTAACATGTGTAGGTAACCTAATGAAGAAAATGAGAATGAAGATGAAATAGATGAACAAATAGAATTGCTTTAGTCTTATATAGAAGAAAATATTCAAAAAGGGATTTTTTCTCAACTTACTGATATTTGTTTGGTTAATTCAATTGAACCAATTAATTAACTTGAACTTGATACTTCTAATATAAATTCATTGTTTAATTTTGACGATATTGGAATCATTGGAAAGACAAAATAAAAGAAGCACCAAAATTGGAATTGAAACCATTAACTAAAGGATTGAAGTATGCTTTTCTTGGAGAATATTAAATTTGTCCTGTTGTAATTTTTTCCATTCTAACAAGCGAGCAAGAAGGTAAGTTACTATTCTTAAAAAGCATTGAAATGCGATTGGATGAACTTTAAATGATATTAAAGGCATCAATCCCTTAATTTGCACACATAGAATTAATTTGGAAGAAAATGCTAAAAGAAGTCAACAACCTTAAAGAAGATTAAACCCACATATGAAAGAGGTAATTAAAACTAAAGTCTTTAAATTGCTTGATGTTGCTGTTGTTAAAAATGAAAAAGGTGAGCTAATTCCAACGCGAATTACATCTAGTTGGCACATGTGCATTGATTAAAAAAAATTAAATAAAGCCACTAGAAAAGATAATTTTCATTTGCCATTTCTTGACCAAATCTTAGAAAAAGTAGCTGGACATCCTTACTACTGCTTTTTATATGTATACTCGGGTTATTATTAAATTCCTATAGCACTTGAGGATCAAGAAATGACCACATTTACATATCCCTTTGGAACATTTGCATTTAAAAGAATGCCTTTTGGACTTTGTAATACCCTTGCAACATTTCAAAGATGTATGCTAAGCATTTTTTTGTGACATGGTTGAACATTGTTTAGAAGTCTTTATGGATAATTTAACTATGTTTGGGAATTTTTTGATGATTGCCTTGATAATTTGGAAAAATTTTTAAAAAGATGTGTTGAAAAAGAACTTGTATTGAATTGGGAAAAATGTCATTACATAGTTACTTATGGAATTGTATTAGGTCATGCTGTATCTATTAATGGAATTGAAGTTGACAAACCAAAAATTAAAGTCATATCTAAATTGCTACAACCAAAAACAGTTAGAGATGTACGATCATTTTTAGGACGTACAGGATTTTATGAGAGGTTTATAAAAAACTTTAGTGATATATCCAAACTACTTTGTAACCTCTTATTAAAATATGTACCATTTGAATGAATTAATGATTGCTAAAAATCCTTTAAAAAATAATTTTTTTTTAATATCTACACCTATTATGCAATCTTCTGATTGGTCTTTACCTTTTGAACTAATGTGTAATGCAAGTGATTTTGCTATTGATGTTGTTTTAAGACAAAGAAGGAATGGTAATCCTTTTGTGATTTATTATGCAAGTAAAACTTTGGACGATACTCAAATGAATTATTCTACAATTGAAAAGAATTACTTACTGTAGTATTTGAGTTAAGTAATGTTTGTTCATATTTGCTTGGTTTTAAATCTATTGTTTTTACTGACCACGCTGCTGTGAGATTCTTGCCTAATTGGCATATGAGGTGTAGACATATTTTATTGGTAGTAAAACAAATTATTTTTGTAGATTATTCCAATGGCAACATCTTCGAGTAGACAATTTAAAAATATTTGTGTGCTTTCTTGGTTTCGTTATAGAAAGTATAAGGAGTTTGATGAGGCAGATATCGATCTTGGTCATGTTATAGCACAGAGTAAACTACAGCTAGTTTATGGAGGAGGTGACTAAGGATTATCAAAGCTTATCTCAGAAGCTGTTTTCATTAAAGGAAGCCAAATACTAGGCATCATCCTAAAAGCCCTGAAACCTCTAGGATGCCTACCTGGGTCACCAACTGGAGAGAAACTAATCGTCTTAGGTATTCAAGAAAGATTATCATAAATGCTAAATCATGCTGATGCATTCATCTTTTTGCTAAGAGATCTTGCAACTTTGGAGGCATTAATTACATTTGCATCTTGGGTCCATCTGAATATTCATAAAAAACCCATCGGTTTATTAAATATCAATAAATTTTATGATGGGCTTGCTAATATTTCTTAACCATGCAATTAATAATCATTTTGTTTCACCTACTGTTAAAAAACTCTTTATTTGTGCTCCTACTCCTAATGAGTTGACAAGTTCAGAGACCAGAGCCAAATCACAAGACCTTGGCATTAGATTGGTTGACCAATGATGATAATAGTAATAGTAGTAAAAGTGTAAATTAGATTTAACTCTTTATTTTTAAATATTTGTTATTACAGTGGTCATGTAATGTCTTATAAACTCTACTTCTTTACTTTAAAACATTGAGGACAATGTTTTATTCAATTTTGGGGTAGGGAATAGTTGAGAATTGTGTAATGAGTTAATCCAGGTGATGTTTTTACTCATTTAGATTGTAAAAATTAACTTTACTTAAATTTTGAGTCGAAGATGGCTGAATATGGAGTGTAGTGGCTCTAGAAACGTATCTTCTTAGTCCTAGAGTTCAAAAAAAAAATATTCATCTCCTTTTAAGCTTCTACAACTAATTCAGGTTTGATATTCTCTATCTTTTCTTTTATATTGGTATTTCCTTATATTTTTCGTACTTTTGCATGCATATCTTTAAATTATAGAATGTTAAGAATATGTTTAAATTAGGTTGGAGGGTGGGGATAATTGATGTAAATTATAAATATGTGTGTTTGTTTATTTTCTTGAAAAAAAATCTAAAAACAACAAATTTATTTTATTGTCTATGATGGTTGTATAAAAAGTTATTACTTTTTAGATGTATCCTAATAGCCTAGTTTATATTATATTCTGATTTTGAAATTCATAGTCAGGTTTTTTTCTCCTTTTTCTTTGAATTACTTAAATTTGTGAATTCTCCTTTGGTAATCACTAATGAAACTTATTTTTTTCATTTATTTATTTATATAGGTACTATTAAATCATTCTTCTCTCTCACACACACACACTATGACATAAGTCAGTGGGTTGTAAGTTAATTTTTTTTTCAATATTTGGTTCCCTTGATTTATCTGAAAAATATCTAAGGTGGTGGAAAATGTATATATTTTCAAAAAAAAATAAAAAAGAAAAATCAAAAAAAGAAAAAAATAAATAAATATGTTTAATTCTGCTATATCTGAAACCTGAGTAATTAAGTCTGTAAGGGTGTTTTAACACTTAGTGCCATAAGGCCAATTGGTCTGGGCGTCATTAGCCTAAAGCTCGCTACATAAGTTGCAGATATAGTGTTTGCTTATTTATCTGAAAATCCAAGTAATTAGGTCTGTTGGGGTATTTTAAAACCTAGTGCCCTAAGGCCAATTAGTCTGGGAGTCATTGACCCAAAGCTCACTACATGGATTAAATGTATAATATTTTAAATTGTATGAATAATCTACTGCATAATAAAATATTTTCTTTGATAAATCACTGAAACAAAATTATTGTTCTCTTTTAATGAAGCCCCATAACATTGTGTTAATTTCTTGAGCACAAAAGAAGATTTATCCTGGATAATGAGTGAATGACAAAAAGACTAAAATAAATTAATTTTAGGAGAATTTATTTATTTGATAGTTTAGAGACTAGATGAACAACTATTTACTTGCATGTGAATTTTATAAATCTTAATTTAATATAGCGCTTTAATTGCCAGGAGCTAGCAATAAGCTAGTTGGGGGGGGGGGTGCGATTAGTGTTAAAAATTGTAGGTTTTCTACGTAATATAAATATTATTTTGTGCTTTTATTATAATTTATATTTGTAATTATGTAATATATTATGAATTTCTAACTATATTTTTAATATTTGATTTTGTGTATTTTTGTGTGTTTTATTAGGTAAAAATAATAATTTCAAGCAATTCGAGACTCCTAACATTACGGATAGATATCGGTGGTCCAAAAAATTAAGCCATTATCGAAAAGAATTCCAAATTTTGTTGTAAAATTATAAGTTTTTACCATATTAGGTGAGGTAATTGTAATTGGATATGCTTGAGTAGATTGGGTTAAGTTTATATTTTATTAGTGAAACAAATGTAAGGTCATGATTTAATTAGTTTTGTTTATGTGTGTGGTGTGGATCAATCATAAATTAGTAGAAATAGAGAGGAGGGAGAACAAACTTCTCTACACCTTTTTCTTCACTTGTTTATCCTCAATTTCTTCTTCTCATCTCTCTTTGTAATGTTTAGTAAATTAATAAATAAATTTAGTTTTATTTTCAATTTTAGTTATTTGGTTTTTATGTATAATTTAATATTAAAATTATTTTTATTTCAGTTATGCTAGGCTAAATAATAATAAGTTAGAGTAAGGTGAAGCTCGTAGTAGGAAAATATGATTTAATTAAATTATATTTTTAATTATATAATTTAATTTATTTTCTAATTAATATTATCCATATCTAATATTTTGAAATTTTGATTTGTTGTAGACAAATAAGGGTATTTGGCACAATAAATTCTTAATATCTTAGTATAAAGTATGGTAAAATGGTATTTTGACTTAAAATGGAAAAATAATGATAATTTATACAATTAATCTTTTGGGCAATAATAAAATTCGATAAAAAGAATTTATTAAATTATGTTTTACTACTAAGAGTGGATCTAAACCTTAAATAATTTAATTATATAATTTTACTCAAATTAAGTTTCATATTTTTAATTTAATTTATTTTTTCATAGATAAATTAAAATAAACAAATTAAATCTTTCTTTTGTGGATCGACCTCAGACTTACCGAGTTATATTATAATAAGACACTCTTATATTTAGGAGTCGTAAAACACTTTTGAGTCATGTCAACTGCTGATGTGGCATTATTTTCTGACATGTTGTTGATCGCTGACGTGTCATTGACCAATGATGCGGCATTGACAGATTATGTGGCAAAAGTCTATTGGAGCGAAAAATGAGCTTATAATACATGTAGTGCATTGAATCATACTTGTTGACTTTTATGTTGACTAATAACATGGCAGTATATTAGGGAACTGAAAAATGCGCATGCCATATATGAATATACATGGAATGAAAACCTTGGTGATGTGTTCAAGTCAATCAAAGAGTGCCATATAGCACAATCTTGTGGGTCCGAATTGTTTTCTTCTGATGGCCATAATTTACTTGTTGTATCTAATTCATTTAAACTATTTTGTTTCACTTTCTCTAATTCATTTAAATTTTATTTTGATATATCATATACCGGTAGTAATAATCTTGTCTAAATATTGCACTAGTATAGCGACTCTCTAGTGCAAGATTATTAATATTTGGCACAGTGAGTGCTTTACACTAGATTTATTAGAGAAAAAACTTTCCTTTAATTTATGTGGTAGGTTTTGACTCATTATTTACAAAAAATTCATCTAGGTTAATTAGTGGATAGTCTTGCCACCTTATTAACAGTTATATTATTATTACCTAGCACAACGTGTTCTTGATACCACATTTAACATAAGATTATTTTTCTTAGCACAATAAGCACTTGATATCAATTTTATTAAATTTGGGTTTATGAGAAGTGGAAATACTCCCCTAATAAATTAATTCAAGCTAAGAAGGAATATTACGCCCATGACGAAATGTTGAGTGTGAATCCTGAGACACAAGCACTTTATTACATTGATTAATTTCTAATTTATTCCAACTATTTTAATTTAAATATTAGGATAAAATAAACAAAAGCTTTCACTACAAGCCCACAAAATAAAGAATAACAATAACTACATAATTAAAAACCACCTCCTATTGGGATCGACACTTATCACTATTAATCTATACTTCAATAGATTCGTGCACTTGCAAGTTCAATAAAATTTACACAACATTGTAATTGTTAATTACTAAGCTTGAATTGTTAATGATATGCTCTTATGATATTTTAAATTTTTGCATGCATTACTTGCCTTTTGAAATTGGATAAGAGGAGATGTTTTATTATTTAATTTTGATGATGTCAAAAGGAGGAGAACTATATGCATTTTAACCATGTTTTATGATAGAGGGAGCAATCTTGTATTTGATATCACGAGGTAATTATTTTGATGATAAATGGAGAGAAGATAATAAAATGTATTTTGAAGTGTATTTGATATTTTATGACATACTTAGGGGCAGTTTTAAATTATTATATATGTTATTTATGAATCATATATATCATATACAAGTTTATAATTGTTAGTTTGAATGTCAAAATACATAGAGTATTTGTCATCATAAAAAAGGTAGATTGTTGACCTATATGGTCATATGATATTTTGATTTTGATGATAACAAACAACATGTCATGAGAAAAATATAAAATGCATATATTTGACAATCTCACTAATTCTTAAAGGATAAAAATCATACATATGAGATAAAAATCAAGACACTCAAGGACAAAGACACAAAGCTCATCATGTCATGGTCAAGCTTTAAGGACACTAACTTAGGTGATTTCTCTTGTTACATTTCTTGTAAAGTTAGTACGATCATATTTATGCATGATTAAGTACTTAAAAGGTCAAGTTATTTTTTATGATATTTTAAATAAATTATTATTTTCATAATATAAAGGTTTTACACTTTAAGGAAAAGTGATTTCATGAAATTAGTTGTTTTTAAGTTTATATACTAAATTGAAAAAGTTTTGAGAACTTAGAAACAAGTATTGTTTTAGTTTCTAAAATGGACCTATCTAAAAAGTATAATAAATTTTTAGGCCATAATATAATTTTTTTGAGGGCTAAAAATAATTTTTTGAACAGTAGAGATAATTGTTTAAAATGTAGTGGCTAATCGTCTCATGTCCAGAAACATAGCAGCTAGCCGATAAAAGCAAGTAACTAACTATTTGTGGTAAATTTTTAAATTGATTTCTAACGGTAACTTGATCAACTACCACCTTATACAAGTGACTAACCGACTATTTGCCAAAAAAATTTCTAACGACTAGTTTGAAAATTTAAAGTATATAAACTGATACCAAACTCATTTTTAATAACTTCTTGAATTTCATTTGAGCAAAAATTAGTCAATACATCTTATCTTAAGTTTTTATTTCATCAATATGTATACATTGAGCTATAATTTGTATATTCACTCTAAAAGAGAGTATTTTTTGTAATCTTCAAATTCATTATCAAATTTGCATTAGCATAAGTGTGAGAAACACTTGGGGAAAGGTGTGTGTGAGTGAAACACCACTTATAAAGGTTTTTTTGATACCTAGGAGACTAATTGTAAAAACTTGAAGCCTTAGGATAGTGAAAATCCTCAAGCGTGATTTGCTTAGCTGTATGGACATAGGCAGGGTCTGCCGAACCATATTCTCTTTATCATTTATCTCTTTACTTATTCATTGGTTGAATTTACATTGATTATTGCTTAAAAAATTTGCTTGAATTGAATTGCTTAATTAATTGCATAATTTTTTAAATACCCAATTCACCCCGTAGGTTACACATTTACAATTCACTACTTTATTCTGATCTTCCTTTATTACTGCATCCACATTAGCCTTGAACCATTCTTTAAGAGGGTGGCAACACTGTTATTTTGTTGTAATTTTTCCTCCCAATGTTGAATGTAATTATGGTTGTCTGAATTTTCTATAATAGTGCACCACAGCTTCCGCTCTTACAATTGATATTTGTAAATCTTCTTTCTTATTATTAAAGATGATAAGATTCCTTGAATAATAACTAACCCAGTATAATGCAATTATTAGTTCCAACTCATATATGCTCCTTTTTTGTGCCATATCCAGCATAAAGCTAAAAACACCTTTGCTCTCCAATACTTTAATTTCTTGCCCATAGGGTGTGACCATCCTCATTTTTTAAGACAGTACAATTAATATGAGCATGAAACATAGTCTCTCCTCATTTTTTCTACATCTATAGCACTAAGGACTTTACAACACAATATTTTTCCAAAGATTTATTATTATAGGTAGTAAGTTTTTTGTTGCTCTCCATATAAAAATATTTTTTTTATTAGTAACTCTAAACACCAGATTATATTCTATAAAGATTATTAGTTGGTTTGGAAATTTTTTATTTAAAGCTACTTGATATCTACTCTTCACTGAATGATTTAATTAGATTTTGGTCTAAGAGACAAAACTAGCTAAACATAATAAATTTATAGTGAGAGGGTTGTGGTGCCTAAAGAAGTCGAGTTGTGTTGCTTGCCTGTACCTTTCTTGGAGTTTTCAGAAGAACAAAAGAAGAGAAGTGGCTGAAAAGAATTTGGATATGTGAGAAGTGGTGTTGTAAGCTTATTTTATCCTGGAAAAATAAAGAAAGTAGGTTAGACATGGAACCAACAGTGGCTTGCGATCAAACTCTAACGCTCAAGTATGTTTTCGGATGATTTTAAATGTTAAAGTGTTGTGCAAATTTTATTGAACTCGCAAGCGCACCAATTTATTAAGTATATATTAATGGTGACAAGTATTGATCCTACGATGAGGTGAATTTCAATTGTATAGAGCTATTACTATTATTATTATTATTATTATTATTTATGGGCTTGTGGTGAATATTTAATATATTTTATCCTAAAATTTAAATTAAAATGGTAGGAATAAATTGGGAATTATATAATGTAATCAAGTGTTAGGGTCTCAGGATTCACACTCAAGATTTTACCATGGGCTTAATATTCATTTTTAGTTTCATTTAATTTATGAGGGGGGTATTTTCACTCTTCATAAAATTAACTCTAATAAATATGATATCAAATGCTCATTGTACCAAGAAAACTAATCTTTTATTAAATGTGGTATCAAGAATACGTTGTGCCTGGTAATAATAATCTAACTGTTGATAAGGTGGTAAGATTGTCCACTAATTAATCTAGATAAATTTCTGTTAACAATGAGTCTAGATGAACCATAGAAATTAAAGGGAAGTTTTTCCCTAATAAATCTAGTAAAAAGTACTTATTGTGCCAAATAGTAGTAACCTTGCACTAGAGAGCCGGTATACAAGTACAAAATCTAGGCAAGATTATTACTATCTATCAACGATAAATCAAAATAATTTAAATAAATTAGAGAAAGTTATAATAAACTTACCAAATTAATCTTATGGGTCATGTTGAGGCTTCACCTTTATCCCAAGCTTGAAAATAAATTAGCTGCTCATTTATAACTGTGGGTGAAATGAATATTTTATTAAAATACATAAAAAAATATAAGTTAGAGAAGGAATTATAGAAAATAGAGTTCAGAAAGGGTAGTCCCCTATTTATAGATACAACAAGTAAATCATAGCCATTGGATGAAAATAATTTGGATGCCCACGATTGCGCTACGTGGCACTCTCAGATTAGATGGAGCACGTCACCAGAGTTGTCATTCCGTGTATATATATGTACGGTACGCACGTTTTTCAATCCAATAATATGTTGTGACGTCATCAGTCAACGTAAAAGTCAACATGCATGATTCAGTATATTGCATATACTATAAGTTCATTTTTCGGTTTAATAGCCTTTGGCCACATATCCGTCAATGCTACATCATCGTTCAATTTCAAGTCAGCAGTTACCACCACGTCAGTAGTCAATGCTACTTCAGCAGCCAAAGTCACGTCAACGGAGCCCACTAAAATTTTTAAATTATGATTTTACCTTTTATGTCATTCCTAATATTTTTAGCTTTTTTGAGTAAAAAAATGTTCTCCATTTTGTTGTTTGACTTCTTGTTTATTTTAAAATGATCAAAAAGGTCCTGAAATATATAAAGTAATAAAAAATACACAAAATCATATACAATCATAGTTCAAAGAACCTAAAATACATAAGAATGAAAATTTTGGTGAGACTTAAAGTGTAAAATAATGATTTTACCTTTTATAAATATACACTCTGTAGCACCCAATATTAAGAGCTCGCTAGCTCTCAACAATGGTAGTCGCTAGAGATTGAAGAAGAGCCTTTGTCCTGTGGTGTATTGTTATGTTTAGAATGGTTTAGTTAGAAATAGAAAACATAAGCTTCTTTATATGGAGTTCCCTGAGGTAGTCTTGTCACCATGCCACTTAGCACAATTTCATTGGCAATTTTCTCTCTCTATATACAAATATATTCTTGTCCTTTAGTATTTGTGATAGTTTTGGGACTTTGGAGCATCCCTGAAGAATAAGTTGGCTCATAATTTACACAATTTATATACACGTACATGTGTTGGATTCTGTTGGGTGATCTAGCATGCCTTTATAGTGGTTGTTCTTCAGTTGCTGGCGTATCAGATAAGGACAAATGGTTCTAACTACTTTCGTGGTTGTTTTTGGCTTTTTATAAGTGTGGTATATTGCTGTTCCTTTTTTTTTTTAGCAAAATATCTCTTCATTGGTTCCTTTTTTTCAATAAAGGAATCAATATTCTGTTTGGGTGATAATGACATTTCCCGCACCTCATATTTTGGATATTTTCTCTAACTTTCCTACCATTAACATTATGAAATCTATATACTTTTATAATCTTTGGTGTACCTGCAATAGGCCAATTTGCTATCGGTAACTTTTTTTTTATTATTGGTTTCTATTAACATGCGGCATTGTTTGTTTGCTTTTCATTTTCTTCCCAAAAGCTTAGTATTCTCCTTGTTTATCAAAATTCTATAGGGGCTAATCTAGGCTTAAGACTGTTGCTAGTGAATCTTTAAAATATATTGTGCATATTCTCACATAAAGTTTTGTTGAATCAACAATCATTTTCATCTATTATTATCTTCTATTAACTCAGATACTTTAGATTATAAAGATAATTTTGGAAGAAAGAAAGGCTTAAAAGTCTTGGTAACCAACAATTGTGATATATCTGAGGACTTTTTCTATGTTTAATCTCATCTCAATCCCTGTTGAATGATCTATCTCCCTCAAAAAATGCTTTGCCATATATAAGGTGGTTTTGATCCTAATTTTGCCTTTAAAAAATAAGTGCTTTTAAAGTACCTGGCTTGTAATACCTTTACCATTAAGGGTTCTGGTTTTAAATAATTCTACAACCTTGTATGGGCACTAAAGCTTGATTCAAACTGGTTAAGTTTTTTAAAACAAACCCACCTATGCATTTTGCCCTATTAGGATCGAAGCTAAAGTAATTGGTTAAAATAGCTCTTTGAGCACCTCGACTATTCTTTGTCATAGTTTGGGTACCTCAAATCAACTCAGTTGTAGAACAAACAAAGAAGCATCAAGCAAAGTCTCACGCAATAGCAAACATTAAGAACAGAAGGGAGTAAAGATAATAATATAAGAGATTTACGTAGTTTGGCTTTGTTAAGCCTATATCCATAGGACAAACACACACTTATCGAATTTATTAATCATCAATGATTTTATAATAGAAATATAATCATTCTCAGAGGTTACCAAGTTTACAATTTCTCCCTCTCTTTGAAAACTATTCATCTAGTTCTTTTAAGTGTTTCCCAAACCCTAACCATTTTATTCTGCAGTTGCATCTTCGCTTTCTTCTTCTTAGCTTCAACATAGAGTAACTCCCTTATTAATAAAACACATAATAGCTACCACAACAGTTACCTCTCATCCTGGTTACTTATCCAAACTTTAAGAGGTATAGGTAATTATCTAATAATCATGTGCAATTCCAATCACACATAAAGCTTAAATAACTCTAATGTCTGTGTTGATGTGGTTATTAGTGACTGATACCAGCTCAAAGGGTTTGATGAGGTTATTGGTGACTGATACCACCTTAAAGGGATTGGAATTTCCAAAGAGAAAAATTAGATCCCTTAAAGCTAGGGACGAAGGCTATCAGGTAAGAATTCAAGAACCCTTGAGATGAGAAATATGAAGACCTCAATTTAAATCATGACTGAGTCAAAAGCCATGAGCCAATTATGCTAAAATGTTGAGATAACCTTATCACTAGGAGGGAATCACTGAAACACTACAAAAATTAGTAAGGAGGTTGGCTATAAAGCCACTACACCCACTACGCCCCTAAAGGTATATTTAAGAAAACATCATCATAAAAAATGTATGAACACTTTAAAAATTGAAACTCACTTCATTTAACTTTAAAAAGCACTCTATTGACTTGGGCACGCCGTAGTCCACCACATTTAGCGCCACTTCTTATTTTCTTATTTGTTATTGTTTGTGCAAGTTACCTCAATCTATTTTACATGCTCGACCTTATGTAAGAAAAAAATCAAGTGTCAATAGTTGAGATTAAAAGGAGAGCTTATACCAACACAGTTCTGAGCCAATCATGATGTAATCTCCAGTAGAAAGAAATTTAGTCAAAAAATACTAATTCGAATTAAGTAGAGTCACCACTACCACCAGACCACAAATTTCATGCCAAGTCTGAACTCGGAGGCTATGTTCTAGCCTAATGCAACTAAAGTGGGATAATCGATTTAATGGAATGGGAATAAGAATGGAGCAACGGATGCAAAAAAAATAAAAGATAGAATTAAGGGGTTAATTTTAATTCTGATTTAAGTGCACCAGGTAACCACTAGGAAGGAAATTCAAAGTGGGATGAGACAACAAAGTTAATAAACTGGCTAAAAAGTCAAACACTGTAAAAGTTTGAATTATCTGGCCTAGTTTCATAAAACGTGGAGAGCATAATAATGAATTTGAGGTTAAAATAGAAGAACTAGAGTAAAAATTTGAGCAAAGGGAAAAGAGGGCCTAAATTTGAGGAATGAGAAGCAATGTTTATAAGAGTACTGAAGATTGAGAGAGAGTGGATATCATATAACCGTCATTTCCAGACAAAATCATGGAAACGTCCTCGCTTTTAAGGTGTATATTTCCACAAACGGGTGTATATAACTGTTAAAGGGACCCAACTGACCATCTGGAATCATATAAGTCATGGATGGAGTTATGGGGGCTTCAAAAGTAATCATGTGCAAAACATTTTCACTCACCTTAACGAGATCAACTAGAGAGTAGTTTAGACAACTAAAGCTAGAGAGTCTCAAAATAATGTGCGGTATAATTCGTTAGAGCAAAGCAACAAAAAAAGCTACCAACTCACTATTTGTTAGTCACCCAATATACTGATGAAAGCCTCAGGGTTTATTGTCATGTGCTTCAATACAGAGGTAGTACAAGCAGAAGGGCACAATGATAAGTTAATATTAATAGAAATGATGGTGGGCCTTAAACTAGGAAAATTCCATTAGTTACTTAAAAAAAACCACCTCGAACTTATCGTGACCTGCTGCACAAGGTGCAAAGATTTTTAATTAATGAGAACTCTATTATGCCAGGCATGGATTTGAACCACCACCAACTAGAAGATTGCCCAACCTTAAAAGAGCACAGAGGGATCAAAATTTTTCAGTTGATAAGTCACATGAATGCTACTCCTTACTAGACAGAACTTAACTGATATTTCATTTGTAGTTCAACCATTTTAACCTAATGAACACTACCAAAGAACATATCTTAATACATATAAAGAATAAACCTTATCTTAAATGGCTGGGCTTATTAATTACCCTACTTAAAAAATGAGACACTTCGAGATATTGTTACTTCTACAAAGATCATGGCATGACACCTCAGAATAATGTGGACTTAAAGAGCAAATTGAAGAATTGATCAGATAAGGTAAATTGAATTAGTTCATTAAAGATACTAACATTAAAAAGAAGCCTAGAAAATATAAAGACAACAAAGAAAAAGAGAAAGCTTCAATCCAGATCAAAATAATTTTCGGAGGACTACCAACAAAAGGTATGTCACACAGGGCAATCAATCTTCAAGCTAAAGAAGTGATGCATAACTATCACCTACAGTTAAAATTTTAAGTTGTGCCATTGAGATCACCTTATGGAGACAGAAGTAGCAGGTAAAATTACTATAATGGCGGCTAACTGTTAAGTACACCAGATTCTGGTGGATAGTGAGAGCTCTACTAACATACATACATGAACATATTTTGAAAAATGAACATCAGAAAAGACAAGCTAAGGGATTAAAACACCCATGATGGGTTTTAGGGGGAGAAAATATGACAGTTGAAGTGGCTATACAATTACCAATTACAATATTTGAGGCAGCAGATTAAGTAACATATATTGTTGACTCCTTGGTTGTAGATTGCCATTTGTTTATAATATAATTATAGAAGATGTTTCTTGAATTTTATCAAAGTGGTTACGTCTACCTATGCTTTGGCTATCAAATTCTCGATATGAAATAGAGTGGGTACGATTAGGTGAGAGTAATAAACTGCCAGAAAGAGTTATGCCCCAGCTATAAAAATTATCAGCCTCAAGGTGGGAGATTTACCGACCTCATCAGAAAGGTAGAAAAATCAAGTTCTTTGCCTTGAAAGAGGAGTTTTTGGAAAATAATTTACTATTAAACATAAAGTGTTAATAGACGAAGGGAGTCTTGACGAAGATAAAATCTCTACTAGGGTATTAAAAATTAAAGAAAGCCTTGACGAAAGAAGTGGCCTTAGTAATTTTCTTAAAAGAGAATAATGATGTGTTTGCATAGAGTTATGTAGACATTCTGGGAATATCACCAGATCACATAATGCACTCCCTGAATTTCGATCCAGAATATTCACCAATTAAACAAAAAAGGTAGACTTTTAACTAGAAGCATAATAAAGTAATTCAGGCAGAGGTGGAGAAGCTATTATAAGCTGGGTTTAACAGGGAAGTTCTTTACCTCGATTAGATTTCTAATATTGTTTTGGTTAAGAAAGCAAATGGACAGTAGTGCATGTTGTCCCATAAATAACTTTCCACTTCCTAAAATAGACTAGTTAGTTGAATCAACTGCTACTAATGGATAACTAACTTTTATGGATGCTTTTTTAAGTTATAACCAAATTCAGATATCTTTAGTAAATCAAGAGAAAACAACATTTATAACAAATCATGGGTGATATTATTACCGCGTGATACCTTTTAGATTAAAGAACGCTGGAGCCACCTCAACACCTTATAAATGCCATGTTTAGGGATCAGATTAAGAAGACAATAGAGGTCTATATTGATGATATGCTTTTTAAAAGTCAAATAGTAGCTGATCATATACACCATCTTGAAGAAACATTCAGGATCCTCTAAGAGTATCAGATGAAACTAAACCTAAACAAATGCACATTTAGGGTAACTTTAGGCAAGTTTCTTGGTTATTTAGTTTATAATTGAGCCCTGTCAAGGTGTGTGCAATATTAGAAATGAAATCCCCTTTTATCAAGAAGGAAGTACAGAGTCTGGTAGGAAGATTGGTTGCTTTAAGCCATTTCATTTCGCGGCTGACAAATAAATACCTCTGTTTAAAATTATTAAGTGCTCTCACGACTTTACTTGGACTGATGAATGTGAGATAGCCTTTGGGACATTGAAAAATTACATCATACATTCTCCAACCTTAGCAAAGCCTCTGGAAGATGATGAGTTGAAATTATACCTGGCTATATCAGAAGTGGCTGTGAGTGTAGCTCTATTGAAAAGTAAAGGGGATGCCCAATTTACAATCTACTACATTAGTATTGCATTTTTCAGAGTTGAATCTACTACCCAAATTTTGGAAAACTAGCATTGGCATTGGTTGTATCAGCTAAAAAATTATGACCATACATTTTGGCCCACACTATCAGGGTTCTAATAAACACTCCATTCAAGAAAGTATTATTAGAGACCAGGCATTTCAGGAAGGATGCTTGAAAATGTATTTTATATCATTATATGCTCTAATTAAGTGCATTATTATACGTGATTAAATAGCTCAAATTGTAGAGATGATTGCTATAACAGAAGAACTGCAAAGAATGAAAAAGAACTGAATTGCATAAGGAATAAACTAAATCTGAAGCAGAGAAGATGTTATAGATATTGCTACAGTAATCCTGCAGCACATAAATAGAAGACTAATAAAGACTACACGTGTTAACTAATAGAGCCTAGTACAGCAGTTACTGCACTCTAATTATTATGTGAAAATAAAACAGTGACAAATGGTACAAAAAATTATGCGGTCCTAGGTTGTTAAAAGGTGACATGTGTCTATATATTTTTTGTTGCACTAATCCCAAGATATAAAAAGAGCACATGTGAGAAAAGAAGAAAGTCATCACATCAAAAAAAAGGAAAAAAGATATTTAAGGGTTGTAATAGAGGAATTTTGTGGAGAAGAATGATAGATCACCAAAGTTTTAAAAAGTGACACTTTGATTTTTGTGTTTCTCAACTTTTATTTTATATTTGTTTGTGTTTATAGAATAAAATAGATTTCGTGGCTGAATTCACCACATCCTATAAGTGAGAGAAACAGAGACCTAATTATGGAAATTATATGTTGACAACTCAACCAACTCCCATGGGAGCAGTGTAAGATTAGTATTGATCACCCTTGAAGGAACCAGCTACCTTATTCTATCAAATTTGAGTGTAAGGCTTAAAACAACAAAACAAAGTATCAAGCTTTAGTTGCTAGCTTGAATTTAGCAATCGCGATGGGTGTAAAATGAATCTCCATTTACAGTGATTTACAATTAATTATGAATCAAGTTTATAACTGATTCCAGGCCAAAGAAGAAAATATGAAGGCTTATTTAGATAAGGTAAGACCGCTACTAGAAAATTTTGAAAAATGGCAATTTACTCATATCTTTAAGGTGGAAAGCTAGCATGATAATGTGTTAGCAAAGTTAGCATCATCTTCACCAGCTAAATTCGTTATATTGGACAAAATTAAAGTGGTAAAGTCACCCAACATAAGCATGGGATTGTTAGTATTACCAGAAGCCTTCTGTGATAACTAAATGGACCCAATCATAGCTTACTTGAAGGAGTAAGGTTACTATAAGACAAATTTAAAGCGAGGAAATTTGGAATTCTAGGAGCTAGATATGTAGTCATTAGGGAAATGCTTTATAAGAAAGGTTTCTCAATGCCTTACTTGAAGTGTATACTTCAAGAAGAGGCAGAATATATTTTGAGGGAAGTACACAAAGGAATATGTAGTAGCTATACAGTAAGGAGATCTTTAACATGAAGAATTATTAAGCAAAGATAGTATTGGCCAACCTTGAAGAAAGATTATGTTAATTTCTCAAGGAAGAGTGATAGATGTAAAAAAAAAAAAAAAAATCCATTTTACTAAGACAACCACATCAAATGTTAGCCCCAATCAATAGCCCATGGTTATTCGCGTAATTGGTAATAAACTTTATCAGTCCTCTTCCAACAGTAAAAGGATAAGTGAGGTATGCCATTATTGCGATTGATTACTACAATAAAATAAGTTGAAGCAAAATTACTTGCAAAAATCATAGAAGAGAAAGTGATGTACTTCGTGTGGAAAGTAAAGATTTGGCATCCCTCACACCATTGTCTCTGACAATAGTAAGCAATTTAATAATTCAAAGTTCAAAGAAATCTGCTCCAACTTGGGAATATTGAATTCATTTTAGTCTCCTAATCATCCTAAGGCCGATGGATAAGTGGATGTAATTAATAAGATCAACAAGCTCTACTTGAAAAATAGATTGAAAATTTTGAAAGGTGCTTGAGCAGAAGAGTTACCAGTTGTGCTATGGACCTATCGGACATCAATACATACTTTGTTAGAGGAAACTCCTTTCTTTCTGGCTTTTGGTGCTGATGTCGTAGCCCCAGTCGAGGTAGGACTTAATATACAGAGGATCACCTACAACCGGTTGGAGGAAAATTAAAAGCTCTTGGAGATAGATAAAGATCTTTATTGAAGAAATAAAGAAAAATACCACGAAAAGGTTAGCAGCATACCAAAAATCGCCAAATATTACAACATCCGAATTAAAGTACAAGGGTTCTTACATGGACACTTGGTACTAGAAAAGATAAAAATAGTTAGAGTAGATATATATATATATATATATATCTATATGTGTGTGTGTGTGTGTGTATAGGCCCCAACTGGGAAGGTCCGTACAAAGTCATTAAAGAAGTGACTCTATGGACGTATATTATGGCATAAGTAAATAGAAAACAGCTAACTCTACCATAGAATACAAAGCATCAGGCTTTACTATATATGAGATATCAACAAGGTTTTTCTTTTCTTTGTTATCGCTTTTAGTGATTTTCTTTGAAAGGTGACAAGTTAAAAAGTTTTCGTGTTTGAAATGTTAAATGTAATAAGATGTTAGATGTTCACATTTTTTTTTATGGCTTACACTAGTATCACCTACACTAGGTAGGTCAGTTTAAACTAGGGGAAAAGTCTTCTAAGTCATTGTCAGTTGTTTATTGTCTATGGCTTTAGACTTCACACTGGATTCATTTGTGCTAGGGGAAGTCTTATTACAAATTTAATAAAATAAACGCCCATATATTCATAAGTATATTTATGCACTTCATATTTTATATTATAACATTATGATAAGATATAGTATGGGATCCCAGAGTAAAAATCAAAATACTTTATGAGGCAAGGATGTTACAGCCCTTGAAATACAAAAAATATAGCATTAACAGGTAAAAATTAAAATGCTTTAAAAATACAACCTTACCAGATAAGAATAAAAACTCCGTACGAGGAAAGGATTTTATAGCCCTTGAGGTACGAAAAATACAGCCTTACCAGGCAATAATTAAAACATCTTATGAGTCAAAGATTGTACAATCCTTAAGGTACGAAATATATAACCTTATGAGGTAAGAATTAGAATTTCTTACGAGGCAAGGACTTTATAGCCCTCAAAGTGCGAAAAATACAGCCTTACGAGGTTAAGAATCAAAATGCCTTATATGGCAAGGATTTTACAGCCCTTGAGGTGCAAAAAATACAACCTTACAAGACAAAAATCAAAACGCTTTACAAGGTAATGATAACACAGCCTTAATAAAGGCTTCAATTAATCTGCCCTAATCAAAATAAGAATTATATAACCTCAATCAAGGCTTGAAATAGATCGCCCTAATCAAGGCAGGAATCATATAGCCCTATTCACAGGGCGAATTACACTACCTAAATCAGGTAAGAATCATACAGCCTTACAAGGCAACTTTCTTTCTTTTGAAAACTCTTAGATTACCAATTAGATATCTTGCTTAGGACTCTAAGCTTGATATCATCAAAGAAGCTAAAATTTATAACCATAATGTTACAGCCTCATATATTTTTTCCCATCTAGACTAATGAATTGATTTCTAATCAGATTTTGAATTCCATTAGAATATTGCAATTACTTTGTGAACATTCTCACATAACCCTTTTAGCTGCTTAAACTCGATCATAACATAAGTACGAATTACTGAGCTACTACTTTGATGAGCACCTACTTTCTTCCTTTTGAAAACTCTTACATTGCCAATTAGGTATCTTGCTTAGGACTCTAAGCTTAATGTCATCAAAGAAACAAAACTTTTTCTTCTCCACCATAGAAGGAAATTCAAGATTCATTTTATTTTTGGACTCAACTTGAAGCTAGAATAGATTCTATATTGTGGTTACCTATGTTGGATGTGTACTTTCATTGAAAAACATAAAGGATTTTTAATAATTGAATATTTAACCTGATTCAACAACATAGCCATCAAATATGTTTTTTTTTTTAATTTGAGCAATCCTCAATAGTAGCACTTGCAAAAAGAGGTATTGATAACTCTTTGCTGAATTTCAACCTTAGGATCAAATTTTTACTCTTAGTTGAGGTTAGAAGATTTGAAAAAACATCTATACACAAAATTAAAAAAGCACTAAGACAAAAGGCAACCATATCTTAGACCTCTTTAAGGTTAAATTAGGCCTTTAGCTACACCATTAACCAATATTAAGAAAGAAAAAAGTGGTAATACATCTCATTACCAAATCTACTCATTTTGTCGAAAACCCTAATTATTTCATTCGATAATTTACGAAATTCCACTATAATTTATCATAAGTCTTGCTAATGTCTAATTTTAAAGCCACAAAGCCATTTTTTTTCTAGTGGTGGGATTGAATACTTGGATCGAATCAGTATAGTGACATTCTAGTTGGAAAAGGATTCTCTCTATCACTCGAGCCCCTTCACCTCCTTTAGTTAACCTACAAGAGGAGTAAAATCTCGTTAAGAAACTTAAGGAGGAAATAAGGCTTTTAAGAGTATAGTGCAAAGACTAATGCACTCTCTTCACTCACTTTATAGAAAGGTACAAAGATAACTATTCCCGAAGGCTATTAGCATAAGAATGAAATAAGATAATCAGGAAATGACTCTAGGTAAGAAGTTAGGGCCACATTTGGAAGGTGATTATGCCTTATTTTGTGTACACACTTGTAACTAATGTTTACTGGGATGAATTTATTTGGATTAAAGGTAATTTCAGTGGATGAGATTATAAAATGCAAAATATATTTTAACTTATTAACTATTTTCTTAGCTATTATTCTGTAAATAACATTGCATAAGCTAATAAGTTTGAAATCCACTACTCTCTTATGTTTTATAATCTTATGAATTAAGGCAATGTTACCTCCTTTATTTAAAATGTAAAGACAGGTGGATATAACTCTCTCGCTAATAAATTTCAAGTGTATTTAAAAGAAAACAATCAGTAATCCTTTAGGACTTGGAGCTTTTATTAGATAAATCTAATTCAAAGCTGTAAATATACCCTCCTCTGTATAAGTCTGGCTCAACTGATCAAGCTTCTTTCTTCCTTCTATCAAAATCATCCTTACTCTATAGCTTTAAATCAGCCATCCAATCGTTTGCTTTCTTTTTGAATGAAATTAAAGGATTCTTGCAATTTCATCTACTACTATCCACTTACTTTTGTCTCACAATCTTTTTAATACCTCTCATATTGACTCCATTATACTCATAATGAATTGATGAAGGTTTTTCTACTGTAATTTACCACTTTATCTTTTTCCTCGACTTCTGTTAATATTGGATTATGGTAAGATGTCCATGGCACATGATTTGTAGCTGTATTTTCATAGAACAAATTTCCCCAATTCTTGGAACAAAAAAATTTATTTTGCCTTTCCCCTACTAAATGAAGGCAACCTTATAAGATTATGTACAAGGGTATCCTTTATAGTTTTAATCACTTAAACTATAAAATCTAATGGCCTTTCTGAATTCTTTTATTGCTGATATACCTCTTGGCCTTTCTGAATTCTTTCATTGTTGATATACTTCAATCGCTCTCTGTCTTTTCATTTAGCTATAAAATTAAATCCTACAAAAAGCCTAGAGAATGATGAGAGGCCTACTAATCTACAAAACAAAGTCCATATATAGTGCTTTTTAGTTAATTTAGGATGCCTATACAAGCCAATACACCTTTAGTAATTTCATTTTCAATATGAACAATATCATTTACGTGATGCTTATCATATGATTTTATATCTACTACTATTTTACAGTTCCACAATAGTCTTAAACCCCCCTCTAAAACCACTTCTATCAATAGTAAATAAGCTACTAAACTTTAAATCCTCACTTTTATCCTTCATTTACTTAGAAATCAAATTGGTCTTATATAGAATATGAACTGTGGTCAATGCACATAAAGAATTTTTTTTAACTTCTTAGAATGCTTTGTTATTCCCCAATCCCTGAACATTCTAACTTATGATCTTCATGGCTGTCAACAAGGCTACCACATTGTCAATTTTTACATAAGCATTGGTACAAGTATAGTCTCTCTATTACTCTAGGGCTTTTTCCAACATGCTGAAAATCATAAGGATAAGCCTAAACCTAAAGCTCAAGGAGTATAGTTCCAATTCAAACTACCTAGAGAGAAGCCTATCAGAGTCCTAGCTATCAGGGTTTTTCGGTGAAAGCGCGTGTTCTTAGATTCGATTCTAATAAGAATAGGAATCGGCAAATCTTTAACCTCAATCTGTACTTAGCATTTGGAGAAGAAGATAAATTTTGCTAAGTTATACTGCCCATTCTTTTCCCTTTTATTTTTCTTTTATGCTTGCCCAAAAAAATTCTACATTGGGCCTTTTTGTTGTTTTTGGTTCATCCTTGAGCCTATTGGACTTTTATGCATTTCTAGCATGTAATTTACATTTTCATTTTTTGAGCTTTATTATACTTCTCTTCTACTTATTTACTTCTCCTCTATTTGATTTATTTTAGCATGTATTTGGGCTTATTTCTATAGGGAGCCTCACTTTCATTAGGCTAAACACAATCACCTCAATTTATCCTCCATTTAGCTTATGGTGTGAGTTTCAATTTCGGTTTCCCTCTCAATAGGTTTATCACTTCCCATCTCATTTTGGTTCCTTTTCAATGTAAAATTAATTCCAACTATCTCCAGTAATTTTTTCCTATTTTGATTTGACATATTTGAAGTATTTTCTTTTTGGGATAGATCTTGACTTTTACTCAAATTTTCTCGAATTCAGACTGGTCTTTCATTTTCACTTAAGTTACCATGCTTTTCTTGTACCACTATTATTGGGAAAGACTAACCTATTATATTCGCTCTGTTTTTCCACTTTCTTTTCTACTATTTTGTTTAAGCATTTTTACCATTGCAGGGCCTTTATCCATGGCCCATATGTTATTTCCTCTTTCAATTGATTTTTTTAATCAGCATTCTCTTTGTCGTCAGGCCTTTGGCCTGGTGGTTAAAATTACTGCCTTCCAAATTGAAGGGCAGTAGTTCAAACCCCTACGAGGGCACTATGGAGTTATTTCCTTCCTCAACTATTGATTGAAAGCAGTCTGCTTCCTTACCCAAAATGTGAGAAGTAGACATTTCTTAAATATTAGTAAGAGCTCAAATCTAGACAGTACCTCAAACGAATTAATGTAAACTAGTACTAGTCATAGTCTGATTTGTAAATATAAGTTAAATATTAGTTATATTCTCATGTAATATGAGTTGTAATCTTGATCTTGACTAATGTAGCAAAAAACATAATAAAAATCTAGTAGCCTTTCATACCATACTGGCATGGGAATCTCCTTGTCTTTCTTATCTTAATTTTCTTCTTCATCTTTTACATCCCCATTTTCATATTACTCCTTGATGTCCATCTCATTTTCATTATCTTACTTTAAAGATAGAATCTTTATCATTGGTTGAGTGATATCTACAAAGATAGGAAGCTTGATGTGCTTGCCAAAACATATGTCTGTAACATCTATGAAAACCTTCTCAACCCTTCCAATAGCTTTATTAAGCCCTCATGTCATCCTTATATCCACGCACATAGTGGTTAAATTGAAGATTTTAACCTAAAATGACATGTGAGTAATATTTGTGTTATTACTTCACCTACATTTACTGGTTTAACCAAAATAATTAGTGCTTTGTCAAAGTGCCATTGCCCCTTTGCTAACACTTCCATTTATCTGCTTTATTTCCAAATTGAAACATAAAATATACTCACCCAACTCTTCAAATTTGACTTTCTTCATTATTTCCTATACTAGTAGCAAATCTATTTTAAAGCTTTGTTTCTTCACTTCTCAGTTCAATAGCACTTTCCCTACCAAGAAACATGTAGTTATTTCTCCCTTTTTTTCCTTCATATTGCTTTCATTTATTAGTTAGCCCCTAATTATCCATCTATTAAGATAGTGCTGAAAAACTAAAAGAAATTTTTGGGACTTTATTCACTACCCACCCACTAGCTATTAATTTATTTCACTCTACCGATCAGGCAAAAAGAGGTTAATTTGTATAAAGAGTGAAAACTTTGAAAACGCTACTTAAAACATCCAACACTTAGTGAGTAACTTGAAGAGCCATAATAGGCCACTTTAACTCCGATTCTTTTTTTCTTTTTTGTAAGAACAATAAAAAGGAAGAAAATATCTATTAGTAAGAATTAAACCCTGAAGCTTATTTTTCATGACAATAAAATTAAAGTAGATTTCCTAGTACCATTTTTTTCATTTACAAAAATTGAAAAAAATGAAAAAATAATTATTGCTCTATCTATAGTGTCCATTATCTTAGTTTTCTCACTATTAAAATTATAAATGGATATTGTGCACATCTTTTGAAAATGGGAAAAGTAAATAGAGTTTTAAATTTAAGGAACATGTGCTTATAAGAGATATGATTGAGTAATCAAAACTACCTATTTTCCGAAACTATGCTTAACTTATCCTTTTTGTAACTATCTTTCTAAGAAAAATAAGAAGAGAAAAAATATTTGTTAATAAGACTTAAACGCTAAAGCTTCTTTTTCATTACCATAAAATTAAAATAAAATTTTTAGTACTTTTTTATTATTTACAAAAATCGAGAAAAAAAATGAAAAAATGATTATGGTTGTATTTGTAGTGTTGGTTATTTTAGTTTTCTCACTATTAGAATTATAAGTGGATATTCAACTTCTCTACTTCAGAAACTTAAACTAACAGTTGCAAAATTCTTCATCATTCCTTTCATGCATAATGTTTTCTCAAAGAGTTTTAGCATTTTATTCTAAATTCTTCAACTTTAATTAGTGAATTCTCTCTAATTGTTGGTGCTATGAACATAAGAAATGTATTTTTGGACTTGAAAGTGTTTTGAAAATATTTCTTTAATATAATTAGAATATTAATCTTAATTACTTGAGAATGATTCTTTTATTTAATAAAAATTTGGTATGGTCTTTAAATAAAGCTATGGCTACTAGGATTGTTGTCATTTGAGTTTGATGATTTTAGAGTTTGTTGGTAAAATGTTAAGCTATGTTTTGTTTGATGCCTAGAATGGTTATAATACTAAGGGAGGTTCATATTCTGATTAAATCATTTAGTAGACTTTTGCTTATTAAGTTAGTAATTTGTTAATTTTTAGCTTTATCTATTAAAATTCTCGATCTTGGAGGTTTAGTAATTCGTTTGTGGGGTTAATGATTTAGGTAGAATTAGGAGCATTCAAAGGCCTTTTAAGTATATAGATTTAAGTGTTTTGTTAAGCTTAAAAAATTAGCTATTCTCTAGAGTTCATTTCAAAGTGAATTTGTTTCAACATTGAGTTATTGATAAAATAACATTTTTTTAAGTATTAGAACGTGCCAATGACATGTCGGATTAATAGGCTAAAGTTTAAGACCTATCTTAGTTCGAGATAAATAGACCCATTCCTGATAAAATTATGGTTTCATTAAAATATTCATGAAATGTAATTTATTTAAAACAATATCTTTTCTAATTTTTTTTGGACTAGTTGCTGCTGTAAATATTATTTTTTGTAAGCCTTTTGATTCGTTGAATTTTATTTATTTATAATTGAAAATTATTTGCTCAAAACTTTGCTTAAAATATAATATTTAAAAAATTCTAAGCTTTTGAGATTCTAAATGCTATGAAGCAAAAGAGAAAGGTTTTTCTTCAATGTCGGTAGATAATTTGATATTTCATGTTCCAATCAAGTCACTAGGAAAAACAGTAGACTTTCACTAGTGAAATTTTGAAGTGTGTGCTGCGCAATTATATGCATATGAATATGTTTTGGTTGGGTAACTAGGAAAAACAGTTGAGTTTTATGATTAGGTCACCATGGGTGCAGGTGACATTATTTGATAAGAGCCTTCTTGATATAGGAAGTTATTTTATGATTTTATAATTTTTTTCTTTTAGGTCTTTTAATATTATTTATTTTAATTAGAGTCTATTATGATATGTGTTTTAGCCTTTTATTTCTATAATAATTATGATTTAGTTTCTTTTTAAGTTAATATAGGGAAATAGGTTTACTTTATTATAAATAAAAAGGTATTGCTATTTTTTTCGTAACCTTTTGATTAATAACATCCCTTTTATTTTGTTCCCCCATGGGTTCTTCATCCCCTTTATCCTTAACCTCAAGTGGTTGAGTGTTATTATAAAAATCTCATGTGTTAAGTTGTTTGGACTAGAATAGTATCTAGTCAATCATGAAGTCATATTCATTTGTTAGAGTGATTCTTTACCCCCATATCAAACTTAGATATTTACTTTCGTGTCAAATGATAGCTTTTATTTTACGGTTATTCTACTTCTGCTATCCCACTCTATCAGTTGGTAACAGAAAAGTTATGTAGAAATCATACAACTTTTTTGCTTACCCAAATTCATCCTCACCAAATCTATCACTAGAAGAAAAAAATTTCCAAAATTTTAAAACCCTAGCCGCCATAGCCCCCACCACAGCTAATGCTACTATAGCCACCCACCACCGTTGTTCAGTTAACCAACACTACCACTAAACTCGCTAGCCTCCACTAACCAAAACTCATCATTTTCTATCATCATTACCTGTGTTTACCGCTCCTCAAGCCGCCGAACATATATCCAGTGACACCGTCCAAATTTAGTTGATAATCATCGTATAATAACTCCAAAATCATAAGCCACAATACTATAAACCGTTGTCACTTTAAGTTAGGATTTGAGATAAATCATAGTGAGTCTGACCAATCTAGGACTATCATCGTGCTCTTCATTATCACAACTTCTAGATATGATGGCCTTTATTCTAAATCATAGCCTCTAACTATTGGCAACACCAAACCTTACAATTCATGCTATTTATAAATTTTCATTCATTGTAATTTTAATTTGAGAAAAAAATGATAAGGATAAAGTATTAGGGTTCATATTATCTCCTTGAGTTTGAAGATATCTTAGATTTTGATGGAAATCTAAGGATATTTTTTTACTGAATTTGCATAAACTCTCTCTTCAAAAGTTACTGTCTCTCATGAATCATTGAAGTTGATAGGTGGTACTTTAGATTGATGGGAATAATTACAAAAATCAAGGATTCAACAAGGAATAGATGAAATCAAAGAATGGTTAGATATGAGACAATTGATAAAAGACCATTTTGTTCATTGTGATGATGTCAAACCATCTCTTTGTACACCAGTGAAAGCAAAAGTTGATGAGATTGTTAATCCATCTTTATTTTTAAAAAAGAGGTACAATCTACTCTTGATTTTAAAAATGAGCACAATAGTACAATTGAATTTTGAAGAGACGGCAATAATTCACATGATTATGCCTATCCATGTTGAAATAAAAAGGTTATTTTTGAAAAAAATTTGGTTGTAAATGTAAAATTAAAAGCAAGAGCATTGAGCGAGATTTGGAAAAAGACCTGAGAGGCTTAAAAGTGAATTGTTCATACAAGACTTCATCTTCTCGAATAGTTACTCTAAAACGCAATAAAAAAAATAAGCGTGGAGAATTTCGAGCAACACATAAGTTCAAGCTCCAAAATGCACTGATGCTCCACTTTAAGTTCTATCCTCTAATTAAACACAAGGAATAATTTTATTTTAAGAGTGAGAGACTGTTGTAGAACATTATTTTTGAATTCTAGAATTTTGTTCTTTTAGGTCTTTTGATATTTTCTATTTTAATTAGAGTCCATTATGTTATATGTTTTAGTCTTTTATTTCGATTATAATTGCGATTTAGTTTCTCTTTTTCAACTTAAGAAAGTCGGTTTACTATATTATAAATAAAAAGATCTTGTAATTGTTTTCATAACCTTCTAATTAATAAAATCCACTTTATTTTGTTCCCTCAAGGGTTCTTTATCCTCTTTATCCTTGACCTCATACTTTTGAGTGTTATTGTAAAAATCTCAAGTGTTGAGTTGTTTGGATTAGATTTGATATCTCGTCTCTCATGAAGTAGAGTGATTCACGACACCCACATCAAACTTAGATTCTCACTTTGGCATTGAGTGATTGAGTTTATTTTATTCTTATTTTGTTTCCGCTACCCCGCTCTGTCACTTCTGAAATACTTTGTTGTGATATTTGTGGCTGAGTAAGCTAAAATAGTTCAGTTTGGATTTTTTCTTATGTAGTGAATTATTTATTGAAAGTTTTGCTTGGCACATTTTTTGTTGTGATATATTTTGCTTTAATCAATTAATTTTTCTTATCTTAGAAATTTGCTTCTTTTTTTTGGTCGAGATTAGGTTGGTGTTCAGTGTCGTGGGTACAAGATAAAAAAGACATGGGCAAACCAAGTACGATGCCCAAGAGAAAAGGAACAAGGGGAAGAATCAACGAGAAATCCATAACAAAAAATCGTGAATGAAAAATCGTGAAGAGAATTCTCAATCCGAGATGTTAGAAGGTGCAAAATTAATGGGTGCAAGTTAATTTTCAAAGGTAACTAATAGTTTCTTGAAGTTATATAGCAAACAACAAACTTTATTTTATTTTCCTATTGAATCTACTTATTGAGTTGGTAGTGCACTTCTTTTATATGAAAGCTAGTACAGGCTGAATTTTAGAGGTGTGTAGGAAGCTATACTTTAGGTTACTATGAAGTGCTTTCTGAATTCTAGAATTATGGTAGAATGTTTTGTAAAAGTACAGATGTACTCCCATCTATATTGGTTTATTTGTTAAATGTTGTGTATAAAAGGAGATAAACTCCTGTGTTTGTTCATTTAATTTATGTCCAAGAACTCAAGTGAATTTGTTTGAGTGTTTATAGGTGTTTGTATTAACTCGGTATGTATCTTTGGAGGACCTATGACTTTATCAGTTAATAAGTGACTGAAGATTTATTGGCTTAATTTTAAGGAATACAAAGTTCTTAGGGAATGATTAATTCTAGATGGTTAACTCCTTATTGAATTTTGGTTTGAGTTGAATAGAACCTAGGTTTAGGATGTTACACTACGATTCTTTCAAAGTTGCAATCATCTATTCTTTTTTTCTTTCTACAAGGTATAAGCAGTAATACAAACATATCCTTATGATTGCATTCTAGTCTTGATAAGATTTTTTTAATTAATTTTCAATCATTGTAAATCAAATTAAGAGTAAAGCTCATTTTTTTATTGCATTTAATTATATTCTTATTATTTAGTACATCTAGCAAATGAAATAGGTTGCTAATTTATAGATTTCATGGAGGGCATTTTGGTTTGAATTTAAAATTTTTAATTTATGATTTGAAATTAAAAAATTGGATTTATGATTTGAAATTAAATCTGTAAATGTTGCAATTACATGCAAGTCTTAATCACCTATAAGAGCCTTTTAAGTTGAGTTTCAGCTTGAAAAACATGTTATTATGATTTATATTTTGAAATATCACTTCAACTAACTAAAACTGATTGGCTCCTATTGTAATTACATGTAACTCTCAAGTAAATAGAGATGGAAAAATTTGAATTTAGATTTAAGTGTATTTGTATCTAGATCTGCATTGATATTTTACATTGCAAATCCAAAAACAATACTTTGATCTAGATGTGAGTAGTACCTATATATATTATGCACGAATCCACATATTGTTAATTCCAAGTAGCCAAATTCTTAGTGCCCAACTAATCGAACACTTTTCTAGCAAAAAGCTAAGTCCCTAGTCCATCTTAAACAATCAAATTGAGCACTATATATGACTAAAAAGAAAGATGGTGATAAAAACAATATTATTTACTTATGTACTTGGTTTTCCCTTCCGAAAATATGCTTAATAAGAATGGCATAAAGCCTTATTCCATTATATATCATAAATCACCTCTTATTTGTAAATCCAAATCATGTGCAAGTAACCTCAAGCGATGGAGGCCTGCGAGGGTACAAGAACAAGGGAGTGAGCTGGTCTCTGACATAGTAAAGCACAGAAAGAAAAAGGCATACTAAGACAGCAGCAGCTTGTAGTGGCGTTGTTGATTAGAAATAAAGGGCTTTGCCACTACACTTTTTAGATTTGGGTTTACTTAGTTTGTGTCCCAATTAATATAGAAATACTTTATCACTATCTAATTGGTTCAAGTAATAGATAAAGGGTAGAGAATAATAGAATAAAATTATTCTCAATCCCTTCATCATAGTAAGATAAATTCAAGCCTTGAGTCAGTACATAGTCTGTGACTTAGCAATTAAATATATTTATAATCACATGATTTTTAGTTTATTATTTACTTAATTGATGTACGAAAACATATATTTATTCCTTCATTATGAATTGAATAAACAACAATTTCCCATGAACATTTGTATTTGTTAAATTTGTCTCATGGTATCACAGCTCTAATAGCTCTCATGAGTGATAGAACGATCCAATAGCCTTTGTATGTCCTTTCAAATGGTACCAAAAAATTCATCTAACCTCAATAGCACTGCCTCCACCTTATTAACTCCCAACTCTTCTGACCAACCTTGTGGCAATCACTTCTTTAAACTTCTACTCAAATTCACTAAAATAAACTATCTATCTTGCAAGGCATAAGTTGATGTTATACTATTTGGATATAATCTAGTTGGGTACATCGATGGCTCACTTACAAGCCTGCTACCGATTATAGACCATGATAGCTTTAATTCTCTAAATCATGCATATACAATTCTGTTGCGTCAAAATAAATGTTGATGTGTGATCACAAATCTAGGTTTATAACTAGTTTATGACAAGGCAGTTGCAAACTCAGAGTATGGACAATGCTTCAGTTGAGAGGTATCTTAGGAATGTATAACAGAAAGTCACTGTTAGCAAAATGATTAAGTAATGCATGTGCTTAGGCATGAGCATCACTTACATAAGTCTGTAACTTACACTATCGTTTTATACACCAAAATGATCTCTAACCCTACAAGTGTCTTAAGCCTATTTAAAAGGCTATTAAATTTGTTAGTTTAAGTGGGAAAGGCCTGGAATAAGAAAAATAATCGTAGAAGTTCATAGCTAGCTTTTGAGGGGATTTCTTCGGCTTAATCCTTACTATATAAATAGTCTTATGATTTATTGAAAGGCTTATCTAGTTGTTTTACACTTCTACTTCATTCTTGTAATCTGTGAACTTATGATCAATGAAATCTTGCTCTTCTTTTCCCAATGGATGTAAGTCATATTAGATAAACCACTTAAACTTCCTTGCATTATCTTTTGATAAGATTTTAATTTTCTGTAATTAATTCTTGTTGCTGTCTTATAAACACATAATAAAATCTTTTATTAGGGTTTTATTTTTATGTATCTGGAATCTAGAGCATTAAGATTGGTTATTGAGATTGGTCAAATCAGTTTCTTGCTGAAAGTGGATAAGTTTACAAGGGAAAAACAACTTTCATCTATGGAGATGAGAGCATTACTAGGATGTTAAGGACTTAAAGAGAAGTTATATCAAAAAGCCCAGGAAGGTCTTTGATGAAGACTTACTTGATATTCTTAACAGAGCACAAAATGTTATCATATTGCATCTTGGTGATGGTGTTCTTAAAGAGGTTATTGGAGAGAAAATAGCAATTGGGTTGTGGAAGAAATTAGAAGATATATACACTAAAAAATCTATTGTTAAGACTGGCTACTAAGAAAAAGTTGTACAGTTTACAAATTAAGGAAAATTCATCAATCTCAAATCACATTGATGCCTTTAATAAGATTATACTTGATTTTGAAGATAAAAATATGAAAATTGATAATGAAGATAAAGTCTTGATACTGCTATGTTATTTACTAAGCTCTTATAAGCATCTTATTGATACGTTGATATATAGAAGGCAATCACTGTCAATGGCAGATGTAAAGGAGACCATGAGTTCAAAACAAGCAATAAAGAAAGAATTAAGAGAAACAAAAATCTGGTTGTAAGAGGCGTGACACAGAAAAAAGATGGATTTAAAGGCAAGAAAAAGAGGTCCAAGTCAAGGCCAAAGAACCTAAAGTGCTTTCAATGTCATAGAGAAAGGAACTTTAAGAGAAATTTCCCAAAAAGGAGAAACAAGAATAAAAAAGGAAAAGAAAGAAGTGATGATGCTATTGTTGCATCAGAAGTACAAGATTCTGATGGCTATATTCTTCTAGAGTTCTTATTGTAACAAATGGTAAGACTGAAGGTAATTAGGTGTTAGAATCGAGTTGTTCATTTCACATGTGTCTATATAAATCCTTATTCTTAAACTACCAAGCTTATGATGGGGGGTAATTATAATGGGGAACAATGCATGCTATAGAGTTATAGGTAAAGGCTCAATTAGACTGAAACCATCTGATGGCATATAAGGGATTTAGAAGATGTAAAGCATGTGCCAGATTTAAAAAGGAATTTAATATCTCTTGGTATACTTGATAAGATAAGGTGTTTAGTTAATCTTGATTTAGAACTCTGAACGTACTGAAAGGGTTAATTATGATTATGAAAGGTGTAATGTCTACTGGTTTATATTTTCTTAAGGGACTGCAATTATAGGAGAAGTCAGTGTCTCGAATCAAGGTCAAAATAAAACTTAGTTATAGCACCTAAGATTAGGCCATATGAGTGAAAAAAGGGCCTAAGAGGACTAAGCAAACAGGGGGTCTTAGGTGTGGTTAAAACATATACTTTAAGGTTTTGTGAAGAGCATGTCCTAGGTAAATATTCAAGAATCAAGTTTAACACTACAGTGCATAGAAGTGAGGATACTTTAGCGTATATTAACTCTGATCTATAGGGGCCAGCATAGACAACATCTTTTGGTGGAGCTAGATATTTTATGTCTTTAATTGATGACTATTCTAGAATGGTTTGAGTGTATGTGTTTAAAAACAAGGAAGAGGTCTTTAATAAGTTTAAAATTTGGAAGGCTTTAGTTGAAGCTCAAACTGAAAAGAGGATCGAAAGACTGATAACTGATAATGTTTTAGAGTTCTGTAATAAAAGATTTGATTAATATTGTACTGAGAGTAAAATTACTAGACATAAAACAGTCAGAAACACACCACAACAAATTAAACTTGTAGAGAGGATAGAAATGACTTTAATTAAAAAAGTGAGATGTATGTTGATTTATTCCAAATTGCCTATGTCTTTATAGACAGAAACCTTGTCTACTGCATGCTATATCATCAATAACAACCCCTCATTTGATATCAACTTGAAGACTCCAATGGAGTTGTTGTCTGAAAAATCAGTAAATTATTCAGGCATAAAGATCTTTGCTTGGCATAATTTAAACTAAGGGCTCTGAAGTGTACAGATCTATAGCCACCAAGAACTATTAGCAGAGATGTAATGTTTAATAAATCTAAGATGCTTCTATTAAGCACCTTATGATAGACTTGAATAGAATCAAGATAAAGGTAATAAGGCTTAGTCTAAGGTGGAGCTAACTGGTGCTAAAAAAATGATAACTCCATTCATAAAACCTAACAATAATTTTGAATCTGACATAGACTTAATTGAATTAGAAAATAATTTAGCTAATAATCAAGTTCTAAGAAGTTATCAACTTGCAAGAGACAAGGAAATAAGAGTTGTAAAGCTACTAAGGAGATATACTTATGTTGATCTAATAGCATATGCATTAACAGTAACTCATAAATTATTAGATAAGGAACCAAAAACTTATAAAGAGACTGTTGAAAGCATTGAATCAGACAAATTGAAAGCTGCAATGGATGAGGAAATAAGATCATTGAAGAAGAACTAGACATGGAATTGATTCAAAAACCAGCAAACAAAAGCCTTGTATGGTGCAAATGGATTTATAAAATCAAAGAGAGGATACCTGGTGTCGAGCCACAAATATTCAAAGGCAAAATGGTAGTAAAAGGCTTTACATAAAGAAGAGGATAAATTTTACAAAGGTATTCCCACTAGTGGTAAGACACTACTCTTTAAGAATATTTCTGGCACAAGTTACTATAGATTACTTACATCTTGAACCGATGGATGTAAGAACTGCATTATTACATAGAGAGCTGGATGAAATGATTGCTATGACTCAACCGAAGGGCTATTTGATCTAGTAAAGTCTAATTAGGTGTCATCTAAGAAAGTCTTTGTATGGTCTCAAACAATCACCAAGGCAATGGTACTTTAGGTTATATACTTTTATGACACAACATGGTTTCAAAAGATACAATTTTAATTATTGTGTATATTTTAAGGACTTAGATGATGAAAATAAGATCTATCTATTGTTATATATATTCATAGCATGCAAATATATAAATTAGATAAATAAGTTAAAAGAACAGCTAAATGGTGAATTTGAAATGAAGGACCTTGGTCCAACCAGTAAAATTTTGGGAGTGGAATTAGTTTGAAACAGAAAGGATGATTCCTTTTCTCTTTTACAACAGAAACACATCCAGAAAGTACTTGAAAATTTTAAAAGGGCTAAAGTTAAGTCAGTTCAAACACCACTAATATCTCATTTCAAATTTTCATGTGAGCAATGTCTCAAGATTGAGAATCAGAAATCAGAAATTAATAAGATCCCTTATTCAAATGTTATAAGGTGTTTAATGTATGCCATAGTGTTGACAAGCCCAGACATCTCTTAGGTAGTAAGTATAGTGAGCAGATATATGGCTAATCCAAGCAAGGAACATTTGAGGGCTATAATATGAATTCTTGGATATCTTGCAGGCACTGCTGAATATGGGCTGTTGTATGGAAATTTAGCTTGTGAAGAAATGAAGGTTATAGGCTATGTGGACTCTAATTTTGTAGGTAATCTAGATAAAAGAAGGTCTCTCACTGGCTATTGTTTTTACTTAATAGTTGCACTACCAACTGGAAAGCCACCTTGTAAAGTGTTATGGCTTTGTCCACAACTAAAGTAGAATATATTATATCAGCAGAGACAATAAAAGAAGCAATATAGCCCAAAGGGATAGTAACTGAATTAGGGTATGAACAAAAGCAACTAACAGTTTGCTCTAACAGTCAAAGTGCAATCAGCTTGAGTAAGAATCAAATATATCATGAAAAACCTAAGCATATCGACACATTTAATCAAACTTAAAGTCTTAAAAAGAGTGGCGAAATTGAAGAAAGTGCACACTGGTGATAATGTGGCTGATATGCTTACCAAACCAATCGCTGGAGCTAGGTTTGCGCATTATTTGAATTTAACTAGAATCTGTAATATTTAATATTACAAGTATTGGTGAAAAGAAGTAAATAAAGCGTAGCTGATTTGAGCTTAAAGTGGAGAATATTGATGTGTGGTCACAAATCTAAGTTTATAACTAGTGTATAATAAGGCAGTTGCAAACTCAGAGTATAGACAACACATCAACTGAGAGGTATCTTAGAAGTGCATAACAGTAAGTCATTGTCAGTAGAATGACTAAGTAATGCACATGCTTAGGCATGAGCATCACTTACGTAAGACGACAACTTACACCGTCGTTTTTTACACCAAAACGATCTCTGACCTTGCATGTGTCTGAAGGCTATTCAAAAGGCTGTTAAATCCGTTGGTTCATGTGGGAAAGGCATGGAAAAAGAAAAATAAACCTAGGAGTTCATAGCTAGCTTTTGAGGGGATTTCTTAGGCTTAATCCTTACTAGATAAAGGGTTTTATGATTTGTTGAGGGGCTGATCTAGTTGTTTTACACTTCTGCTTTATTCTTGTAATCTGTAAACTTATGATTAATGAAATCTTGCTCTTCCTTTCCTAATAGATGTAGGCCATATTGGCTGAACCACTTAAAATTCCTTACATTGCCTTTTGATTAGATTTTAGTTTTGTTTTATTAATTATTGTTGATTTCTTATAAATATATAATAAACTCCTTGATTAGGGTTTTATTTTTGAGGTATCTGGAATCTAGAGAATTAAGATTAGATCTTAAGGTTGATCAAATCAATTTCTTGCTTTGATCAACAACAAACTTATATTCTTTGCAATAAATTAGTTTACTTTTGGATTCAATTATACCATGAGTTGTTATCTACAAAGACATCAAGTAATGCCCTGGCAAAATTTGAAGGCTTGCATGCGAAAAAATCAATAAACAGAATTATGAGACTTTCATAAACATTAATGAAACTTTCTCGTGGCTCTTCATCAGTTGCTAGCTATCTTAGCTCTATTAAAAGCATTATTGATGATCTTGCTCTTGTAGGTACACTTATGATAACATCAATTTAGTCCTTTATGATTTAAATAGCTTGGTTCAGAATTCAAGGAAACAAACGCCACTATTTGAGCCTGAGACATAATGATCTCATTAAAAAGTTACATAATAGAATCATTAAGTATGAGTCCTTCCTTTAATGTGAAGAAGGTTAGTCATCATCCCCTCCAATGACAATCAACAGAACTTATTTAAATAACAAAAATGGCAAGGAAAAGAACAACAAAAATTAGAAGAATCATCAAATAAGACCCGCAATAATGTTCAAGGGAATGGCTAAAGATCTTCCAATAAATCTAAAAATTCCAACACCAACATCGATAAAAATCCTAATGTCATTTGCCAATTATTTAAGAAAAGAGGACACTCTACTCTTCAATGCTATTGTGCCAAAAAGATAATTTTGTGAGAACATCCTCAAACTATAAATCACACTACAACTGGCAATGATCCTTTACAAAATTTGTTGATTGACTCTACTACTTCTCTCTGTATGATTGTGGGTTTCAATAACTTCTCTCTAGTACAGGCTTAAATACCGCACATATTAGTTCCTCTAAACTCTCCACTCCTACCATTTTCTTATTATTATCTAATGTTTTACGCATGCTATCCATGCAAAAAAATCTAATCTATGTTTCTTAATTTTGTAATTCAATTAAAACAACTATTGAATTTTTTCCCTCTTATTTTTTTATAAAGGATCTTATCACATGGCACACCTAATTATAGGGAGGAGTAAGAGCAAAATCTATGAATGGCCAACCAGGTTGGAGAAACTGACGATGGTTCAAAGAGCTTGTGTAAGAATAAAAAATTATTTTGATTTTTGCCACAATTGCCTTAGACATCCATCATCCAAAGTTCTTAAATACATTATGTCTAACAAAGTTCTCTCCATTGAGTCAAGTCGATCAAGTAGTTTATTTTATTTTCTTTTTTTTTTGTAATTCATTTTTATATAATAAAAGTCACAAGTTGAGTTTTGGTGTATCGTCTTTTTCTAGTCGTGGTCCTTTGGACTAAATTTTACACTGATGTATAGGGGCTCTCCCTAATTTAGGCTGTGTTTGAGATTGAGGTGTTGTACCTTTTAAACTACAGCTGCTGTGGAAAAAAAGTCATAACTATGAAATACAAGTTAAAGTATATAATAAATATAATTTTTAAATAATAATTTTGACAAAATTATTAAAGATATAATAAATTTTTCATAATTCAAATGAAAAATCGTATCAATATAGCTTCTAAGCTATAGCAACTAGTATTTACCAAACACTTTAGTGTTGTAGCTTTTAAGTTACAGCTGTCCAACTTTAATTCCAAACATATCATCAATCAATAAATGACTTTTTTATTATGTTATTTTTTTTACTATTTTAGAAAAAGCTCATGACTTTTTCCTATGCACAAAAAATCTGATGTCTTTTCTATTTTTGCTAAATGCCGATGCAGCCAACTCTACAATAGAATGTTGAGCAATGAAACTGATTCGGTGAAATGATAAAATATGTATAATGATGTATAGGGGCTCTCCCCAATTCAGCCAAAAAATTATCAATAACAAATAATCAAGGCCTAGTTGTCAAAACTACAAAAGACATTTATTTATACTAACTACGAGTTATCCTAATTTAATTATAAAACCTATTTTTATAAGACTTATACCTAATAAGCAATGTCTAGACAATAAAACTCTAAATAAGCAACAAAAGTAAACTAGAATACAAATTAATTAAAATGTTCCTAAATATTGTAAATTTCAATTTAATTAGGATTTCTTCAATTTCTTGCTTTGCGTCATTTGCTGCCAGGGTGGAGAAATTCATCCTCGAATTTTGCTAACTATTAATCCCAAGATAATCATGATTTCCTTATGATTAATCTTTAAAATATGACTTAAGTGCTGATGAATAACCTTAAACTTTTCAATCTAGTGATGATATCCATCCAATCTATCCAAGAGCATGAGATTAAATCTTCAATTAACAATTTTTCTAGTAATACCTTATCATAGCATCCTTTTAAGTTCTTAGAACAACCAATAACAAAATAGTCCTTTTTAAAATCTTCCACTTCTTATATCAACTACTACCTCATTTTTTCACAAAATCAAGAAATGTATCTATAGTTACCTCTATTTGCTCAATAACATCAAAATAATCATCAAATTTTGGAGGTTTAGTTAAATCAATTAGTGGAATATGTGAAGTTTTTGTCGATGTGAATGGCCAATCCATTATTCCTCAGATGTAGCAATGTTGTTAATAAAAGAAAAGTCATCATTTTCCTCAATGACATGATCTGCATAATATGCATTATAACGAACAATTTCATTGAAATCATATTTCTTCTTTATGCATAATAATTTCATATTTTGAAGTTTATTAAAGTCGCGAATAATTGAATATAAAGTCCTCAACATTCTAATAAAAACATCTTCTTTGAACATTATCATATGTAACTTTTTCCACAAATCAAGTTCCATTTTACCATCATCTTTTATGTAAATGGTCAACACAAACTTTTACTCTTAATATTTATTTTAATCTCTTACTTTCCACATCAACTCCACCAAATCAGATTCTTTCTTAAATAAGTCTACCGCATGCTTTCCCTTCACATAGTCATTATCCTATGCAAGATTATCGTGACTCTCCAATAATTAAGGATTCTTCATTTTTTGACAACTCCTCCAATTAATTCTTCCTCTATCACACGATCTTCTTTAAATCCCAAATATTATCACCATCAAGATATTCCTGATTCTCTTTCATCTTCACTAGCAGTAAGTCCAAATCAACTATTCAATCCCACTCACTATTAGAAAAATGACCTTTAGTCATACTAAAATAGTGTCACTAATTACTTTTAGTGACACTTATTAATAGTGTCAGTGATCTGGGAGTCAGAAAAATACTGACACTTGAATGTGGTGTCAGGAATTACTATTACTATAGTATTACAGATTTTATGACACTATAGTGATAGAAGTTACTAATAATTATTACGTGTTAAAAGTTCAGTATCACTATAGTGTTAGTAATATTGTGACACTTGTAACAGATGTTACAAACAATTATTACATATCAATAAAATACAAATAGTAATACTTTAGTGTCAATAATTACTATTATTATAGTATCATGAGTTAGTAATATCGAGTAGAACAATAATTTCGAAGACAAGATTATAGTATATCTTGACTTTGTTTGAAAATTGGCTCAAAATTGGGCACACTCCACCCATTGTAGTCTTCTTTTCACGAAATTCTGCTGCTTGTTTGGAAAGCAGGCAGGGGTTATTATGGGTGTGGCCATCTTCTCTTTGTTTACAAACCGGCTCGAATTGACTGCACCCCACCCATTGTAGTCTTCTTTTACTGCTTCATCTCCCATCCTTTGTAGTCTTTTCTTTTCGGTTCATCTCCCACCCTTTGTAGTCTTCTTTTTCGGTTCATCCATCCATCCACTACTGACTTGCCTCATGACGTGCAGCGACTCCCAACCACTGTAAGTCTCAACATTTGCAGAATTTCCCTAAAGAAATATTCAATAAAAATTTGCAACATGCAAACCGGGCAATAAGTACATATCATCAAGTACAACTATTATCTATATGCAATCGCCTCATGCACGAGAAGTTCCTCTGCATGCATTATATAACCGTTGAAGTCGTTGTTTGTCACCCTCATCGGCGGATGCAAACTTATATTGAATTTCAGTAAATGGATACAAGATCAAAGAGAAGATCCAACGAAAGTGAGGGTAATGAATTTTTAATATCCGAGGTAAAGACCACCATCAAAAACAAAGGAGCAGCATTATCACCATTAACATCAACCTGCATAAAAAATACAAAATTAAGTTTGTTGCCACATGTCTCCGAATAAGACCAGAAACTCATGAAGCACATATAAACATTTGATTCTTCTAACAATATCTCAAAGGCACTCCTAACAAGTGATTTTCCACAACAAGGCAATGGACTCATCGAAGTTCACACAATAATTTAACAAACCTAAAAGCAATATTATCAACAGAAGGTATAACGAAAAGAGACCCTCGAGTTCTTGGGGTAGCCAAAGTTAAATACTGGAAGAAAAAGAATGATAAAATTCTAGATTCCTCTCATTCCATCCTAATTCCCAAAGCAATCAACCGAACACTTCAGGCGATAATCATTTTGAGAAACGATCAAATCAAGGTACTTTAATGGAGTATCATATCTAGATGATTTACTGCATATCAAATGCATGATTTAAATAAATAAATAAATAAATAAATAAATATATATGTATATAAATGGTTACAGACTCCAACTATTCCATACCTTATCCAGGAGCATATAGCTCGTTGTGTGTCAGAAGCTAAGGTAGGAATGCTACGTACATAGGCAAAACCATGAGAGTGTGTTTTCTGTTTAAAAAATTTATAAAGATGTAGAGCAAGTACCTTATCAAATATGGGAAACTCAGCTTTAAAGCGAGTGCAAGCAAATTCTTGAATCTGTTCATTGTTTCCTAGCTCCTGACAAAGTAAACTTCACCTCTTTCTACAAAATCAGGAAGTAAGTGTCAGAACCCATTTCTAAGACTTTGAAGTTGACAAACCATCAGAACATCACAAATGATAAAAGAAGAATGAGGGTAAAAATTCATGTCCCTTAAAAAAAACAGTAAAGAAAACAGAATGATGAAGCATGGGAATGCTATGTAATACAAATGCTTAATTAAGATTATGTAGTCTACAATTAAAACTCTAGAACTGTTGTCTTCCAAAAATTTAATGATTAACCTATTTTAACATTCCCAATTTTCTTACCACCAACAAGTTTCTAGATTAAAAAAAAAAACGTCAATAGTTTTAAAACATAATAAAAGGAAACTACATACCACCGACACGGTGAATGCTTGTACAAAGCTTTTCCTCATTCTCCTTCTGATTCACCATCAAGGGGAGTTCTAACCTCTCTAAGTCTCCACGTTTCATGCTAACACACACAATCCCAGTACCATGTCTGACTATAAATGCCATGGCTTCAAGTGTCACCAAGGACGCTGCCATTATCAGATCTCCCTCATTTTCCCTATCCTCATCATCCACAACAACGACTAACTGCAAATAAACCTACAATTAGTATCACATTATCTATAAGCAATAATATTTTAAAAAATCACTATCAGACCACTGACTTTGCCTTGACGAATATCTTCAATGGCCTCTGAGATGGAAGAAAATCCTTCAGTAGGACGATCAAGGTCGCATTCATCATCATTAGCAAAGAAACCACTAGTTGTCGGTGCTATTTCGGCAGCAAGAGTTCCAATACCTATTAATATTAAATTTCCAAATAAAATCAACACTCTTGAAATAAAATACAATGAGCTCATATCTGCTTTCAAATAAAAGAATCTCATCTGGTAGCTCTTCAAATCGGTCCTGCTTTCCCCTTAACTCGGAAGCTCTCAATCTTTTTCTCCTCATCTTGCTTGGTTTTATCTTGCTTTCCAAGAATTAATGAAACCCAAACAATATGTTTGATAACTTTTTGGCATTCTTCCAGTGACAACAATTGCCATAACATCTACAATCTACAAGTTATTTCTCATCTAAGGATTCATACTGCTACTCTTGTCACGATCCGAGCGACGAAAGTCGCTCGTCTGCTTTCATGAAGCCACCGCTGCTGGTGATCCTCGGTCTTGCTTGCTCTTGCGCGAGTCTTCTGTGTAAGTCACTGCTGGTGCTTCTTCAAATCGAAACCACTGCTGTCAACTAGCCGGAATCTGAAGTTCATGCATGTCTTTGTTATAATGATCGTCATTACACCCATCCAAGGCCCACTTCGTTCCACTCATCACCGAACGTCTTGAAACCCAGTACGCACGTCGCTACGACCGAACACGGATCTAGCAAGTCGCGGCAGCAGCGATAAATCCGTGATTTGAGTTTCATACACACACACATCGGAAAAAGCGGCGATCGACCACCGGACCATGACCCAATCTGCTACTCCATAGGGACCGCGATCGGATCTCATCGCTCCATGCCTCTACCATCACCAAGCTCCTCCTCCGGTTGAACTCATGACCCCACCGGCCGCCGGTGGTGGTACCTAGCCAACGTTTTTCCCGGGGCGCGGTGGGTTTCATCTTCGACCAATGCTTTTCCCGCAAGTTTTTTGTGAGAATTATAACATTATTATTCGCTAAGTTCGGACTATGGCGGCCGACGACGGGGTAGAGAGAGGCGATGGCGGATATGGAGAGACCCACGCGAGAGAGAGAGACTTGACGGAGGTGACGAAGAGCACGGGTTGCAGCGAGGCAGGTGAGGAAGGCGAGGCGGAGATGCGTGGAGAGGGTGTTGCATTTGGCCCGGAGATCGGAGGTGCGGGCCGGAGCAGCGGAGGAGGAGGTAGAGTAGTGGAGGTAGAAGCAGGGAGGCGGGCGAAGAAGAGATCGGAAAGAAAAGGGAGGAAGGAGGTGGATTCGGAGAGGAGGATGGAGAGGGAGAGGAAGAGGAGGAGGAAGAGGACGAGCTGGACTGGAGGGAGGCGAAGAGGTGGACGGGGGAAAGCATTGAGAGATGGGTGAGAGTTTGAGAGATCGAGCATTTAGGTTTTTTTATCTTTTTGTTATTATATTTTTATTTTTAAAATCTTTAAAACAAACGAATTAAGTTAATTTAACATGGCTTGATGATCTCTGTCTCAAATGTTAAAATTTTAAACTCTAAAAGTCTCAGGTTCGAGTTGAAACTAAAACAACTATTAATGAATTTTTTTTTTATCTCTGATACTTTAGTGTCAGTGATTATTGATGTTTAATTTACTAACACACTAGTATCAATAACCTCTAATACCTACTTGTTAATAGTTACATTTGTTCACAATTACTGATACTTTTTGCTAAGTGTCAGTAAACTAAGTATTAGTAAATGTCATTTTTCTAGTAGTGACTTTTTTAGGATATTTCCAATCCTTAATCCTTGACTAGTCTTTTAAGGAAATTGTCAATTATTTGTGTCAATCCGGCAATAATTATGACTCTTTACAATTAACTTTATCATTAGAAGTAGATCTTAATTTAGAAGGTTTAACTCACAAGATGCCATCATCTATGCCACCGATTGAGTAGCCTTCAAGGAACAACTCTTCCAACTTTATTTATTCTATTCCTTAAATTCACTGTGAGCCTTCAACTTAAAATTAACATTCCATGATTACATGTTCTAAAAATTGGGTAATTCAACCTAGACACGTCAACATCACAACAAAACACCCTCTTCCATTACCTTTAGAGCTAAAATTCTAGTTATGCAACCAAGGGGGTGAATTGGGTAATTAAAAATTTATATTGAAAACACAATACAATTTAAATAAATGTTTCAAGAAATTTGAATTATAATAAATTTAAGAAAGCATAAATTTAAAAAGATTAAAGGAGAAGGAAACAAACACACAGACTTTCACGTGGCTCGGCAAATCCTCCTACTTAGGCCTCAATGCAAACTATGCTTGTAGATTTCATTATCCAAGCCTCCCAAAGCTTCAAGATCTTACAATTGACTTTCAAGGTTTCAATAAACCTTTATAAGTAGTGTATCACACACTCACTCATTTCCCGAAGTGTTTCCCACACTTACACTAACATAAATTTGATAATAGATTTTATACAACACATACTCTTCATAAGAGTGAATATGCAAATGATAGCTCCATGATAATTTATTGTATGTAAATTAGCAGCATGAAAGCTCAATGTGAGTTATATAGACTGGTTTTAGCTTAATGGAGTTTAGAAAAGTCCTTAGATTTGATTTGGTTTGGGTTTATACAGTTTTGAACTTTCCTTAGATTTGCGTTTGGTTTGGTTCTATATAGTTTTGAAATTTCAAACTAGCCGTTACAGACAAATAGAAAAATTATCAGTTAGTCGCTTGCCTGAGACGGTTTGTCACTTGGGTTACCATTAAAGAGAATTACAAAATTTTGGGCACAGGCGATGGTCTGCAAGCAATTAGCCGCTTACTAGGAAGCGGTTAGCCACTTGCTAGGAAATGGCTAGCCACTATGTTTTTCCTTTAAGAACTATTTTTTAAATTTAAAAATTTACCCCAAAAATCTTGCTAAAATTTATTATAGCTGAGACCTTTTGAAATATTTTCAAATAAGTCAATTTATAAAATTTAAAAAGAACACTTATTGATTTCAAAAATAAAACCTTTTGAATTTAGTCCATAACTTTGAAAAACACCCAAATAGATAAAATTATTTGCTTCATAATTATAAAATCAATTTGGTTTATAAAAAATAATTATTTGTCAAAATCATAAAAGATGTCTTGAGTGTTTAAAATGTTAAATCATGTATACACTAAATTATACTGGCTTTACAATAAATATAGAAAAATGAATTACTTGAGCTAGTACTCTTTATAGTTCGTCTTTGATCATGTCGTTGTCCATGTTCATCTTGAGCTTGATCTCACTTGAATTATTATTGTCTTTCTATAACTTGTGAGATAATTAAATATAAATTGACCAAATTGTCCTTTTTACATGTTGTTTATTATCATCAAAACCCAAGATTATATTGTTGTTTAGAGCTACAATCTCCTTTTTTTATGATAACAAACACCCCCATGTACTTCGGCATTTTCTACTCCCCCTGAATATACGGTATATATGATTCAAATTCTATAAACAATTCAAATTATATGTCAAAATTTCTCTCCTTTCATCATTAAAAATTACTTCTCCATTATGCAAAAATTATTCCCCACAAGGATCATTAATAAAAAAAATCCCCACAGAGTCATCAACCAACCATCCATATATATAATCCATAAACACAATCCATAAAAGTAATCCATATCAAGGAAAATATTGATAATGCACAACCAAAATAAAATCCATCAAGTATCCATAATTCTAAAAAAAAAAATGCATATGATAAATAATGTCACTATATAAAATAGGGGATCAAAACAAAATAAGGGAAAATCACTAGTGACGAGGTTAAAATAAGGACGATGACGGGTTTAAAAAAAATCACTATTGGCTGTCTAAAATAGCTATTGTTGAGACAGGAAATGATCTTGAAACATCACAAACTATGACTGAAGGTCATTATGCTGCTCGAATAAGGAACGCATTTCATTCAATAGCTACTACACAAGACCTCAGGAACAACTAAAGATAATAATGGTAGAGTATCGAAAGGATAAGGTAGAGCTTGTGACCGCAAAAAACACTAAAGTCAGGAAGTTGGTTAGGGGGAAGCACATCATTAAAGATGCGATGATCGGAGGGAGCAATCCTTATAAGCTTGTTCAATAGGTTTCTATTCTAACCCATTGGTTATCTTCCCAAATCCTAAACTAGTAATGACCTCGTCCCTAACTATTTGGGTTCATCATGAGCGGTTCAATTATTGGGACCTAAAAATGCTTAAGGATATAGGTAATGATGATTCCAAAAGGAAGAGACTGTTTTACAATACCTAGTATACTAAGCTTGTGCTGTAGGTAATGTAGCCCAAATTAATTTTTCTACCCACAAGAATGCTATCTAATAAAACAATATCTAAACGCATAACCTCATCACCATGTTCCTTTCGTGATGAAACGAAAGCTTAATGTTTGTTGAAAAGGAAACAAAAAAAGTTTTTGAATAATACTAATTTTATTGAAAGAAAACTGAATGAATAAAACTAGGGTTTTCAGACCATTTTATAACAAACCTAAATATCGCGAATTTACTAAAATGATAAATCTGAAATATAATTCTATAATAAAATTATCTTATTTGAAATAAAAAGACAAAGAAAATGAAAATCAAATCTAAGTTGTAAAAAAAAAAGATAAAAAACCTGGAAGAATCAAGAAAATTAGAAAAAAAATCTTCAAATATAAAAATGACCAGAAAAAAAAAGAGAGTTTTCAGGTCGAGCACAAACTAGAATGGCTTTAGTAGTTCTAGGTTTTGTTTATCACATCGCAAACTTTGAAACATTATATTGTACGCTAAAAATGGACACTTATAGCCAAAGTTATGCCTTCTGGAAGATACCTTACTCGTAATACACAACACCTATACTTGTCTGCTACAGCCTTGTACTTTTCATTGGCAGCCTTTAAGTGAGCTCAAACTTTTGCTTGAATCTTCAGAGCCTTTTCCGCTATATTATCTACTGCCTTGCATTCTCTAATTGCAACCACTGATGGCATGACAGCTAAATCACAAATTTAACTTGGAGAACTAGCATAGACAATCTCAAAAGGTGCCTTGCCAGTAGATCAATTCACTATACTGTTGTAAGTGAATTCAACCTAAGGCAATGCAGCTTCCCAGTTCCGTTGCTTGTCACCAGAAACATATCGCAACATATTGCCTAAAGTAAGATTGACCACTCTATTTTCCCATCTGTCTGTAGATGGAAAGCACTACTAAACTGCAACTGCATGCCAAACTTATCCTAGAGATAACGCCAAAACTTACTGATAAATTTCACGTCGCTGTTAAAAGTTATAGTCTTTAGAATCCCATACAGATGTACGACTTCCAGAAAGAATAAATGTGCCACTAAAACAACATCTTCAGTGTTCTTACATACAATAAAATATGTCATCTTTGAAAACCTGTCCACCATAATTAATATTGAATTTCGACCTATCCTCGTGCGCGGCAACCCTAACACAAAATCCATGGATAGATCTAATCAAATATTTTCAAGAATAAGTAAAAACATGTACAAACTAATATTCTGCGCATGTCCCTTATCCTCTTAGAATATTCGATAGCTCCGCACAATCTTACGCACGTCCCTATTTAGTTGAGGCCAATAATAACGCTCCTTTATCAGCGTCTTGGTCTTGTCTCGACCCATATGTCTGTCTAATCCTCCGCCATCCAACTCATGGATAATCTGTTCTCACAAAGAACTTCGAGGCACACATAACTAGTTAGACTTAAATAAATATCCATAATATATTAAGAAATCATCCACATTTTGATAGTTAATATAGCGATCCCAAATGTGTACAAAGTCATCATCTTCTGCATACAACTCCTTCAAGTACTTAAAACTAGTAACTGCATTGACTAGAGTTACTAGTAAAGTTGCTCGCCTACTTAACGCATCTGCCACTTTATTTTACTATCTAGATTTATGCTTCAAGACAAAAGTGTACTTCTGCATATAACTCACCCATCTCGCATGTATCTTACTCAGATTCTGCTAGCTGTTAAAGTATTTAGTGCTTGATAATCACTATAGAGCACAAATTCTTTCTAAATCAAGTAATGCTCCCAAGTCTTCAACACTCTGAGGATAATATAAAACTCTTGTCATAACTAGACCACTTCTGTTGTGCCTTATTCAACTTCTCCCTCATATGCTCAATTGGTCGCTATTCTAAAGAAAAAACAGCCCTAATTCCTTTTCCAGAAGCATCACACTCGACTTCAAATAACTTATTGAAATTTGACAAGACCAATACAGGAGCGATGGATAACTTCTCTTTTAGTAAATCAAAACTGGCCTCTTCTTCTTCTCCCCATTTGAAGTTTCCTTTCTTCAAGTACGGTTATCATATCAAAGCCATGAATATACCTCCTATAAAACATTGCCAGATCATAAAAACTCCTAACTTCACCCACTATCTTGGGCATAAACCATTCTCTAATGGCTTGTATCTTCTACTCAATAGTCTGAATTCCATCCGTACCAATAATAAAACCCAAAAACTCCACATTATTTTGTAGGAAGCTACACTTTTTCAGATTAATGTAAAACTAGTTTCTTCTTAACACTTCCATAACCATCCTCAAATGCTCCAAATGTGTCATCATATCAACAGAATACACCAAAATATCATTAAAATATACTACAATAAATTTGCAAGAAAATGGTTTAAAAACCTAATTCATTAATTACATAAAGGTACTTGGTGCATGGGACAATCTAAATGACATCACGAACTACTCGTACAGCTCTTTCTTCGTCTTGAATGGTGTTTTCCATTCATCTTCAGGCCTAATTCGAATTTAATGATACCTATTCCGTAAATCTATCTTTGACAAAACTTGAGCATCGTCTAACTGGTCTAACAAATCTTATAAGGTAAGATTGAAAAATCAATACTTTATTATAATATTGTTGATTCGTCTGTTATCCACACACATTCTCTAACTTTTATCATTTTTATGCATAAACTATATTGGTACAACACATGGACTCATGCTTTCAAGAATGAATTTCTTGCACAATAACTCGTCAATCTGTCCTTGCAAAATCGCATGCTCATGCGGAATCATGCAATAATAGGGTAAATTACGTAAACTTGCACCAGGGACTAGGTCTATATAATACTGAATATCTCGCAAAAGTGGTAACCCATCCGGCATATCCACTGGTGTTATGTCAACAAAATCAACTAACAATTGTTGTACTTCCTCAAGAATAGCCTTCTCCTCGAGTTTATCCTCTTTTTACAGTTTCTTACACCCATCGCAATCTTCCTTTAGATGATTCTTGACAATAACCAGAAAATTCTTTCCTTTGACCTTAGAATTTTTTTTCTTGTTTGTCAAAGGTACCAAACGAACTTTCTTACTATTCCACTAAAACTCATATACATTATCTTTTCCCTATGGACTGTATTTACATTAAACTGCCAGGGTCTACCTAATAATACATGGCATGCATCCATATCTGCTATATTACACAACACATCACATCCCTTTTATACACTTTCCCAATAGAGAAAGTGTTGAATGCTTTTCTGTTAAAAGCCCTATCACATCAATCAACGCCTTGGACACTATATTCTCATTAATGTTTGTTAATTATCACGCTGCATACCTTGTCCCACATGTTTTGAAAATTTATTGCCCTGATTATCCTCTTCAAATTTTGGTGCTAATAAAATTATTTAAACAATGCAATTCAATACCTCTCCTTCATCTGCTCTAACTCCAAGGCTTTTTCATCATCAACATCATCATTTGCATCTACCTCGCTAACTTCAGCATCCATCAAATTTAAATTTTTTTAACGACATTCATTCCATCGATGCCCTGGTTCTCTATAATTCAAACACTTATTCAATGTTAGCTTTGCATATGGATTGTTTTGTATTTTTAGCTGGAACTGCTATCTTAATGGTTGTTGCCTTAATTGCTGTTGTGCTGGTTATTGTGCCTAATTATTATTATCCCATACTTTCTGCTTATTTTCAACCTCTGCATTGCTTGGTCTATTCTGTACTCCAGGAATTCCTACTGCTATGTTTAAGAAATAGCACGCTGCTTTCGTTCTTCCAACTTTTTTGCTCTAGTAACCATTATACCCATATTCTAAATTGTATCTACAATATTATCTTGTAATTTTTGTTTTAATCCGCCATGATATTTTGAAAAAGCCCAAAACTCTGACTCATCCATGTTATTTCTTATGTGCAAACGATAAAATTCTTTTGTATATTCATCCACACTGCGATTTCCATACCTATAATTCTAATATTTCACATACAACTACTGTTAGTAATCCTTTGGCAAGAAATATTCCTTCATCAACCTCTTCATTCTAGGCCATGATTTGACTAATGGCTTCCCTACAACTTTTTCTTGATTATGTAAGTTTTACAACCATGCAGATGCTTCTCCCTTCAATTGAAAGCCACAAGCTTAACCCACTCATCTTGGGAAATATCTATATACTGGAAGAAATTTTCTACATTTGTTATCCAATCTAAAAATTCTTTAACATGTATCCCACCATAGAAATCTATGTTGTCAATATTAATCCTATAATCTGAACTTTTCTCACGCCTCTTTTCATAATCCTCAGCATTTTTTTCCTCTGAATCATTTTCTAACTTTTCCCACAGACATAGTTGTACTCGCCTTCTGGGTTCTAAATTCTGAGGAGCTACTTCGCGATTGATGCCCTAAGGCATTACTACTGCATGGTGATTATTCTAAGGTTATTCTTATTGTTTACTTTCTTCAATAACTTCCTCGTGGTTATCTTTTTCCCACAATCTTCTCTCTATGTTATTCATGGAAAGTATGAGACCCTCAATTGCTTGCTCTATCGCTGCCAACCTTGAGTTATCTGCATTGTCCATGTTTTATAGGACTGCTTTTGCAACCATATGTCTGATAGTCTCCATATTCATTGCTTACATTCCTTAATCAGCGTCATTGGAACGATTACTCCTTTGTTTGTGTGGTCGTACCACGATGACAAGTGAACTTGCTCTAATACCAACTGACGAAACAAAAGCTTAATGTTTGTTGAAACAAAAACAAACGTTTCTAAATCATACCAATTTTATTGAAAGAAAATTAAATGAATAAAATTAGGATTTTGAGACCTTTTTATAATAAACCTAAATATCACGAATTTATCAAAATAGGAAAATCTAAAATATAATTCCATAATAAAATTCTCCTATCCGAAATATAAAATTAAAAAAAAAAACGAAAACCAAATCAGATTTATATATAAAAAAAAAAGATAAAAATCTTAGAAGAATTAAGAAAAATAGGAAAAAATATTAAAATCTAAAAATGACCAAGAAAGAAAGGGAATTTCTTGGCCGAGCATGGATTAAAATAGTTTTGGCAGTTTTGAGTTTTGTTCTCTCGTCGTAAGCTTCGAAATGATATATTATATGCAGAAAACGGACACCTGTAGCCAAAGTTATGCCTTCTGAAAAATACCTTATTCACAATACGCAACACCCTACATCATTTTGAGGATTGATTACATACTCAAGAATATGATATAGGATCCGAACATAAAGAGTTAAACATTGTGATTTCAAGAAGGAGTTAGAGAACTCTTCCAATAAATCAGATCTCCTATATATGTTCCAAACAACATCAACCATAGAATATCGGGGGTTATCAATTTTATGCCTAGAGGTGTACAATGCAACCCCTCATTTCTATTTCTGAGTATCGTATTCAAGTCTTCCACATCAAACTCAATAGTTATCTCAGCAATCATTAATAAAAATCCTAGTAACATTATTTGCAGAGATAAGCATGTTCGAATAAAACACTAACACTAAATTCAGATAATTTTTTTACCCAAGAACTAAACATTTGCCTAACTCATATCCACAAGTAAAGTCCTGAGAGTTTTTCTACAAATAGATAATTTTTTTAGATTATCAATGTTGACAAAATAGGATTGAACAACTGACCTTGTTATAAAGAGGTCATCGTAGCGTTTTCGTAAAACTAGGTTCAAGAAGTGAATGGCAATGAACTCCGGGATATCTTCATAAGGATCTCTTTACTTCTTGGCCGGTTGCTTGCCTTTCGACATATCATTACCAGCCATTACAAAAAAAAATGCCCAAGATTGCACAAATTTAAGTACATAATTTTTTGAGAAATAAAATATTTTGAACCGATTAAAGTGTTCCTAGAGAAAATTTAAGGTAATATATAGGTTTATTTGATCAAAAAGTGCTTGAAATGGTTCAATTTAGAGATTATACAACTTAGTAAACTAGGTTTTATGATTTGGAAATTTAAAGAATAAGGATGAAATGATTATTTGGGAGTTGATAATTGAGGATGGAAATTGGTTTTGGAGAGTTAACTTAGAGAGAAAATGTGTGAAAAATTTAGTATTTTAGAGAAATAGCAAGAGAGGAAAGATGATAGCTGGAGAGAGAGAAAAAACTGTTGAAAATATGAGGAAGAAGATGAACAATGTAGCTAGCTAGCCACTTAAAGCAAGTGGTTAGCCGTTTGCTTTGAAGTAGCTAGTCGATTAGTCTCAGCCTCACAAGTAGCAAGCTGCTTGAAGTGAGCATTAGCTAGTTTCCCTGAATTTTACACCATTTTGCATTTTATCCAAAATTTGATCAATTTTAAAACCATTTTATAATCCCAAACAATTCAAAAGCTATTTTTAATTCATAATATATGATGATAAACTTTCAAAGATGTAAATTTAAGCATATAACACATTAAAATCAATTATTTATCATTCAATTATTCAAAATAGAATATCAAGCAAATGTGTAGTCTCAATATCATGCAATGAAATATTAATGTGAAAATGTCATCATTCCAAGCTCGTGTTGAATCTTTGAAAATTATTATTTACAGAGAGGCTGTGTTAAAATATCAGCAAGTTATTTTTTCGTAAAAGTAAATTTAATGCAATATCTCCCTTTGAATATGATCTCGCAAGAAATGATGCCTAATTTCAATGTGTTTAGTCCTAGAATGTTGATGAGATTCTTTGATAAATTTATTGCATTGTGTTATCACACATAATATGAATGTAATGAAGATTAATCTCGTAATCTCTAAGTTTTTGCTTCATCTAAATGATTTGAGCACAACAACTACTAGCGGCAATGTATTCAGCTTCTGTAGTTGAAATAGCAATAAAATTTTACTTTTTATTAAACCATAAAACAAGTGAGTGTCCTAGAAAATGAAATATTCCACTAATACTCTTTTATCAACTTTATAATCGGCAAATTCATTATCGAAGTAACATATCAAATGTATACGCGTTCCACTAGAATACAAAGGCCAAGATTAATTGTTCCACTCAAATAACAGAAAATTCTTTTAATAATAAGAAAATGAGATTGTTTAAGACATAATTAAAATCTTACACATAAACATACACTAAACATGATATCGGGTCTACTAGCAGATAAGTAAAGTAAAGATCTAATCATACCTCGATACGTTTTGATGACGACATCATTACCTTTCTCATCCTTGTCGAACTTGATTGTTATACTCATTAGAGTGATCTTAGTCTTTGAATTATCAAGTCAAATCTTTGAGTAGATCTTTTACTTACTTGGCTTGATTGATAAAGATTCTCTCATTAGTTTGAAGTCCACAAGAAATACTTTAATTTTCCCATTATGCCCATTTCAAATTCTTTACTCATACAAGATAAAATTCATTGCACAAAGATTCATTAGTAGAACTAAATATAATATCTTCAGTATAAATTTGCACAACAAATATATCTTGATTTTTATTTTTGACAAAGAATGTAGCATCCGATTTACCCATTGAAAAATCTTTATCTAAAAGAAATTTGCTAAGTCTATCATATCATGCTCTTCGTGCTTGCTTTAAACCATAATGGTTTAGACAATTTATAAACATAATTAGGATACTTTTCATTTTCAAAACAAAGAGGTTAATTCACATACACTTCTTTCATAGTGAAACTATTTAAAAATGTACTTTTAACATCTACTTGGTATAAAATGAAATCTTTATGACATGCAAATGCTAAAACCATCCTAATGGATTCTATTCTAGCTACCAGGGCAAATGTTTCATCAAATTTGATTCCTTTTTCTTAGTTGTATCATTAAGCTACTAGTCTAGATGTATTCCTTACAACCATGCCGGATTCATCCATTTCATTCTTAAACACTCATTCATTGCTTATGACATATTGGTGATCTGGTTTAGGAACTAATTTTCACACATTGTTTCTCTCAAATTGATTTAACTCCTTTTACATGGTCATAGTCCAAGATTCGCATCGATAAAAGATTTTGGTTCAATGTGAGATATGAATGCAGTATGCTTACATGTATTTCTAATGGATGATCTAGTAGTTATATCATGTGAATGATCTCTTAAGATTAAATCTTTTAGATGAGAGGAAACATACCTCCACTATTTGGGGAGTGCTTGAGAAATATTATCATTTTGGTCCAAGTTGTGTTGTTTTCCTTTTTGTTCCACTTGATTCTCACATGGAGAATTATCTTACTTTTTGTCATATGATTCTTCATGTTGTAGTTCTTCATTTTCCTTTTTTGTACCTGCTTCATTATTAACTAGAACTTTCACCGTAGATGAGGGGTTAGATTCATCAAATGTGACATGCATAGATTCTTCCATAGCCATAGTCCTTTTATTATAAGCCATATACGCTTTGCTTAAGTTTGAATACCCAAGAAAGATACTAACATCAGATTTAGGATCAAATTTTCCCAAGTTTTCTTTTGTGTTTAGAATAAAGCATTTACATCCAAAAACTTTGAAATAACCGATATTAAGTTTTCTATCTTTCCAAAGCTCATATGGAGCCTTGTTGAGAGATGGCCTAATTAAAACACAATTTAAAACATAGCATGCAGTGTTAATGACTTCGACCCAAAAATATTTTGGCAAAGAGTTTTCATGTAACATAGTCCTATGCCATTTCTTGAATAATCTTTTTCTTTCTCTCAACAACTCCATTTTGTTGTGAAGTCCTACGTGATGAAAATTAATATTCTATGTCAAAGTCAATACAAAAACCTTTAAATATACATTTTTTAAATTCTCTACCATAATCACTTCTAATATAGGAAATGGCATGCCTTTTTCATTTTGATCTCTTTTGTAGAAAATTTTAAAAGCATTAAAAGTATCATCTTTACTAGCTAAGAATAGCACCCAAGTAAATCTTGAAAATCATCAACAATAAAAAATGCATAATATTTACCATTTAGACTTGCACGCCTAGATAGTCCAAACAAAGCCATATGAATAAGTTGAAAAGGTTTTAAAGTAGAGATATGATTTTTTGTCTTTAGAAGATGTTTTGACTTACTAAGCATCACATACTATATCCTGTTGAAAACTAATTTTAAAAAGACCTTGAACTAAATTATTTTTAGAAATCTTTGAAATTAAATCTATACTTGCATAGCCTAGTATTATATGCCGCAACCAACAATCATCATGTAATACAGAAAAATATTTATTATGAGACAATGGACAATCTATGTTGATGGTATTCACATTTATACATCTTTTACCAATAAAAGGAACCTTACCATCACATGCATCTTCAATGATACATTTTGATTTATCAAAAATAACTCTATAACCTTTATAACACGATTGACTAATGCTAAGTTATGCTTTAATTTTTCAACCAAGCATACATTTTCAATAATAGTTGAATAATTTATACCAAAATTTCCTAATCTAAAAAATATTTCCTTTTGAGTTACCTCCAAATGATACATTTCCACCATTTTAATTTTGGTAAAACTCAAAAACCAAGAATAATCACCGGTCATGTATCTTGAGCATCTGCTATCCAAGTACCATCTATTTCTTTTTCCTTTCTTCCTTGACCCCTACAGAAAAGATCTCATATTGAATGTTTAGGTACCCAAACTATTTTGGGTCCTTGTGTTAGTGATAGCTCCTTTCCAAACCTAAACCTTCTTAATGCCTAGATATGTATTCTCCTAACTAGACATGTATAACTCATGTGACTATTTTCATTACAATAGTTGCAAATGATTTGACCCTCCCTAGTTGATGCAGCCTTAACAAAATAATTTTTATAGTATTTATGTTTTAAATTAAGCTTATATCTAAGTCCTCATTTATCAAAAACATATTTTTTAAAGCAGAGCAATTTTTCTAAAATCTTTTGACCATTTGTAAATTTCAACATAATTATAATTAATTAAAATATTAATGTTAATAACAATAATAAATAATTTTTTGAATAATAACAATTAAAATTATTAAAATACAAAAAAATAATTATGACAATAGTCAATTAAGGACTTTTTAGTTATTTGTAATAATTTAACTCATTTTAATTCTAATTATAAGATAAAGTAAATACATCAATGGTAATACAACTCATTACGATTTCGATTCTGATTCCTATAGCTAAAATAAATAATTTATTCTTATTCACATTCTTTATTTTGATTTTAGCTCATTCCAATCATAATCTGTTCCAATTACTTATTAGTAAATATACTATTAGTACAAAAGACACAAAAGACAAAGATAGAACAAAACAAAATTTAGTATAAAAGACAAAAATTATATGCTAATTTTTATGCACATATTATTGTTCTTCAGATAAGCCATTTCTTAGATAAAGCCCAAAATCTGCTAGATCACAGACACTATAATCATGCAAAGAGAAACTATATGTGGTTTTCAATCAAACCCATGCTAACATAATTAATTGAAAAAGAAAATATTTCATCAAAGAAAAATTTTAGCATGCTACCTGAAATTTAAAGTTTTATTTAATTTTCGTGACAGTTAGGCAATCTTTGATAATGTATAAGGACGTCACCATGAACAAAATTAACTGCCTCGCAACATTTTTATTTGCTTGCTTGCTTACGAAACATTAGTTAATAGTTCCTTTTTTTTTCTATTGAATGTAATTTTTATTAAAATAGTTGAGTTAGAATTTTAGATAGTTAGGAAAGCCCTTTTCCCTTTTATTTTGAAAAAAAAAAATTGTAATGAGCATGTTTATGTTTTTATTGTTAGGTACTAAGAATTCAGTCATAGGTGTTATCCTAATTAGAATTATATTGAAGCTAATATGATCTTATATTTGAATGCAATGTGGTATGTATTGTTGGCCATTTTTAGATGGTTTAATATAATCTATATTTTCTTCAAAAAAAGAATGTGATTACATTTTTATTATTTGTTTGGGCAATGCCGAGAAGACCATCTCGAGGACAATCCAATCAGAGCAGAAGACCTAATCGCCAGCACGAAGACACTCCTGCTCAGTATCAAAGCTGGTCAAGGTCATGTGTTCTAAGGCTAATCGGATCCTGATCTTCCCATCCTACTCGGGTAAAAAAGACCCTTGACCACCGAGCAAGACCTGGTCACGTTACGGGAAGCATCATGAACAAAGGAAACTGAAGCTCAAGCAAAGCAGACGTAAGCATGACGGTCCCTTCTCCCGACAACTTGTCACAATGATCGATGACTGACAGGCATGCTGTAGGGTTTCGTCACTGTTACCGATGGCCAGCGCAAGCCTCCACAGTATTATTATTTTACTCAAACCTACACGGCATCATCATTTGGTCACGGGAACCCATAGCTGCCTGACATCCCATACCCCTAGGCTGTGCCGCAGCAACCCATACCTGTCAGAGAGAAGCAGGCGCAATTAATGCAAGGGATGGCTACCAAGCAAAAGGAGGCGAGAAGACAGGGGGATAAATATCAGACAAAGGGCAAGGTAAGGGGACTTTTGATTCCGACTCCAATTTTTCTATCTGGATTCTAATTTTCTCTTCTCTCAAAACCTTCCACTTTTCTGATCCCTCAGATTATGAGAGATTCTAAAAGAATCAACCCGATTACTGACTTAAGCGTCGGAGGGTTTTCACCGAAAAAATACCTGGCAACTTCTGACATCGTTTATGGGGACACAGGTCAAAAGATATCACCGCTCCAGCGAAAGGAGAAAGGTAGGAACCAACAGAAAATCTTGCTCGAATAACCAGCGAGCAGAAGACAAGAGCACTGGTTGGAAGCGAGCAGAAAACTGCATCAACATTTTGGCGCCGTCTGTGGGGATCAGTTCAAAAAGCCTGAATTCCCTGTACATTCAAAAAACAACGTAACGATGAGAGGAAACAACAGAAGAGGAGTAAACCCAGAAAAATCGGTGACCCTGAGGGATGTGGTCAATGAGGCCCGAGATACAGGGAGGTGGCCAAGGATGGACTGCATGGGAAAACAAATGGAGACGCTGTCGTCCATCTTACAGGAGCTCATGGACGGACAGAGGAAAACAAGCAACGACGTTCCCAAATCCAGCCGCGAGAACGCTCCCACTGGGGGAAATGTAGGACATGAAGCCCAGAGGCAGAAAATACAGAACGTTGCTGGAAGGGAGGAGACAAACTTGGAGGAGAGAGAATCCTGACAACACTTGTAAGACACGGCACTTACTTCCCGTGCGGAGGAGTTGGAAGGGGAGGTGCGTAGGCTGGCACATGTTGTTGAGGACCTTCGGGGAAATGGGAAAGCCCCAAGTTAGAGGATCATGTTGGACAACGAGTCCCGCTTTCAGTAGAAATCATGGGCGTCACGATCCCTAGGGATTTCAAATTCCCCGACTTGAAGTTCTCGGGAAAAAGTGACCCGCTGGTGTACATAGAACTCTTCAACGATATGACGGGAGTGCAGGGCTTAACAGCAGCCCAAAGGTATAGAGCCTTCCTGCTCACTTTGGAGGGGAGGGTGAGAGAATGGTACCGCAAACTACCGCGGGGGAGTATTATGAGCTTCGAACAAATGTGTATGGAGTTCGCAGAGCAATTCCAGGGGGCGATGGCCCCCGAGGATGACATGATGGAATTGGTGGAGATAAAGCAGAATGAAGGGGAGTCCCTCCGAGAATTCGTCGAGAGGTACGATCGGGCGATCTTGGATCTCGGGGCATTCAATCACCCCCAGGTGTTGAGGGGGTTGAAGGAAGGGATGAGGATGGGAAGACCCTGGTACAACTTGCGAAGCCCCTCAATTCGCTCATACTCCGATGCATACAAATAAATGAAGATGGACATAATCATTGACGGGGAGAAAGCGACGAAGTTAAGGAGTGAACACAGCTAGTGGAGCAAAACGGAAGGAAAAAAGGGGGCCTGCTCAAAGCTCGTTTACTTCCAAGGCGACAAGGGACTGGGTTGCTCCCTATAACCCCTAACAGAGGGCTCTCCAACCGCGAGTGGCTCCCGCTCCACTTCGCAGGTCTTCGAGCAGGGACCGCAGGGATTATCGATAATAAGGCAGTACAGATGGTTGATCAGAGCCCCGCCTGCAGACAATACACCCCGCTGAAGGTGTCACTCGAGGAGATGTTTCAAGTTGTAGAGGAGCGAGAGCTGTTATATTCCTCGATGTCGATGTCCAAGCCAGCAAACAGGAGCGACAAAAGCAGGTTCTGCCGAGTTCATTGAGGGGGGGTACCCAGTAGTCGAGCAGCAACAAGCAGGGGATGGCTAAGTCTGTGACATGGACCGCGAACCACCTGCTGTGAGTGTGATAGCAGGAGGGCAAACAGGGCTCAGAAGAACTACGACAGATATGCCTCTGCTAGTCGGGAAGTTCTGCTCGTTGTGCCCAATACAAAGAGAGCTAGAATTCGACAAGAGCAAATTATGTGGACAAAGGAGAATGAAGAGGGGGTCCTATACCCCCACGAGGACTCCTTGGTTATAAGGGCGAATATCGCCAATAAAGAGCTCAACGAGATGTTGGTGGATTCGAAAAGTTTAGTGGATATTCTCTTCAAGTCCATGCTCGACGGTATGGGAATAGAGGATGTGAGACTCGAGTAGACGAGCACCTCTCTAAAAGGATTCGGTGGGGAAAGGCTAACCCCCATAGGGATTGTCAACTTGCCAGTAACCATGGGCTCAAGGCTCTTTGAGAAGAACATGATCTTAGATTTCGTAGTTGTGGACGAAGCCAGCCCCTACCAGGCAATATTGGGAAGGCCTTTTATGAGGATCAGTCAATCGGTGATGTCTACAGACTACTTAGCTCTGAAGTATCGTGGGAATGGAGCAGTAGGTGTTGTCAAGGGCGGTCAAAGGGCAGTGAGGAGCTGCTATACCACAACGGCAAAGGATGCAATGCAAGTGACGTCGCTGGGCGCAAGGGGTGAGTCAAAAAAAGGGAGGCAAGAACCCGTCGAAGAATTAGAAGAAATTGTGATAAAGCCAGACGACCAGGAGAAGAAGGTTAAGATTGGCTCAAGCATTAGCGAGCAGCTGAAAAAAAGCCTGGTCGAGTGCTTGCGAGCACACTCCGATGTGTTCGCTTATACACATGAAGATATGCCTGGAAATAGAGACGCGAAGCCAGTAAGGCAGAAGAGGAGGTGCGTCAACCAGAAGAGGTATGAAGCCATGAATAGCGAGGTGGAGAAGCTGTTGAAGGCAAGATTCATAAGGGAAGTCAACTACCCTTAATGGATCTCAAACGTGGTACTAGTGAAGAAGACGAGTGAGAAATGGAGAATGTGGGTAGACTTCACCGATTTTAACAAAGCTTGTCCAAAGGACAGCTTCCCATTGTCAAAGATGGACCAGCTGGTTGACTCTACAGCAGGATACGGCCTGCTCAACTTCATGGATGCCTTCTCTGGTTACAACCAAATCCTCATGTATGAGCTGGATGAGTAGTGCACAGCCTTCATCACTAACCAGGGTCTATTTTGCTACAAGGTCATGCCTTTTGGCCTGAAGAATGCGGGGGCAACATACCAGAGACTGGTGAACAAGATTTTCAAGCCACTGATCGGCCACACGATGGAAGTTTATGTGGACGACATGATCACCAAGTCCAAGGACGCAGAAGAACATGTGATGCATCTAGAAGAAACCTTCGCGCTCTTAAGGGAGTACCGGATGAAGGTTAACCCTGAGAAGTGCGCCTTTGGAGTGGGTTCTGGAAAATTCTTAGGTTTCATGGTCAGTAACAAGGGAATTGAGGCCAACCCGGAGAAGATAAGAGCAGTGATAGACATGAAACTCTCAAAGAAATACAAATCCTTATGGGTAAGCTGGCATCCCTCAACAGATTCATCTCCCGTACAACAGACAAATGCCATGTCTTCTTCCAGAAGATGAGAAAAGAGAGAAAGACGAAGTGGACACCAGAGTGTGAAGCGGCATTCAAACAGCTGAAGGAATACCTGATGAAAGCCCCATTGCTATCAATACCTCGAGCAGGAGAAGTTTTATACTTGTATTTGGCGGTGTCGCAATGGGCAACGAGCTCGGTCTTAATAAGGGAGGAGTCAGGGGTGCAACACCCCGTATATTATATGAGCAGAGTTTTGTTGGAAGTGGAGACCCGGTATCCATCGGTGGAGAAGTGGGCACTCGCACTGGTAACAGCAGCTCGGAAGCCGAGGCCTTATTTAAAAGCACACTCGATAGCGGTTTTGATGAACCACTTAGACAGATCTTACACAAGCCAAAGACTTTGGTCCGACTGGTAAAGTGATCGATAGAGCTCAGCGAGTTTTACATCAGTTACCAGCCCCGAACAACAATTAGAGCACAAGCCCTGGTAGACTTTGTGGTTGAGTGTACAGAGTTAGGTAAGGGAGCAAACAACGAGCAAGCAGCAGGCTCCCCTGCTCTAGGCAAGGTATGGACGGTGACAGTAGATGGGTCATATGAAGATCAAGGAGCGAGAGCAGGAGTAGTGCTTCTTAGTCCTGAAGGGGTGGAAGCACAATAACTAGGCTAAGTACGAGGCTGTAATTGTAAAACTGAAGCTCGCGTTAGTAGTGAAGGCGGAGAAAGTGAAGGTCTGAACGGATTCTCAGCTAATGGCAAACCACCTCAACGAAAGCTTCCAAGCAAAAGGCGAGAAGATGGAGGCTTACCTTCAAAAGGTAAGACAATTAATTGGGAAGTTTCGAGCGGTAGAGGTGGAACAGATTGTAAGAGGAGAAAATTTTCGAGCGGATATGATAGCACAGACGGCCATTGTATCTGACCCTAAGATGCCCAGGTCCATTCTAGTGGAGATCAGGACCTGCTTGAGTATTAAGTAGGAAGACGAGGTGATGAGCTTGTCCTCGAGCAACACCTGGATGGATCCTATTATCTCTTATCTCAAGGAAGGGACATTACCTGCCGACGAGAAGCAGGCGAGGAAGCTGAGATGCCAAGTACCGAGATACACACTGATCGATGGGGTTTTGTACAGAAGAAGATTCACCCTGCCACTGCTACGTTGTTTAGACAAGGAGGAAAGGATTTGAAGAAACCATTCTGGCACAAGATCTCTTGCCTTTAAAGCTTTAAATTAAGGGTATTTATGGCCTCAGATGCACCATGACGCACAAGAAAAGACCAAGAGCTGCAAGAATTGCCAAAGGTTCGCCAACCACATAGCTCAACCGCTCGAGAATCTCACAGTAATGAACTCACCATGACCATTTGCTCAGTGGAGAAATGACCTGATCAGACCACTGCCAAAAGGAAGAGCATCTGCAACGCATGCCATGGTTGCAATTGATTATTTCACTAAATGGGTTGAAGTGAAAGCTTTAAGCAGCATTATAGAAAGCAAAACCACTGACTTCACTTAGAGAAATGTGATTTTCAAGTACGGGATCCGCCACGTACTGGTCACGAACAACGGGAGGCCGTTCGACAGCAACAATTTCAGAGACTTCTGCAGAAATATGGGGATAAAAATGAAGTTCTGCTCGCCATCACACCCACAGGAAAATGGGCAAGTGGAGGCCGCAAATAAAACTATAAAGCCTCTCCTGAAGACCAGACTGGGTGAGCAGAAGGGAGCTTGGGTCAACGAGCTGCCTGGTGTGTTGTGGGCTTATAGGACCACACACAAAACCGCCACAGGGGAGACACCGTTTTCCTTGGCATTCAGACATGAAGTAGTGATCCCAGCAGAGATAGGGATGGGCACACATCGAACGAAGCACTTCGATGAGGAGCAGAACGACGAGCAGATGTGTGCAAATTTGAATCTGCTAGAGGAGAAAAGGGAAATATCAGCAATGAAGATGGCAGAATACCAGCAGAGGGTAGCCCGCAACTACAACCAAAACGTGCACATCCGCCGATTCCAGGTGGGAGACGGGGTACTTAGAAAAGTGAACCAAAGCACTAAAGATCGCAGGCAAGGAGTGTTGGGCCCAAACTGAGAAGGTCCTTACAGGGTCTCACAACTAGCCGATCTAGGGGCATACGGGCTAACTTATCCAGATGGACGAAAAGTTAAAAGGCCATGGAATGCGTAGCATTTGATGAAATATTTCCAGTAAGTTCCCTTGTATTACAAGCATTAATGTTCAGTTTCCTCCACACTAGAAATGCATAAAATCTTGTACATGAATAAAAGCAAGAAAAATGCCTCCTAAATTAATCAATCCCATGTGAGCAGATTAAAGCTTATGAAAACAAATAAAAGCTAAAGCCGTAAGTCTCAAAGCCTAACTTAAGGCGAGATAGTGCCTAGCATAAGCCAAGTCAAGGCTCAAGCAAGATAAGCTCGCGAAGAAGAGCTAGAGCCGTAAGACTCAAATCCTAAACCTAAGGCGAGACGAAGTGCCTAGCATAAGCCAAGTGAAGGCTCGAGCAAGATAAACTCGAGAAGAAAAGCTAGAGTCGTAAGTCTCAAAGCCTAACTTAAGGCAAGACGGTGCCTAGTATAAGCTAAGTGAAGGCTCGAGGAAGATAAGCTCACGAAGAAAAGTTAAAGTCGTAAGTCTCAAAGCCTAAACCTAAGGCGAGACGAAGTGCTTAGCATAAGCCAAGTGAAGGCTCAAGCAAGATAAGCTTACGAAGAAATGCAAAGGTCATAAGTCTCAAATCCTAACTCAAGGCGAGACGATGCCAAGTATAAGTCAAGTGAAGGCTCGAGCAGAATAAGCTCGTGAAGAAAAGCTAGAGCCGTAAGTCTAAAAGCCTAATTTAAGGCGAGACGATGCCTAGCATAAGCCAAGTGAAGGCTCGAGCAAGATAAGTTCATGAAGAAAAGCTAGAGCCGTAAGTCTCAAAGCCTAACTTAAGGCGAGACGGTGCCTAGCATAAGCCAAGTGAAAGCTCGAGCAAGATAAGCTTGCGAAGAATAGCTAGAGTCGTAAGTCTCAAAGCCTAAACCTAAGGCGAGACGAATTGCCTAGCATAAGCCAATTGAAGGCTCGAGCAAGATACGCTCGCGAAGAAAAGCTAGAGCCGTAAGTCTCAAAGCCTAACTTAAGGCGAGACGGTGCCAAGCATAAGCCAAGTGAAGGCTCGAGCAGAATAAGCTCACAAAAAAATTTAAAGGCCATAAGTCTCAAAGCCTAACTCAAGGCGAGACAGTGCCAAGCATAAGCCAAGTGAAAGCTCGAGCAAGATAAGCTCGCGAAGAAAAGCTAGAGCCGTAAGTCTCAAAGCCTAAGCCTAAGGCGAGACGAAGTGCTTAGCATAAGCCAAGTGAAGACTCGACCAAGATAAGCTCGCGAAGAAATGCAAAGGCCATAAGTCTCAAAGCCTAACACAAAGTGAGACGGTGCCAAGTATAAGCCAAGTGAAGACTCGAGCAGAATAAGCTCACGAAGAAATGCAAAGGCCATAAGTCTCAAAGCCTCACTCAAAGCAAGACGGTGCCAAGCATAAGCTAAGTGAAGGCTCGAGCAGAATTAGCTCACGAAGAAATGCAAAGGCCATAAGTCTCAAAGCCTAGCTTAAGGCGAGACAGTGCCGAGCATAAACCAAAAGTGGCTCGACTAGGATAAGCTCATGAAGAAAGATCGAAGTCCACAGGTCTCAAACCCTGGCTTCAGGCGAGACGAAGAGCCGGACACGGTCAGGATGAGCTCGAGCATAACAAGATTGCCAAAAAAGATGCCACGGCCTCAGATCTCAAAGTCTGTTTGTCCAGTTGATCACATGGTGGCAAGACGAGCAGAAGCAAACCATAGTCACAATTATATGGGGAAGGCTCAAGGCCTGCTGGAAATTTACCCCATAGAGAGTTTTGGGACAGATTAAAAGTACAAAGGCAAAGTGAGAAATATGTTCTTTATTTCATTGCCAAAATTACAAGTAAAAAAAAAAAGTACAGCAAAGCCAATCAAGGGCCTTGAACAGTCTGGCTAGCAGTTGAGGAAGGGGTTTCAAAAGAAGGGGGAGCTTGAAGATCCGTCCCGGCAGCGAAAGCAGCTTAGGCTTCATCAGCTGGAGGAGCAGCCTCCTCCTCCTTCTGCTCGAGCGTCTGCCTCAGGCCCTGATTATCAGCCCTGATCTTCCTCTCAAAATTCATGGCCTTTTTCTTGAAGGCGGTAAAGGCAATCGTAGCCTGGCACGAGAGGCGCTTGAACATGTTAGCCAACTTGCTAACGCTGGAGGACTCCAACTCCTCTACAAACTTCTCCCCCATGAGCCTAGTAAAATCCCTAACATAGGGGTCGGCGAAACCGGGCTGCTGCTCCTGAAAGCGTCTTGATCTGGATCTGGCAGGGACGACAGCTCTCGAGCCCCTCTGGGGAGATTCTTCGGCTGCACGCTCACTCTCCCGAGCAGAAGGAATAGCCCTGATTGGCGAGCCAGTGAGATCAACTCTGGACCTCTTGGCTGGAGCAGAAAAGCTGCTCGGTCTCTCCACCGTACTCGAGGGCCTCTTCAATCTAGAAAGAATACCGCTCATGTCTCCTTCCTCGGGAATTAAACCAAATTCGGCAAAGTTCTGGTGAGTCAATAACTTTCTGCACGAGCTCGCGTTGTCCAAGGCGGTATTGATATGCGTCTGCAGCTCCTCCTTAAACCAATACGATATGCTCCAAGAGTCTGCAAAAAAGACTAGCAAAAATAAATAAGAGAGAGTAAGCAAAAAATTCAAACCATAAAACATGATGAGCAGCAGACGACCTGGAGTACAAAAGCGAGAAGGAATTTGAGAAACCTCCTCGGTGGCAGAGGCTGCTCTCCCCCAGTTCCCTCCAACAAAGAAAAATTTACCCTTCTAGTTGCCACCGGAGGCAGGGAGGTCAGTGATGGGTTTTTTGCCCTTCAAGTTGGAAATGAAGTAGTACCAACCCACGTCCCTTGGGCTGCTCTTCAACTGGTAGAGATGCTTTATTTCATCTACTGACGGCTCACCCAAATTACACAACCTCCACAGGATGTACAACCCCGACAGAACCCTCTACCCGTTCGGGTTCAGCTGCCCCGGTGCCAGATGTAACTAGGATAGGACCCGGGCAAAATAAGGTTGAATGGGCAAACGCCCCACTTGAAACATTCTAAATAAAGGGTGACATACCATCGAGGAGGACGGCTAGGTGTATTATTTTTTCCAGGGAAACGCAAATCAACACTGGCAAGAATGTGATACATAGCCCTAAGCCGGTCTAAATCTTGGTGTGAGGTTTCACACCTCATGTTATCTATGGCAAACGACTCGGCCTCTGACCTTTGGCCGACCCTTTACCTCTGTAGCGGTCGGGTTTCCCCTACGGCCTTGACCTCTTTAGGACTTGAGTCTCTCATCGGAGCCCCCCTACTGGCCTCGGAGTCACTCGAGGAAGATAATTCTTCATGAGACATCTGACAGGGTTATTGAGTGGCTGACATTTTTTCTCTAGAGACACAATCTATCATGTGGGAAATAAAACCCAGAAAACAAAAAGAATGAGAACGGGGAGAAGAAGTAAAGAACTTATACCTGATACTGATCTGAAGAAGGCAGTTGACGATGACGGCAACGAAGAAGATGAATTTCACTGATTGGCGGCGTTTTTTAGTTCAAAGCAAAGAATGAAAATGAAAAGGGCACAACAGCGAAATTAAGGGTTTATAAGGAGGAAGGCAAGTCATGCTCACAGACGACACGTTACTTAAGGGGACGCGACTGTACAAATAACTGCCTCTTCAAAATTCAAACGAGCGGTCCGCGTCTCGCATTAAATGTGAAGTGACGGAAAAGGCAGACAGCTCAGCGTGAGAAAGTAAAAATATGGGGAACCCGCTCAAACAATAAGTTTCCATTCTTATCTCGTTTCACTCTTAAGACTAGAAACTGGGGGACTGGTACTTGGGCAATGCCGAGCAAACCCCCTCGAGGATAGTCCAGTTAGAGCAAAAGACTTAATCTCCAGCACGAAGACACTCCTGCTCGGTGTCAAAGCTGGTCAAGGTCAAGTATTAAAAGAGACCCTCGACCACCGAGCAAGACTTGGTCACGTTACAGGAAGCACCATGAACAAAGGGAAACCGAAGCTCAAGTAAAGCCGATCTAAGTATGACGGCCCTTTCTCCCGACAACTTGTCAAAACAATCGATGACTGACAAGCACGCCGTAGGGTTTCGTCACTATTACTGATGACCGGCGCACACCTCTACAGTGTTATCATTTTACTCAAACCTACACGGCATCATCATTTGGTCATGGGAATCCATAGCCGCCTGACATTCCATACCGCCAGGCTGTGCCGCAGCAACCCATAACTGATAAAGAGACGCAGGCGCAATTAATGCAAGGGATGGCTCCCAAGCAAAAGGGGGCGGGAAGACAGGGGGATAAATATCAAACGAAGGGCAAGGTAAGGGGACTTTTGATTCCAACTCCAATTTTTCTATCCGGATTCTAATTTTCTCTTCTCTCAAAACCTTTCATTTTTCCAGTCGCTCAGATTATGAGGGATTCTAAAAAAATCAACTCGATTACTGACTTGAATGTTGGAGGGGTTTTACCGAAAAAACACCCGGCGACCCCTGACACCGTTTTTGTGGACATAAGTCAAAAGACATTACCACTCCAGTGAACGGAGAAAGACAGGAACCAATAGAAAATCCTGCTCGAACAACCAGCGAGCAGAAGACAACAGTACCGGTTGAAAGCGAGCAGAAAACCGCATCAATATTATTAACCAAAAGTTCTTCATTTACAAACATAGATTTAAACAAGAATCTTTTTTTTGTTTTTTGAACTAGAGTAAGTTTTTCTTTTTTATTTCCTGCAATCAATTCTAAACAAGTAGTTCACGTAAAGCTCAAGTTTCGAGAAAAATCTCATTAAGTATTTTTGAGGATAATCATAGACATCACTGAAGAAATATGTGACTCACCAAATCTTACAAATTGATCCTTGTCAAAGATAATGTAGGGTCATAACATTTTCGGCTTTTAAGATATGCTTGTCACCAAATCATTTTCATTTAACCATGTGCATATGCAAAGCCATTGAAAATGAAACTGATTTTTTTACTGATGCCCATTCAAATGAAGCATCTAAAACATGAAAATATTCTGCGACATGCAACTGATGGTATATGTGGATGTGGGTTCGGAATTTTAAAGGTGTTAGATGAAAATAAATATTTTGTGAAATGGAAGCATATGAATCTGTCATTTCATTATGTTTCTTAAAAGTGTTATTGGCTAATTGTGCTTTGAGAAAGAGTGGCTTAAAACAGCTACTAAAAGGCTTTCCTTTATCAAGTTTTAATGGTCCACCTTGAAAGGAAGCAGCAAAAATAACTTCCTTGTGCAAACATAAAAGATAAATGCCTGGACAATTACTGTCAATATATGCTAATCAATGCGGCAAGTATTGGACTGGAATTCGGTTGAATTTAATGTCAGCTACAAGTTTTACAGCTTCTATGGGCACCTGGGCAAGTTATTATGGTCCGCTCTATTGAAGAAAGTCAGAAAGACACTCAGGTGGTCAAAAGAAGAATCACTAGTGTAACTGGAAATTATATCTTGGAACAAAAATAATTGAAAATATTTTAGAGCTGCCCGTGTTTTTTAAAAAAAGTCATTTTGCCTGTTGTTAGCAGGCATTAATAAACTTTTTCTCCCAACATTTTTTTTTTTTCCCTAGAAGTCAGATTTGATAGAGGTGTCATTCTCAATTGAAAATGCTGCCAACTTTGGTTAACAATTTATTGACAATAAGAACAGAAAAAGGCACAGACCGACATCTTTAAACTTCTGTGGACACAAACATGAGCATTGACAGGGAAAATACCTATAGAATTGTCCTACATTAATGGAAAAGAATTGGTGCAAAAAGGACTCCTCAAATAGATGCATCATTTGTTGCAGGGGCTAGAGTTGGCAAAATGGATCAATTGATCGCATTCATATCTTCGTATTGTGTTAAATTTAAATCGACCCAAATACAATCTATTTAATAATCGTTTAGACCTTCACTTGACACAAAAAATAAACAAATTACTTAATAATCCACTTAATATCTGTATATTTAATAAAATTTATATCAAACATTTACACACTGTTAATATATATATATATATATATAATTGATACTATAAAATATACATATCTATTAAAATATTATATATTTACATTATTGAAGTTTTAACTATACCTATATAAATAATATTATATATCAATATTATAAAATATACATATCTACTAATATTTTACACATTTACACGCTTGAATTTCTAAATTTATATAAAATTTTATAAATGAAACACTTTGTACATGTTCATCATTCTAAAAAAATAGAATCATGTCTAATATTTAAATTTTAATTATAAGAATTTATAAATTAATTTAGAATAAAAAATATAATCGTATCATTGATTAGATAAATGGATCCAGAACTTTAATCTTAACCCGACTCATTTAATAATCTGTGTCTAGTTTAACAACTCATATCCATTTATTCGTATCGTGCCCCAATTGAATAATTGTATCGTATCAAATTTTGCCATATTCTAGAGACCATATCAAACCAAATGGTTAACTAATATTTATATCAATCACTTTTCAAGCAAATCAGCGACACAAAACATTAATTTGTTAGCTAAAAACAAAATTGTAGCAGGGATTGGAGGAGACTTGGGTTTATTGACAGCGATGTTGCAACCAGTTCAATCTGTTGCAATCTGCATACAGTTCGCAGGGGAGATAACCCTTTTCTTGTATGGGAATAGAATACTCAATGCCAACTGAGAAGTAGGACAAGGAAAAATTACGTAGTTTGTCACCTATAATGATAATATCCATGGCTGCAGATGACATTTTAAGAAAAGACTCAAAATTCCAGTCTCAATGAACACGAAACGACACCCCATTAACACTTTTAGTTTTAAAACTTAATCCACAAGTGATATCTACAATGTGAACTTAAGCCTACGAGACTAAGACAACTTTTTTTACGGAAAATTTCCACATGGCTCCAGACAAACAAACATAATGAATTAATGCACGACTAGTCGAGATAGATATAAAAGCTTTATTTGATTCTAACAGGAGTGGTTGATGATCCATGGAGTGTAAGGGATCTATCAAATGCTTTCTTCTAAGTTCTAAAAGACAATTAGATTTCCCTTGAATAATAAAGATTTTTTTTTTTTTTTTTTTGTCAGTGACCAAAACGCTACCACAAAAATCTCAAAATACAAAAAGTCATGGGTTCAACCCACTATAGCATATTGCTAGTGGCAGTGGAGAAACAAAACACCGTCAAATCTAAATTATCATTCAGTCTTTTCCACCCTTACATATTTTACTTTTGCACCAAATATAATTTTTTCTAAATATAATGGCGGTAGGCTGGTTACCATTTCTCCATCATACAATTTTTGAATTTATAGAAGAAAACTGATGCAGAGTGTCTACACGAAAACGATCTACAATGAAACTAACACAGTAGAAGGATAAATTGATATAGGGTGATTGATTAATTGGGGATACAAAAAATTAAATTCACAAAGAAATAAAGTAAATTCACATTGAATCTAAGACAACCAGAAAATCTAGATAGTTAAATTTCATTGATTCCATAGAATACCAAAAAATAAAAAAATTCAAAAATTGACACAAGGCTTTCAATTAAAAATAATCAATAACACATATTATCCTAGTTAGACTAGAAAACATATTCTACTACAAGTCATACTTAAACAAAAATATAACTCAAATAAGAATTACGTAAACAATAAAATTCAAACATAAATTAAATAAAATATTCTTAAAATCTATCAGCCTCAAATTTAATTAGGAATTCCTCCGTTTTTGACTCTGCATCACAAACATATAATTTTTTCACCTAATGTTTTTCTAAGCTATAGACTTTTTTTGGCTAAGAAAAAGAAGATTATATATAAAACTATAAAAGATATATAAAAGGAATATTGAGACTGCAACTCTACAAAAGATGACCTAATTCTAACCAAAACACATAGAAACTTCAGAGACACAAAAATACCCCAAACTCTAAAAATAAAAACTCACTAAGAATGCAGTCTTCTTAAGATAAAAAAGAAAGAGACGCCTTTGAATTCATCAGTAATAGATGCCCAGAGGAAAACCCAGAACTTCACTTTGTCCCATAGGTGTGAAGGATCTTCCCCATCTTTGTTATCAAAGATTTGTTTGTTTTTTCCATCCACATGACCCAAAAAATAGCCAAGACTGCACAATCCCATAGAACCCTTGCTTTTTTTCTTCTTTTTAAGCGAAAAAAAAAACTTTCCAAGAAGAGAGAGTGAAATGAAGCAGGAGCTGACCAACTTAGATTGAAGGTCTTAAACAACTTAGACCACAAAAAAATAAACAGTGGTGCAGTGCATAAAAAACCTTTTCTAAGCTATAGACTTGACTGCAAACAATTGCTTATGAATATTCAATCACACTACAAAAATATTGTAAAATCATTCCACATAGTTTACAACTGCTCAAGATAGCAGCAATAATTCACCATTACAGTTGAAGCAGTATGAATGCTGATAGGTCTGCATAAACACTAACACACAGAAAATACTCGGGATCAAATAGCAAAATTTTATAAATCAAAAAATAGGATAAGTGTAACATACCTGCCTTGAAAGTCACATTCTATGTCATAATCTGGGAGTTGATTGTGTTTATGTACGCTTAATGCAAAGCTTGCAGAGCAGGTAACCCATACAAAGTAATCACAAGCTTGCTTATTCAGAGATTATGTTTATGTACAACATGATAGCCTAGAATTTCCAAGCAACAGAAGCCAGCTGATAAGGCTTGCCTGCAATCTAATAAAGCCTACTGACAATTCATAATGCAAGCTAAAATTTCAGGCTATTAAAATTAAAACTTCTTTATAACGTAATTTGCATTAGTACAATGGTGAAGTGGACTGTCACAAAAGCTCTGCAGGTTTCAATGGTAATATGTGATATCATCAAGTACATAGCCAAAAGCAACATTAGTGACTATTACAGAGTCCAATCTAACTTAACCTCATCTTTCTACAAGATTCCTGAATTTTACACGTCTTTTAATGCTACCCATCCTATCATATCCAATACCGATCTTACTATGCATCAATTTTATAGCCAAATCTGCATTGCCTGCTTTCCTTAAAGCATTTATTAGAGCTGTACGGATTTTTCCTGGAATTTCTCTTTCCCTATCAACAATCCCATCAGCCAACTTACAAGCCTCTTTGATACGACCAGCTTTGCACAAGCAAGTGATCATATCTTCAAATGCTGTCTCATGAATGATGCCCTTTGGTGCCAGCTCATCCAAAATCTTACAAGCGCGTGCTACTTTGCCTGACAGACAAAGCCCAATTGAGAGAGCCCTAAATGAAGCTGCAGCTGGTGTGATACCCTTATCAATCATCATATCCCACAGCCTTAATGCTTCCTCATTTCTGTGATCCTTGACCATTCCACTGATGAGTATTGTGTATGTGTAAACCGTTTGATCACATCCTTCATATTCCATCCTCTTAAAAAGTTCTAAAGCCTCATCAAGCTTTCCACACTTAGCAAGGGCATCAATAAGGACATTGTAGCAATATGAGTCACGCGGGCATCCCTTCTCAGCCATCTCCTCAAAAAGTTCCTCAGCTTCATCGACTCTTCCAGCCTTCCCCAGGCCATCAATGAGACTAGAATAAAATATGGCATTAACTGCCACCCCATTAGCTCTACAGCACTCAAAATACTCCATGGCCTCCTCCACTCTCTCACTCTTACACAAACCACTAACAATAACTCCATAAGTAACCTCATCTGGTTCAAGCCCCTCGAATTTCATCCTCTCAAAGATATCTATTGCCTCATTCATGCTACCACGTTTTGCATAGGAATCTATTAAAGCTGTATAAATAGATACATTTGGTTGACACCCCCTTCTAATCATAATCTCAAAAACAGCATATCCTTCCATACATTTCCCTACTTTACAAAGCCCTCCAATCACTAAACTATATGCATGAGAGGGAATTTCAATCCCCTTTCCATCCATTTCATGATATAAACTCAAACAAGAATCAAAATCTCCCTCCAAATAACACGCTTGTATCAAAGTCATATAAGTTATCTTATCTGGCTCCACATTTCTAGTCTCCATAGCCCTAAACTTCTCCATTGCTTTTTGTGTTTTTCCTACCTTACAATACCCTTTAATCATTGTATTATAAGTCACAACATCAGGTCCAACTTTCCCGTTCTCCATAACCTCAAAAACTAGCTCAGAAGATTCAATAAACATTGAATTGACCAAACCATTCATCAAAAAATTATAAGTATACAAACTGGGCTCAATTCCATTCTCCTTCATGCTTCTCCACACCCACAAAAATTCCTCAACCATTCCTAGCCCCCCAAAACTCTTAATCAAAGAATTTGCAACCGAAACTGTCATCAAAAACCCCTTTTCCTTTAACTCATTAAACACTACTCTAACTCTATCTACATCCCCGCACAGAGCTAAACAATCAATCAAAGAAATATAACATTCAAGCTTATGAGAATACTTCTTTTGCCTAGCAGCCCAAGTAAAAAACCTCAAACCAACATTAGGTCGTTTACTTACATCGTGATTTCTTAAAATAAATGAAACAAAATTTGGTGACAACTTGATCAAGAACTTGTGACAAAAGGAATCTAAATTTGCTTCCATGTCCGAAGACCCATCTAAAAGGTTCAAAATTTGGCTTACCCACGGTGATGGGTTCAAGTTTTGAGGACATGAAACCAAGTCAGAGACGTCACTGAATGGCTCTATCCATTCTGGAGAAGGGAGCGAGTTGGTGGAAATCCACATCGGATTTGAGGTCAAACTTGCCAAAGGACCCATTTTTGGCAGTGACCCAACAATGTTGCCGGGCTTGTAAGGTGGCAATTTCAGTTTGGGTGGAGATTGAAAAAGGGTTGCAGAGAAAGGTCTCCGTAAGACTCTTACCATCAGGATTTTGGGGGTTCTTCTAAGCAACAGTAATCAGCTCGGACTGTTAGGGCCTATATGTGGATGAAAATTACTTTTATTTATAAATTTAAAAACGGATGGATTCACCGTTTGTGGTCTCATGGTCTAGTGGTGAGGACATTGGACTCTGAATCCAGTAACCCGAGTTCAAATCTCGGTGGGACCTTTGTATAATTAATTTTGAAATTATTTAATTTAATGGGTTAAAATATAATTTTATTATAATTTCTATTAAAAATTCTATTAGCTTTAACAATTTAGTATAAAAATAAAAAATAATAATAATAAAATATTAAGTGAGAAAGGTAAAATAATAATACCCTTACTGTATCTATACTGTAAGGGGTATATACAATATATTTGTAATGTGGTGAACCAAGCAAGTCTTCCTTAGTTTGTAAAATTGCGGGTGTAGGTTGCGTGTTTTGCCCAGGAAGTCTTTCTTCATATTAAATATATAAAAGAGTAATGATATAATCATAAGGATTTTTGTATAGATAATGTTGTATAAATTAATATGATATATATTATCATTAGTTGAATTATTAGCATAATATGACTCGTATGACTTATATATAGTAGGAGTCTCAATAATTTATATTATTTATGTTTTTAATGAATCATTCATATCTTATCAAATCTGTTTGTGCAAGATTATTTATACAAGTTTTTGTACCTCTATAATTATTTAATACAACACATAATCTATTCTTATTTAATATATAGTTTGTACAAGATTAATTTTACAAGTATTCTTATTTCTTTGGCTTGATTGATGCTTGATGGAATGAGGTAACAAGGAGGAGTTGATTATTTCGTCATTGGGTAAAGGTCCGTCATACTCTTTCTTATTATCTAAAATTAATTTCTTACTAATTTTACAAAGATCAATAATGTATTTTTTTAAATTTTACCACCAAAAAAAGTTATAACCAATTTGACTTCGCTCATGATTTATTTTTCCATACTAACCATTTATGTGTGCTGTTAACTCTTGGGATTTAGCTTTGATAAAGAAGAAAACTTGCCTTTTCCTATAAATGGTGATAGTTGATGCAAGTTTGGCCAAGATAATTTAATACATTTTCAAAACTTTTGTCTCTAAACTCAATAATACACATTGTTTGGTGGTAAATTTGGAATGATATTTTTTAACCAATAAATGAATGATACGTGGAATACTACAAATGGTCAAATGAGTAAAATACTTGGAGCTATATAAAGATGTCATTTGGAAGAATTTACTATATTAGGTTAGCATAGAAATCAATTGTCAAAGTTGGATACGTTAAGATATTTATGGAAAAGAATAAACCTAGAGCAAAAACAATTATTCTAGTCATTTTTTTCTAAATAGGACAGATAATCCTAAAAATATTCTTTCATTTTAACCTAAAGATAACATTTATACCATTAACCTCCACTATATAAATATTTTATTCAACTCATACTTGGTGCTCTCCTCTCCTCTCTCTCTCACACACACATACACTTTCTCCACATTTTTTAGATTATCACCCACTTCTCCATTTTCAGGAGGTCATTTTATTCTTAACTTTCATTATATTCTCCACCATGTTATCACTCTCTACGTCTTTATTCACCATCTTCATCTTTATTAACATTAAATATCCCTATATAGCTACCTAGTATACGTTATTCATCTTAAATAATGTAAAATCTCATTTACCTTCTTATTTATATAGTGGATTAGTGATAACTTGCTGCTGTTAACGTAGGCCAAACGCCAAAATATAGAAACATTATGTATTCTTTATAATTATGTTTATTTTCTTATATTTTTAGTTTGAGATCTAGATTATGCTTGACGTATGCCCAGATTGTGCTTGACATATGAGCTTACATAAGGTACCCTAATTACACTGAGTATTTTATGAGATCGCCTGAATTATCCTTTAAGTACACTTGAGCTACTCTTACACACACATTAGCCCCCTTCATATCAACTTTTACAGTGCTCCACTGAGCTCTCCTTATTATTCCAAATATGACCATCTCAACTTATTATATATATTACTTTAGCTCACCATCTAATATATCTCAGCAAAAACACATACACTACTACTATGCTTGCATTTCATTCCAAGTTCTAATGGATCCTATCCTAAGGTTTTGTAGCCATGCTTTAGCTTTTAACTTTAGTGAGAAAGAGAAAAACTTAAGCCTGATTATATTCATGCCACAAAAGTGATTGATTACTCCCAAGTATAAGAGTGTCTTATTATAAATTATTACATAAAAATAATTACAGAAAAAGAAATTAATAAAAAATTGTTTAAATTAAACAAGTGCTATGATTACGATATATATTCTTGTTATTTAAATTATGATCATAATACTCTCTCATATTTATATTTTTCATCTTTTTACAAGTTTAAAAATTATGTGACTCAGTTCTTAATAAATCACTCTATGAATAAGTACAAGTATTAAGTACATAATGTGTCACAACCATAATGGAGTATTATCACTATTATATTGTTGTGTTGACATTATGTGTAATTACCCATATAGATCTAAGGATATCTAAATCTTCAAATTAACATTGAATGAAAACAACTTATAGAAAATACAACTTACAAACATGTAACTAAAAATAATAAATTTTAAACTCACTTGAGAGAGTAATTAATTTCATAATATGAATCTTTGATATTTTATCTTTCACCTTGGCTTAAAATTTAGTCATTCATATTGACTAGCAAAACACTCATTTTATTTAATACATTTGTGAAAATACAATACAAGAAAATTGAAAACGAAAAAGAAGATAAGAATTTCTTTTTATTAACTATATTTTCCCCTAAAAATCACTCTACTTTTACACCAATTTTCTCTACAAAACTCACCTCCAAAATCTATCACAAAGTTTCTCTACTAAATTTGTGAGATCAATTGCCTTTATATAGGCAAATTTTGAGTTTATCAAGTGTGGGCATTTACATGATATTTTTGGTGAGCTTGCAACCACAACCTTTGTATAAGCTTTGCTAACACAATCCAAAGGTTTAAAATTGCAACCAATATTGTACGTTGATTAAAAATAATCAATTGCTACAAATGGGTCAAATCAGGACTCGTCCATTGCATCTTTTGTCAAGGTAGTTGAACTACTAGATTGATAAGTGTAAAATATAGTGCATATGAGCTCAGACACATGGCAGGATCTCAGAATTCATAATTAATATTGAATTGAAGCACTAGCAATTCTTCCAGAGGCTTCCAAGTCTTCGAAATCTAAATTTCATGTCTTTGTTCTCGTTCCAAGTATTATGAATTTAAGTACTTACCTACAAAACACAAAAAATCATCCTTAAAAAAATAACAATAAACAACTCATCAAATGGTTTAGGGATTTTAAATGTTATGAAATTGTTTGTGCTCCCAATACAGCATTTGAAAAATGATAATTTTATTATTTATCTAGTGTTCATTACATGACAGGACTAAAAAATAGTTGATTATTTATAAGCATAAAATTACTTAGTTATAATATAACCCGATGAGTCCAAGATTAAATTACAAAGAATTTAAAATTTTGGTTAATAATTATTAAAGAAAAAGAAATTAATAAGGAATAAACTAAATTAAACAAGTATTAAGGTTATAAAATCTACTTTTACTATTGAAATCATGGCATAATACTCCCTTATATTTATATTTTTTTATTTTTTTACAAACTTGAAAATTATGTGACTCAGTTTTTAATTAATCATTCTATGAATAAATATGAATATTAAGTACATAATGTGCCACAGTCACGTTGAAGTGCTATTAGGGCTACATTGGTTTTTTGATATTATGTCTAAATACCCACAGATATGGAGATGTAGATCAAGAAGTTAACATAGAATAAGAATAACTTGTAGAAAATGCAGCTTATAAACATTTAAATAAAAAAAATAAACTTAAAACTTACTTGATAGAGTAATTAACTCCACAATTTGGATACTTGAACTTCACCTTTCATCTTAGCCTAAAAAATTAGTTATTTATGTTGGCTAGCTAAAACACTCATTTTATTTAATAAATTTGTGAAAATACAATACAAGAAAATTGAAAACAAAAGAGAAGATAAGAATTTCTTTTTATTAACTACACTTTTCCCTAAAATTCACTTTACATTTAAACCAACTTTCTCTACACAAATCATTTAAAATCCACCATCAAATTTCTCTACAAATTTGTGAGATCTCTTGATTTTACATAAGCCAATTTTGAGTTGATCAAGTGTAGACGTTTACATGATATTTTTTGCGAGCTTACAACCATAACCTTTAGATGAGCTTTACTATCAAAATATGCAATCATTATGGAAGGTTGGATTTAATATAATTAATGGCTATAAATGAAGTCAAGTTAGGCTATTGCATATTTTGCCGAGGTTGTTGAACTACTATATTGATAAGTGTTAAATTTAGTGCAATGAGATGAACGTGAGCTCAGACTCGTGGATAATCTCAGCTGTCCAACGTTGGATCGAAAGGCTTGCAATTATTCTAAAGGCTCTTGAGTCTTCAAAATCTAAATTTTATGTCCCTTTTTTTTTTATCTAAGCATAATGAAGTTAGGGATTTACCTGCAAACACAAAAATTTATACTTAAAAACAAAAAAAAAATCGTAAAATGGGTTAACGATATGTAAATATGATCAAACTTTTAGTATTATCAACATTGTAAGTGAAAAATGATAATTTTAACAATTACTAAATGTACGCTTTCTAATGTTAATCACACCTCCAATCATCTTATTGCATAGTCCCTAACAATTATAATGCTAACTATAATAAGTAAAATTAGTGTATAAGTTAGTAATAGTTCTTCTTCTCCTAAAAAATTAATAAGTGAACTCTTTTTTTAAGAAAAAAAAAAGAAATAACTCATAGATTGGATATAAAAAAAAAAACCTTCTATTGTGCTCAATTGTAAAAGTTCATTACGAGGCAATGAATTATTTACAAATAAATAAACAAATTATATATCTTCAACACATGTAGTAAGCTTTGGGCCAGTGACTCTCAAATTAATTGGCCTTTAGGCACTAGGTGCTGAAACATCCCTATTGGATAAGTTAAATGATTTCAGATATAGCGAAATGGAGCACATTCTTTTTTGTTTTAACGGAATTTTATCGATTTACACATGTAATTATTACTGATTAAGCAAGATGCCATTTTACTAAGTAAAAATTTGAGGTTTTTTTTTTTGAATAATACACATATTTTTCACTATCATAAATGGGACCTCAAACAAAACAAGAGAACTAAATACTAGATATTAGTCACATTTGTCAGATGATCAAATAAAGCAAATTGGATGAGTAAATGTTTTTTTTTTTAAAAAAAAAAGAGCTCACATTTAATTAATTTGAAAAGAAAGGGGCAAAAATGGTTTTTATTGAAAAAAATTAAAATAGTGAAAATGATGCGTCTTAAGAGTAACAAAAAGAACTCTTATTCTGCCATCTTTAAACAAAGACTAGTTAGCTTTAGAAAAAAAACACAAAAAAAAAAAACATGCAATGTCAACTACCTTCTCCCCCCAATTAAATCAAGACAACAAGCAATGTCAACTAACCTCTCCCCCCAATTAAATCAAGACAACATGCTATATTAATTATCTCCTCCCCCAACCAAATCGAGTCATTGTCCCCAATGTCTAAAGAAAAATAAGATAAAATTAGAAGACGCACTTGATAAATGTGACAGGAAAATAAATTCATACAAAAAAATATAACTAGTAAAAAATAAAAAGGGTTATAGATGAAGATTTATGTCCATCATTTTGCATGTCTTGCCACCATCAACATTTGACCAACCTAGCTGAGAAGCGATTGGGTTTGTTTTAAGCTAATGTTCTTATAGTCGATCAATTAATTCAGTAGCAGTTTTGGTAAGGTCATAAATTCTTCATGATGAAATGGAAAGAGAAGGAAATTGTGCCTTACAGTATTATCAAGAAACATCATCAAAAGACTATAATAATGATTTTCATCCAAAAAACTAATAGGTTTTTTGTGGATATTTAGTTATGTCTAGGATACAAATCGTGAAAATTTCTTCTAAGGTGCTAAGTTCGCTTTTTAAATAAATAAAAGCGTTAACATGTTCAAACATTATAATGAGTCATTTATGCATACTTGTGACAATGAATTCTTCATAGTTTGCTTTTCTGATGATGTTTCCTCTAGTTAAAGGTTTTAGAGTTATACACAAAACTTGACTTCCTCCAATGTTTGTAGCTTGTGAGAAAAACCCCATTAATCCAAGTCATTACATTAAATGCATTTTCTCTCAGAAATATCCTCTTAAGGTCTTTGGCAGCCTCAATAAAATCTGAAGGAAGTCAAGTTTTGCTTTCAAACATTATAATGAGTCATTTATGCATATCTGTGACAATGTGTTCTTCCCAATTTGCTTTTCTGATAATGTTTTCGCTAGTTAAAGCTTTTAGAATTATACACAAAAAACTTGACTTCCTCTAATATTTGTAGCTTGTGAGACAAACCCCATTAATCCAAGTCCCTACATTAAATGTAGTTTTCTCTTAGAAAATATCTTCCCAAAGTCTTTAGTAGCCTCAATAAAATCTAGAGTATGTTTAAAAGTTGATCAACAAAATACACAAATATTTTTAAGCTGTCAAATTGGAATTACTGCCATTATGATTCTCTCTTTTTTAAGGATTAGGATCATACAAGAAAGTGAAGATGCAATAAAGTATTTATAAATCTAAAAAAGGTATTACATCCATAACAATAATTGTATAGGTTAGCAATTGTCAAATGGAGTGTCAAAAATAGTAGAAATGATGAATTAGTTCATAAAGTTAGAGTAGAATAATTAAAAAAAAAAAGATAAGATAAGTACTGGTAGTTATGATTATAGCTTACATCTTCGACTAGGTTTACATTCAATAATAGCTTAAACACCTTTTATAAGTAGGGAATAGTCTTCCTATCTAATTTTCTTCAAATTGGCAAACATGGTTTTTTAAAGTCAGATTCCAAAGACTAAATTCTACACGTTCATATTGAAATTCTAATATTAATCCTTGGATCTTGCGTTGCACATAACCACTAGGATGCATCTTAAGAGTCAATAAGATGTCATGATCAAATAACTCCCTACTTAAATCATGCCTAACGAATTTAATCTTATTCATAAATTATCATATATATACATTAAGGAGTGACAATTTGTGTTACTAGTCCAGTATGCACATTTATAACAAACACCCAACCTCTTAGTTTTAAGCTTCTTAGCATAGGTGTTTTTCCCCAAACCATGTATATGAGAAACAAATGATACATCAGAGATCTCACTAGCTATTTCAAATCTTTAGGGATTCTATACATAATCAATAGCCTCATTCTTTCAAACCATGCTTTATAAATATCGATAAGAGAGTGTAGAGAGAGTTAAGGAAAGTTTGAATGTAGTTTTTTTATATTTTCTCTCCTGCTTGTTGATAGAGGGTATCGACTATTGTGAGTAAACTGAAAAAATTGAGTATAAAAGTCATGGAATATTGTCATCCACCATTTAATCGAGTGAAAAAATTAAGTATCCTGTTAAACGTAACAATAAAAAAACACAAAAGATAAAGAGAAGCAAAAACAAATACAATTAATAAAATAAAACTTAGTTTCTATAATAAATAGGATCAAAGAGAAGAAAATATTTGAGGAAACGGAAGCTTAAAGTTTGTTAAGACGGAAACTAAATGTTTCTGAATAATATTAATTTTATTGAAAGAAAACTTAATGAATAAAACTAGGGTTTTAAGTCCCTTTTATAACAAACCTAAATATCACGAATTTATCAAAATAGGCAAACTTGAAATATAATCTTATAATAAAATTCTCCTATCTAAAATAAGAAAGACAAAGAAAATGGAAACAAAATCTGAATTGTAGAAAAAAAAGGATAAAAATCCTAGAAGAATCAGGAAAAATAGGAAAAAATCTTAAAATATAAAAATTATCAAGAAAAAAAGGGAATTTTTGGGCCGAGTAAAGGTTAAAACAGATTTAATTGTTTTTTGTTCGTATAGTCGCAAGCTTCGAAATGGTATATTATACGCTAAAAACAGACACTTGTAATCTAAGTTATGCCATCCATAAGGTACCATACTCGCAATATACAACATCTTACATCAATCCCCCTCTCTGATACCAATTGATGGAGCGGCTAGCTGAAATGAAATTGATAGGATGAAAAAAATTAGATATCGTTCTAGTTCCAGACCAAGCCAATATGATTAGCTTATGCCCTAATCGAAACTTAATTAGATTCGTTCTAATTAAAATGACTCAATGAAATTTTTAATAACGCATAAAGTGAGATTAGATGACGCTCTAATCCAAATAACTCTACAAGAGAGATTTTTGATTAATAATTCCAGAGGAATTATAAAAATATATTTTATTGAATAATTGAATTGAAGTTATGAAAATAATTATAAAACCTCTTTATTTATAATAGAGTAATCTTACTTCCCTAAGTTAACTTAAAAAGGGAAATTAAATCACAATTAAAATATAAATAAAAGACTAAGAAATTGTTCCCTAACAAACTCTAATTAAAATAGAAAATAAAATTGTAGAATCCTAAAATAACTAAATTAACATCCTACATCAATATTCTCAATATATAGAGTTTCCTAAGAATGGTTTCAATCTTTGTTCATTCAGTTTAAATTCTTTATCATTCTTTATAATATCAATTTTTATGGCCCCATATGGTTATACATTTTTCACAACAATTTTAAGATTTACAAAGTTTTCAAATAAGTGAAGATCAACATTCCTTTGCTAAATATCATTAAACATGTACCATTTTATGCTATATTTTTAAAAGATCTTTACACTATTAAAAGGAAACATAAGATGAAAAAAAATATTTTCTAACAGAACAAGTTTTATTCTCCTAATTAATAATGTTTTGAAATAAAAGGATCATGGTTGTCCAACTATCTCTTACATGATTGGGGACTATAAAATTAAACATGCTTTGTTTGATTTTAGTGCTAGTATTAATTTGCTTCCATACTCAATGTACTAACAACCCAATCTTTGTGAGTTAAAACTAACCTCTATAACTCTTTTACTTCCCAACAAGTCAATTAAGGTATAAAAATAGATAATTAAGAATGTATTAGTCCAAGTCGATAATTTTATATATCATATGAATTTTATTGTTTGAAAACTAAACCAGTTGCTGATGAATGCAAGAAACTTTTATCATATTAGGTTGACCATTTTTAGACATTGTTAATGCTTTGTTTAATTGTAGGAATGGAGTGATTAATGTATCTTTTAGCATGACATTAGAACTAATTATGTTTAAAATGTGTAAACATCCTCGTGAAAAGGAAGATAAAGATAATGAGAATAAGGATATGAATAAGGATATTAACTCATTGAACTAATTATTGAAGAACACATTTAGGATGAGGATTTTACAAACTTTATAGAAATTTCTTTTGCTCGTTCATTTGAATCAGGTAAAGAAATAAAATGTAATACTCCTAACATATACTCTATATTTAATTCTATGCAGATGTCTAATGATGACAGTGGCCAATTAAACTTTGAAGACAAGAGACAAGTTGAAGAGATAATAGAAGACATATTAAATTAAAGCCTTTTACTTTAAGGTTTAAAGCATGAATATTTAGGAAACAAATATATCTACCTAGTGGTAATCTCTTCCTAACTTATAAGCGACCAAGAAAGTAAACTGTAATTAGTTGGACCTTGAAAAACATAAAGGACATTAATCCTTTATTTACACACACATAACACACATAGAGAAAAATTTCAAAATGACACATAACACACATAGAGAAAAATTTCAAAATGACACACCAACCATAAAGAAGACTAGACCCTCATATGAAAGAAGTGTAAAAAATTAAGGTCTGTAAACTAATAAATATGAGAATTATCTATTCTATCTCTGATAGTAAATGAGTAAGTTCAACACAAGCAGTTCCAAAGAAATCTAGGATAACTATTGTAAAAAATAAAAAATGTGAGCTAATCCCAACACGAATCTCATCTAGTTGGCTCATGTGCATTAACTAGAGAAAATTAAATCCTTCTATTAAAAAAGACAATTTCCCCTTTTTTTTTAATTCCAAAATTCTCGAGAGATAACAGGAGACTCGTATTATTACTTTCTTGACAACTACTTAAGCTATTATCAAATTCTTTTAACCTTAGAATTCCAAGAAAAGAATACATTCACATGCCTGTTTAGAACATTTACATTAGAAGAATGTCTTTTAGACTTTACAATGCTCCTACAACATTACAAAAATCATGCTAAGTATTTTCAGTGACATGATTGAAAATTATTTAAATGTTTTTATGGATATTTAGTCGTATTTATAAATCTTTTAATAAATGTTCTGATAACTTGGAAAGAGTTTTGCAAAAATACAAAGAAAATTTACTTGTTTTAAATTAGGAAAAATGTCATTTCATTACCATTTCTGATTTGTCTTAGGTCATGTCGTATCTTCTGATAGAATGGAAGTCGACAAAGCCAAAGTCAAAATCATCCAAAATTACCATCACCAGGGAAATCCATTCTTTTTTTTGGACATGTCAGGTTTTGTAAGATGTTTATAAATTACTGTCATATCATATTTAAACCACTTTATTACCTCTTGATAAATGAAAAACAATTCAAGTGGACTGAAAATTGTCAGAAAACCTTTGAAAAGATAATTAGTCTTTTAATGTAAGCCCCTAGAATGGAATTCTCTTATTGGTCATTACTTTTTGAACTAATTTGTAATGTTAACGATTATGCTGTTAGAGTTGTTTTGGTATAGAGAAAGGAATGTAAGCCCTTTGTTATTTTTCAACTCTGAATAATGCGCAAATAAAGCACACAACCATTGAAAAAATAACTTTCTGTAATATTTACATTTAATAAATTCCAATCGTATTAAATTAAATGAACTTCAATTATATTTAAATGATTTATCCACTATTGTTAATTCTGATCATGCTCCTATTAGATATTTAATGTCTAAACATGATACTAAGCTAAGATTAATATGATAAAATTTATTGCTCCAAGAATTCAACCTTACAATCAATGACAAAAAGGGTGCAAAAAAATTTATTTTAAACCACTTGTCAAGACTTATAAATGAGTCTTTAATAGATACAACAACCATCAACAATTCTTTTTATAATGAATTTGTTTTCTATAATAATATGCTATGTTAACATGTTATTTTTCTTGCAACAGAATTTCCAAGATAAGAAGAAATTCTTCAAAGAGGTGAAAAGACTTTACTAGGATGATCCATACATGTTTAAGGAATATTCTCATCAAATTTTTCAGCGATGCATACCTGACATAGAGGTAAATAATTTCATTTAATTTTTCCATTCTAAACCATTTTAGCCATTTTTCTTAAAAGAAAATGACTGACAAATCTTGCAATATGGATTCTATTGGCTCACATTATTTAAATATTCATATATTAGAATTTTTAAATGTTAATGTTCATCTTAAAGCGAAATATGATGCTTTAAACCCTATCCTTATCATTGATTGTTAGGTAATAGATTTTTTAGGCCATTTTCCAATACATTTGGATTTGTATATATCTTGTTCCTATTGACTATGTCTCAAAATGGATTAAAGGGATTCCTTATCGACACAACGATCTTAAAACTGTGATCTACATTTTAAAAGAAAATATTTTGAGTAGATTTAAAATCCCTACAATTATTATCAATTATGGAGATAAGCATTTTTCTAAAAGGTTAATTGAATATTTAATGAAGAAAAATGAAATTATATGTAAAGTTAATATCACATATCATCATCAAACAAGTGGTTTAATTGGATTAGCAAATAAAGAGATAAAAAAATTTTAAGAAAAATGGTTAATCTAAACTACAAAGATTAGTCTCTTCGACTTACTAATGCACTTTGGACTTACCATACTGCATTTAAGACATCTTTACAAAGGTCACCCTATCGGTATGGTAAACCTCACCATTTACCAATTGAATTTGAGCATAAATCATTTCAGGCTATCAAAGCTTTTAATTCAAATCTTGATAATACTTGCAATTGCATAAATTAAAATTGAATGAACTTGCAAAATTAAGGAATGATGCGTATGAGAATCCAAGAATTATTCAAACAAAAACCAAAGCATTTCATTATAAATGAATTTTTCGAAGAACATTTGAGGTTGGTCAAAAAGTGTAGCTTTACAATTCTTGTCTTTATTTATTTTTAGGAAAGTTAAAGTCAAAATAGAATGGCCATTTGTTGTGAAAAATCTATACTTATATGGGGCCATAAAATTTGAGTGTCTAAATAATGGTAACTAATTTAAAGGGAAGGGATAAAAATTAAAATCATTCTCCAGAATCTTTTCTTCTCTCTGATCCTGTTTATTGTAAAAATTAAGTCTCATTTTGTTACTTGTTTTTGTTTTTGCTTTTGTTTTTTCTTTTGTGTTTTGTGTTTTTGTGTTCAATAGGATACTTAAGTTTATCACTCGATTAAATGGCAGATGACGATCTCCATAACTCTTATAGTTTATTCTTTCAGTTTACCCACAATAATTGATACCTCCTATCAATAAGTATAAGAGAAATTATCCAGAAACTACATTCAAAATTTCCTTTACTATATATGTACTCTCTAATCAACATTTATAAATAACAATTCGAAAGAATGAGACTATTGATGTATGAAATCCTTGAAAATGTTCATTGGCTTATTGAAGGTAAAGTTCGAGTAGTTAAAGAGATCTATAAAATGTTAGGTGCTTATTATAAATGTGCACATTAGACTTGCAACAGAAGCTATCATTCATTGGGGTATGTATCTAATAATCGTGCGAATAAAATTCAATTCGTTAGGCTTGGCTTGAGTAGGGAGTTGTTCGATGACAATATCTTATCGACTCTTAGAACGTATCCTAGAGGTTATGTGCAATGTGCAATCTAATGATTAATGACCTAATTTCAACATGAACATGCGCCATTCAGGGCATCTGAATTTAAAATACCTTATTTACTAATTTTTAAGAAAAATGGATGGCGAACCTATCATCGACCTATAAAAAGGTGTTTAAGTTATTACTAGATATATAACCACAGAAAGATATAAGAAACAACCATAATTACCAATATATATCCTTTTTAATTATTAGTCTACTTCAACTTTGTTAACTTATTCATCTGAAAATTTCTACATTATTTGACTATTATTCGGACACAGTATTGGACAATTGCCAACCTCTATAATTATTATTGTTGAGTCCTAGAGAGTGTATATTTATAAAGGGTAAAATCACCATTTTACACCCCAAAGTCTCACTAATCTCCACCTTTATGTATTTTAAGTTCCTAAATATTTAATTGTATATGTTTATGTGTATTTTTAATACTTTATGTATTTTAAGGGTATTTTAGTCATTTATCAATAAATGAGAAGTCGGACAGCAAAACGGACAACATTTTGTAACTCAGAACGGTTAAAAACCTTAGGAAAGACATAAAGAACAAAATCATAATTTTAAGATTTTAGTGGGCCCCGATGATGTGGCGTCAACTGCTGACGTGGCATTGACCGCTGACGTATTGTTGACCGATTATGTGGCATTGACGGATGATGCGGCAGAAGTTTATTGGACTAAAAAATGAGCTTACAATACATGCAATGCACTAGATCATATTTGTTAACTTTTACATTGATTGATAACGTGACAGAATATTAGTGGACCGAAAATCACGTGTATCGTACATGCATATACACGGAATGACAGCCCTGTGATGTGTTTCAACTAATCAGAGAGTGCCACGTGGCGCAATCTTGGGCGTCCGAATTATTTTCATTCGATAGTCATGATTTACTTGTTGTTACTATAAATAAGGGGCTCCCCCCCCTAATTTGACACTCCTTAATCCATTTTTGTGCTCTATTTTCTGTAATTCCTTCTCTATCTTGTATTTTCTATGTATTTTAATAAAATTCTCATTTTACCCCTAGTTATAAAATGAGTAGCTAATTTATTTTCAAGCTTGGGTTAAAGGTGAAGACTCAACATAATCTATGGGCTTAATTTTATAAGTTTATTGTTACTTTCTCTAATTTATTTAAATTTTTTTGACTTATCATAGACAGATAGTAATAATCTTATTTAAATATTGCACTGGTATACCTACTCCCTAGTGCAAGATTATTACTATTTGGCACGGTGAGCGCTTTACACTAGATTTATTAGAGGAAAACCCCCCTCTAATTTATGTGGTAAGTCTTGACTCATTGTTGACATAAAATTCATATAGGTTCATTAGTGTATAGTCTTGCTACCTTGTCGACAGTTACATTATTATTACCTAGCACAGCGTGTTCTTGACACCGCATTTAACATAAGATTATTATTCCTGACACGATGAGCACTTGATGTCATATTTATTAGAGTTAGGTTTAGAAAGAGTGGAAATACCCCCCTCATAAATTAATTGGAATTAAAAAAAAAGAATATTAAGTACATGGTGAAATGTTGAGTGTGAATTCTAAGACTTAAGCACTTTATTCCATTGATCAAGTCCTAAATTATTCTCAGCATTTTAATTTCAATATTCGGATAAAATAAATTAGGAAATTTTACAACAAGCATATTAAAAAAAAAGAATAATATTAACTATACATAATTAGAATCCACCTCTTCGTGGGATCGACACTCGTCACCATTAATCCATAGTTCAATAGATTCGTGCGCTTACGAGTTCAAAAAAATTTACATAACAAGTTTTTGACGCCGTTGCCGGGGAAGTAAGTCATTTCAATTTGTAAAATTAATTTTCTTGTGTAAATATCTTTTTATATTTTTTTCCTATTAATTTTCTTTTTATATGGCTGGTTTAACCGCCTATAAGTTATTTTAATTTTAGTTGATTTATTTTAAGTTAATTTATTTTCTTTTAATTTTTGTAATTTAATTTTCATTTTATTTTTCTTTGTAGTTTTACATTGATCTTGTTAATCTATATGGCCGGTTTAACCGCCTAGTAATTTATTTTAATTTTAGTTTATTTCAATTTTAGTTAATTTATTTTATTTCATTTTTTTTCTTATTGCACATTTATAGCACTTGAGTATATTTTCATAACAAAGTTGTAACAAGCGTGATAAGGTTAGTACCATAATTTCTCTTCTCTTTATTTTTTATTTTGCTTTTGTACATATTCTTTGCAAGCATGGTTGAAGGTCACTATCACATAATTTAGAACCCATAAACCTCGAGCTAGAGAGAGCACGTCGCACATGTAAACACATTGCATCATAAGTGGAGATTGTGGATAAAATTGAAATGGATTTGCAACAACAACCACAAGCACTGCAGGAGAGGCCATTTAAGGACTAGTTTAGTCTCTTAGCTAATTTGAGCACATCATGCATAAGATACCCAAATGTAGCTGCTAGGAGTTTTGAGCTAAAACTTAGTGTGCTAAATTGTCTCCCATTATTCTATGGCTTAGAAAACGAAGATCCATACAATCATTTGAATGATTTTCATACTATTTTTCAAACTTTTAAATATGAGAATTTTTCAGATGATGATGTTAAAGTTAGGTTATTTCCATTTTCTTTAAAAAGATAGAGCTCGTTCTTGGTTGAATACATTGCCTGCTAATAGTATTACATCATGGGAACAAATGGTTACTAAATTTTTAAATAAATACTGTCTAGTGCATAAAACCAATGCTATTCGCATGTAAATCTCAGAGTTTACCCAAAAAGAAGACGAGCAATTTTTTGAAGCATGGGAGCGATTCAATGGGTTACTCTTGAAGTGTCCACATCATGGGTATGAGAAATGGCATCAATGCCAATACTTTTTGGAGGGACTATTGCCACATGTGCATGAATGGCTAATGGAGACAAGTGGAGGAGAGTTAATGTCAAAAAGTGCATCAGAGATTTGGGATTTCTTTCAGTGACAAGCAGATAATTCCCAACAGCGAAGCATATCATTCAAAAATGTGACAAAAATCAAAGGAGTGAATGAATTTCATCTTGGTGAGTCAAGATCAGAAATCAAGGAAGTCAAAGAAATAGTTGAAGGTCTTTCTCGCTAAATAGCATCTTTGACAGCTGCAAAATCAACAGAGCCACATGCCTATAATCAACTTGATGACTCATACCCAGATTAAGCCAATAAAATTGGTGTGATGGGAAAGCAGCCAAACTACAATCCTTACTCCAATACTTATAATCCTGGGTGGAGAGACCATCCTAACTTTTCATGGTCTCAAGGATTCTAACAGACTAGAGCAGAAGCTCCAGCTCCATCAATGCAACCTACTCCTCAGGCTCCTCAAGTCTCTCAACAATCATTCAGACCATACAATCAGAACCAGAACTACTCGCAACCCAAACCATGGGAGGAAGCATTCCAAAATTTTAAAAATTGGACTCACTCCACAATAGATCAAAAAAGTCGTACCATTGATGAACTGCGGAATAAGATGAGAGCAGGCTTCAATTCAGAAGCCCAGTCGATTTTAAACTTAGAAAGGATGGTAGGCCGACTAGCTTCTTCAGTTCAAAACTTAACAATGACTGTTGAAAAAGGCAAATTCCCAAGTCATCCAGTGCCAAATCCGAAAGGAGTACAGAAAGTAAGTACTGACTCAACCCAGCAATATGAAGAGGTCAAAGTTGTGATGACCTTACGAAAAGGCAAAAAAGTTGACAACAAGGTGAAGATGCCAGTGACAAAGACAAATCAAGTTGTGCCTGTAGATTGTGAGGATTCATCAAAGGAGAAATAAGAAAATTGTTCACGAGAATATGTCCCTAAAGCTCCATTCCCTCAGAGGTTAGCTAAAGCAAGAAAAGAAAATTCCACAAGTGAGATTATCGAGATATTTAAATAGGTAAGTGTTAGCATTCCCTTGCTTGATGCTATAAAGCAAGTGTTCTCTTATGCCAAGTTTCTTAAAGACATCTGCACTAAAAACAGAAGCATCCATGTTCAAAAGAATGTATTTTTAACTGAAAACATTAGTTCTATACTCCAACAAAAAATTCCTCCAAAATTTAACGACCCAAGATCTCCTACTATATCATGTAGTATTAGAAACTACACATTTGAGAATACTTTGTTGGATTTAGGAGCTACTGTAAATCTTTTTCCGTACTCAGTATTTATAAAACTTGGATTAAAAGAATTACACCAAACCCCAATTGTGTTACAACTTGCATATCGGTCTATGAAAATACCTCGCGGTATTGTGGAGGACGTGCTTATCCAAGTAGATAAATTTTATTTTCCTATTGATTTCATTGTAATTGACACTCAACCAGTGTAAGATTTAAAGAAGCACATCCTCATTATTCTAGGCTGACCTTTCTTGGCAACTACTGATGCTCACATTCAATGCAAGACCGGAAATATGAAGTTGTTCTTTGGCAATATAACTATGGAGCTTAATATCTTCAACATTGCCAAACAACCTCATGATCGAAACGATGAAATTGTTGATATGAATTTTACTGAAGAATTAGTTGATCATAATCTTTCTTCTAACCTTAGTAATGACCATTTCCAAGAATGGTTAACTCACTTTGGTATGATTTTTGACCAGATTAAGGCCTCACTCGATCCATCACTATTCATGGATACTAATAACTGAAAGTTAAAAGAAGAACAATTGGCACCATCTGGGGAAAATCTCATCCCATCAGAATCATTAGCAAAACTCGAGCTTAAAGCATCACCCAACACTTTGGAGTATACGTCCTTGGGAGAAGAAAACACATTGCAAGAAATCACCTCATCATTCCTTGACAATAAACAACTAAATGAAAGTATCATTTACCCCTACCATCGTTCAAAAAGGAGGTTCCAACTGGTAGAATTTGAGGATATTTGCAATGATGAAAAGGCTAAAGATTACAAAAAGAGAATGAAAGTCTTTTATGACAAGCATATCATAAGAAAATCTTTTACACTAGGTCAGAAAGTGCTTTAATTCAATTATCATGTGCACCTATCTCCAGGTAAGTTACACTCTCGATAGTCTGAACCCTTTATTGTTGATACTGTTTTCCCACATGGAGCAATTAAAATTAAGGATCTAATGAACGGTGTCATTTTCAAAGTTAATGTTCAAATATTAAAGCCATATCTAGAGTGTTGATGCTGTTTTTCGCATGCCTCCAAATAGTGCCAAACAAACTGCTACTCACGATATGCTCAAGCTCAAGCAGAATTGTCCCCCAATTTCAGCTCTCCTTTGTTCACCGGAATGGCAATCTTCTCTGACCTGTACTCACAGAAACAAGGTTAGGGGTCGCCGGATGTTGTTCCGGCGAAAACCCTCTGATGCTCAAGTCAGTGATTGGGTTATTCTTGTTGTATCCCTCTTTGCTAGAGAGACCGGAAGAAATGAAAGGGTATTTTTGTCCCTTTTCGTGAGAACCACTTCGAAGGAAATAATAATGGAGAATAAGAAGAACCTGTGTGAAAAATTTTCGGAACCCCATACCTTTGTTTCCATTTTCCTTTTATATTTCCGTTTTCCCGACATTTTTCCTTCGGGGATTGCCGCTCCCACGCCTATGGTGTCTGGGGCCCTCTGACAGCCGAGATTACTACGGCATACCTTGGGAATGCGGGATGTCAGGTGGGCATGGGTTCCCGCAGCCTCATGATGGTGTCGGTCATGCGCGTACGGAATGATGACACTGTGGGGGCGTGTGCCTACCATCAAAAATAGTACCGACACCATACCGCGTGGGACATTGGTCAGGCATCGATCGTCGTGCAAAGTCGCTAGAGAGACGGGTTGGACTGTCCTGAACCGGCCGTATCTGGACCTTGCATTTCCTCTGTGCCGTGACTGGCATGGTTGAGTCATGTCTGGGGATTTGAAGGCCCCGAGCATGACGGTGAGCTCAAGTTTCGACCAGCCTAGAAGTTCCTCGACTTTGACCAGCTTTGACGGGGCTATGAAGACCTCGAGCAGTAGAGTGGGCTTGGGCTCGACTAGTTTGGGATTCCTCGACCTTGGCTAGCTTTGACACCTAACAAAGCAGTCTTCGTGCTAGCGGTCGAGTCTTCTGCTCGATATGGGTCGACCTCGAGGTCTTTTATGCGAGCTGGATTGGCCTCGAGGAAACTTGCTCGATATTACCCAAACACCAGTCCCCCAGTTTCTAGTCTTTCGAGTGAAGCGAGATAAGACTGGAAACTTCTTTTTTGGGCCGGCTTCACGGCCTTTTTACTTTCTCGTGTTGAGCTATCTTCCGCTTCCATCATTTCAAATTTAGGGTATGTTTGGGATTGAGGTTGGGCAGCTGTAGCTTTTAAGCTGCAGCACTAAAGTGTTTGGTAAACACTAGCTGCTGTAGCTTTTAAGCTATATGAGCTATGTTAATGTGATTTTTCACTTGTATGATGTAAAATCTATTATATTTTTAATAATTTTGTTATAATTATTATTTAAAAATTATATTTATTACATATTATTAACTTTTATTTTATAATTATAGCTTTTTTTCCACAGCAGCTATAGCTTAAAAGCTACAGCACCTCAATCCCAAACATACCCTTAATGCAGGACACGTGGGTCGATCCGGGCCGTGCGTTTAAATTTTGAAGAGACGTTACTCGAACGGTCGCGTCTCTTGAGATGCGTGCCGTCTGCTGAAGAGACGCACTCTTCTCTTTAAAACTCTCGATTTTCCTTACTGTGGTTCCTATTGCCTTTCTTTACTCAGACCCAAAATTTACCGCTTGCCAGTGATTCTCATCTTCTTCTCCGGCGTTACAGTCACTTCTGGTCTTCAACTTCGCTCGAGTATAAACTTCTTTTCCTTTTCTGGTTTCTGTTCCATTCTTCCTTCATTTGGGTTTTCAACTCCAATTTGGGTAGACTGTGACTATAGGAACATGTCCAACATCCAACAACCCCGTAGGATGTCATCTGAGAAATCATCCTCTGCAAGTGATGTAGAACCCCTTAGTATAATGCCAGTGAGAGATTCTAGTCCAGAAGAGGTGTTAACTGTGGCGGAGACACAGCCGGATCAGAGAGAAAGAGTCAGCCAACGGTCAGAGGGTAGGGGGTATCTCATTGACTCTATGAGGTGTGAAACCACACACCAAGATTTGGACAGGCTTAGGGGCACTTACCACATACCGGACAATGTGGACCTACGGGTGCCGGGTAAGGGTGATATACCCAGCCGTCCTCCTCAGGGGTATACCACCTTCCATATAGAATATTTTAGGTGGGGGGTCAGGCTGCCTCTTCAGCCTTATTTTGCCCGTATTTTGTCCCGATTCTGGTTGGCCCCGGGGCAACTGAACCCGAATGGGCGGAGGGTTCTGTCTAGCCTCTAGGTGCTGTGGAGGTGGTGCAATTTGGGCGAACCTTTGGTAGAGGAGATAAAGCATCTCTACCAGTTAAAATGCAGCCCGAAAGATGCTGACTGGTACTACCTCACCTCCAGCCTGAAGGGCTAGAAGCCCATAACTGATCTCCCCACTTCTGGTGGCAATTGGAAGGGCAAATTCTTCATTGTTGGGAGAGATTAGGGGTATGCTGCACCTCTATCCACTGGGATCCCTCTGGTTCCTCGTCATTTTTGCACTCTAGGTCGTTTCCTGGTATAACGAGTCTTATTTTGGTTTTTATGCTCGCATCTTTTCTCACTGTTTTGCTCTGGTTGTTCCTGCAGTATCCTGGGATGCATCTTATAGGATTGAGGAAGAGCTTCGAGCACGCGTCAACACAGCCCTTAACAACGCGAGCTCGTGCAAGGAGCTACTTACAGCACAAAATTTTGTGGAGTTTGGCCTGGTATCAGAGGAAGGGATGGATGATGTGCTCAACATGTTGAAGAGGCCTGTGAGGACCTCAGGACGCGCGAGCACTTCTTCTGCTCCATAAAAAAGGCCTCGAACGGATACTCCTACTTCACCGGTTCGAGCTGCCCCTCCAGTCCAGGAAATAGAGCGAGCAGAAGAGGTTGCAGCCCGCAAACGTCCGAGGACCGCGTCATCAGCTCGGCCTCGAACAGGAGCGGTTTCCTATGATGAGATGGAATCCTATGATGCTGACGAGTTGGTCGGTGCTTTCCACCGCCTCTCTTCTCGTGCCGCTGCTGTTGCCACCAGATTCAAGGCCAAGACTCAAGATTCCCAGAAGAAGCTCCGAGCAGAAATTCAGAGCTTGAAGCAGAGTCTTGAGCTAAAAGATGAGAAGGCAATGAAGGTCCGCAAGGAGAATTCTACCCTTGAGGAGAAAGCAGCAATGTCGGATTTCAGGGCTCTCCAGCTCGAGAAGGAGCTGTCTCTTGTCCGGGAAGAGCTACTCAATGCTCGGAAGGACTTGGACATACAAAGGTTCTCCCTCGAGAAGACCATGGAGGAGGAGGCTTCTCGCATGCAGAAGAGGATGGACTCCTTGGAAGACAGGCTCACAACAGAGTATAATGACGGGGTGTCTTTCAGCTATAGCCGCCTCACATTCGCCTTGAGCAAGGAACATCCCGAAGTAAACCTGTCTAAGCTCGAGGCGTCCATCGCAGAGTACATGCACGAGCACGACACCCTAAATCAAGAACCGGGAGTTCCCCCTACCGAGGCCTTGGCTAAGTTTGGAGGGGCTGCTCCTCCTGTTGCTAAAGTTCCCCCTGCTGCTGATGCTCTTGCTGATGTTGCTGCCCCTGCTAGCCCTAATGCTCCGGCCAATTGAACTTGTATATTTTTTTTTTGTACTTGTATTTTTATTTTTCCTAATGAATAAAGAATATACATTGGACAATTTGCCTTTGCGTTTGAGTATATATTTTTTGCCTCGCATTTTCCTGTGGAATTGACTTTGTGCATTTGTCAAGTAAATTTTAATAAGTGTTGGACCCTTGCCTTCTTCCTCTGAGTCATTTTCTACTCGTATTATCTCTTGACTTATGTGTGGCAAAGTCTTGCCGTGAGTTAGGCCCATAGGCCTCTGTTTATCTTATGAGCTTGGTCTGCTCGAGCTGATGTTCAGCTTATGCTTACCCTCGTTCTTTTTGTGAGCTCATTCTGCTCGGGCCTGCAATTGGCCCACGCGTGGCACCGTCTCGCCTTAAGCTAGGCTTTGAGACTTTTGCGCTTGCGTTGTCTTCGCGACCTTATCTTGTTCGAGTCTACCGTCGGTTCACGCTTGGCACCGTCCCTCATTAAGCTAGGCTTTGGGACTTCTAGCTTTTGCGCTGTCTTCGCGAGCTTATCTTGCTCGAGCCTGCCGTCGGCTCACGCTTGGGACCGTCCTACCTTAAGCTAGGCTTTGGGACTTCTGGCCTTTGCGTTGTCTTCGTGAGCTTATCTTGCTCGAGCCTGCAATTGGCACACGCTTGGCACCGTCCCACCTTAAGCTAGGCTTTGGGACTTCTGGCCTTCGCGTTGTCTTTGCGAGCTTATCTTGCTCGAGCCTGCAATTGGCTCACGCTTGGCACCGTCCCGCATTAAGCTAGGCTTTGGGACTTCTGGCCTTTGCGTTGTCTTCGAATTCGTTGGCTTCAATCTTGTCTTCATTGAATTAACATTGAAAGCATTTCTCTTGCTTTTACACATGTTCAGAATTTTATACATCTCAATTTCGGAAGGAATTATGTATTAATGCTTACATCACGAGGAAACTTACTAGAAATATTTAATCAAATGCTGCGCGTTCCGTGGCCTCTTGACTTCTCGTCCATCTGGGTGAGTCAGTCGATATGCTCCAAATCCAGCTATTTGAGAAACTCTATAGGGACCTTCCTAATTTGGTCCTAACACACCTTGCCTGGGGTCCCTCGTGCTCTGATTGACTCTCCTAAGCACCCAATCTCCCACCTGAAACTGGTGGATGTGCACGTTTCGGTTGTAATAACGAGTCACTCTCTGCTGGTACTCCGCTATCTTTACAGCGGCCTTATCCCTTTTCTCTTCCAGCAAGTCCAGGCCTGCACACATCTGTTCGTCATTTTGCTCCTCGTTGAAGTGCTCTGTTCGGTGCGTTCCCATCCCCATCTCAGCAAGGACAACTGCCTCATGTCCGAACACCAAGGAGAATGGGGTTTCCCCTGTGGCAGTTTTGTGTGTGGTTCTGTAAGCCCATAAGATACCAGGTAGCTCGTCAACCCAAGCTCTCTTCTACTCGCCTAATCTGATCTTCAAGAGACATTTTATAGTCTTGTTTGCGGCTTTTACTTGCCCGTTGGCCTGTGGGAGTGATGGAAAGTAAAACTTTAACTCTATCCCCATGTTTTTGCAGAAGTCTAAGAACTTGTTGTTGTCAAATTACCTCCCGTTGCCTATGACCAACGCATAGGGAATCCTATACCCGCAAATCACATTTTTCCAAATGAAGTCAGTGGTTTTGCTCTCGGTAATACTGCTGCTCAACGCTCCCACTTCAACCCATTTAGTGAAATAATCAATTGCCACCACGGCATGTGTTGCAGATGCTTTCCCCTTTGGTAATGGCCTAATCAAGTCAATCCCCCATTGAGCAAATGGGCATGGTGAGTTCATCACCGTGAGGTTCTCAGGAGGCTAAGTTATGTAGTTGGCAAAGCTTTGGCAACTTTTGCAACTGCTGGTCTTCTCTTGTACATCCTGATGCAAGCGAGGCTGAAAGTATCCTTGCCTTAAGGCCTTGAAAACCAAAGACCTCGCGCCTGAGTGGTTCCCGCAAATTTCCTCATGTATTTCCCGAAGGACATAATCAGCTTCTTCTTGGTCCAAGCACCGCAACAGTGGGAGAGTGTATCCCCGTCTGTACAAGACCCCATCAATCAGAGTATACCTGGCCGCTTTACACCTCAACTTCCTTGCCTGCTTCTTATCGGCAGGTAACACCCTTCCTTAAGGTCAGAGACAATTGGCTCCATCCAGGTGCTGCTCGATGATAAACTCATCACCTCGTCTTCCTGCTCGATGCTCGAGCAGGTCTTGATTTCTAAAGGTATAGACTTCGGTATTTTGGGGTTGGATGTAGCGGCCATTCGAACTATCATGTTAGCTCGAAAATTCTTCCCCCTCGCAATCTGCTCCACCTCGACTGCTCGAAAATTCTTTATTAGCTGCTTTACTTTCCGAAGGTAGGCCTCCATCTTTGCGCCATTTGCTTGGAAGCTTTCGTTGAGGTGATTTGCTACCAGTTGCGAGTCTGTTTGAAGCTTTACCTCTTCTGCCTTCACTACCAAAGCGAGCTTCAATCTCGCAATTACAGCTTCATACTCGGCCTGGTTGTTGGTGACTCCGAATTCCAGCTTCACGGTATATTGCCTCTCTGCCCCTTCAAGACTAAGGAGCACAACTCTTTCTCCTACTCCTGCTCCCTGCTCCCTGCTCCCTGCTCCCTGCTCTCCACATGACCCATTTACTATGACTGTCCATGCACTGGTTGAGGTCGAGGAGTCTGATGGGTGCTTGTCTTCACTCTCTTCATTCATCTCTGTGCACTCGACCACGAAATCAGCTAAGGATTGAGCTTTTATAGCCGTTCGAGGTTGGTAGTTGATGTCGAATTCATTGAGCTCCACCGACCATTTTACCAACCTTCCGAAAGTCTCTGGCTTGTGTAGAGTCTGCCTGAGTAGCTGGTTCGTTAAAACCGTTACCGAATGTGCTTGAAAATAAGGCCTCAACTTTCGGGCTGTTGTTACCAGGGCCAGTGCCCATTTCTCCATCGACAGATATCGAGTTTCAGCCTCCAACAAAGCTCTGGTCGTGTAATAGACAGGAAACTGCACCCCTGAGTCTTCCCTCACCAGAACCGAGCTCATTGCCCATTGGGACACAGCTAAATACAAAAACAAAACCTCCCCTGCTCGAGGTGTGGACAGCAGCGGGGCTTTCAGCAAGTACTCTTTCAACTGCTGGAACGCCGCTTCGCATTCTGGTGTCCACTTTGTCCTCCTGCCTTTCTTCATTTCCTGGAAGAAGACTCGGCATTTATCCGTGGCCCGAGATATGAACCTGTTGAGGGTTGCCAATTTGCCTGTAAGACTTTGTATCTCCCTGAGGGTCCGGGGGGACTTCATCTCCACCACTGCTCTTACCTTTTCTGGATTGGCCTCGATCCCTCTATGACTGACCATGAAGCCCAAGAATTTTCCTGAACCAAACCCAAAGGCACATTTTTCTGGATTGAGTTTCATCCGATTTTTTCTTAGGAGTGCGAAGGTTTCTTCAAAGTGCTCTACATGTTCCTCCGCCTCTTTCGATTTGGTGATCATATCGTCCACATACACCTCCATCGTTCGGCCAATCAATGGCCTGAAAACCTTATTCACCAATCTCTAGTATGTTGCCCCCGTGTTCTTCAGGGCGAAAGGTATAATCTTATAGAAAAACAGACCCTGATTGGTGATGAAGGCTGTGCACTCCTCGTCTGGCCGGTGTATGGAGATTTGGTTATAGCCTGAGAAGGGGTCCATGAAGCTAAGTAGCCCGTGTCGTGCTGTGGAATCCACCAGCTGGTCTATTTTTGGCAACGGGAAGCTATCTTTTGGCCAAGCTTTATTCACGTCTATGAAGTCCACACACATCCTCCACTTCCCACTCGCCTTCTTTACCCACACCACATTCGAGATCCATTCGGAGTAAGAGACTTCCCTTATGAATCCCGCTTTCAGCAGCTTCTCCACCTCGCAGTTTATGGCCTCGTACCTTTCTTGGTTGACTTACCTCCTCTTCTGCCTCTCTGGCTTAGCGTCTCTTCGTATTGCTAGCCTGTGACACGCCACCTCAGGGTCAATCTTGAGAATGTCCTCGTGTGTCCAAGCGAACACATCGGAATGTGCTCGCAGGCATTCGACCAAATTTTTCTTCTGCTCCTCGCTAGTGTCCGAGCCGATCCAGACCTTCTTCTCGTGGTCGTCTGGCCTTATTCTAACTTCCTCCAATTCTTCAGCGGGCTCCTGTCTCCCGTTCTTCGACTCCCCCTTGAGTCTAATGACGTTATTTGCATTGCTTCTTTAGCTGCCACAGCGTAACAGCTCCTCGCGACCCTCTGGCTGCCCTTGATGACTCCTACAGCCCCATTTACTCAGTACTTTAGGGCTAAATAGTAGGTGGACAGTACTGATTGGCTGATCCTCATAAACGGCCTTCCCAATATTACTTGATAGGGGCTAACTTCATCCACCACCACGAAGTCGAGCATCATGTTCTTTTCAAAAGGCCTCGAGCCCATAGTCACAGCCAACTTAATGATTCCCAAAGGGATCAGCTTTCCTCCCCCAAACCCTTTCAAGGAAGTGCTCGTCTGCTCGAGGCTCGCACCTGCTATTCCCAAATCCTCAAGCGTGGATTTAAAGAGAATGTCCACAGAGCTTCCCGAGTCCACAAATATCCGATCAACTTCCTTATTAGCCACGTTTGCCATCACGACCAAGGCATCCTCATGGGGGTATAGTACCCCCTCCTCGTCCTCCTTCGTCCACATAATGGGCACCTGCCGCACCCTATCCTTTTTGGCAACAAATGCAGCGAACAGGACTTCCCTGCCGGCGGCAGCGTATCTGTAATAATTTTTTCGAGCCCTGTTCGAGTTTCCTGCCATTGTGGGTCCTCCTGATAACACTCTGGTGGCCGGTGGTGCCAGCTCCATGTCATAGGCTCGGTCATCCTCCTCTAGTTGCTGCTCGACCACCGGATGTCCTCCTTCAATGAACTCATCCAAATATCGATTTCTAATCAAATCTTCCACTTGGTTCTTCAAATCCCAGCATTGTGACGTTGAGTGGCTATGGTCACTGTAGAAGTGGCAGAACCGTCCCCTATCTCGTTTACCAGCTGGTTTAGCCATCGGTGTCGGAGGGTTCAGCAGTCCTCGATCCTTTGCCACTTGGAGTATCTCTTCGAGTGATACCTTCAGCTTTGTATATTGCCCGTAGGCGGGGCTGTGCTCTACCAATTATATCGCCCGATCTCTTGGGAAGCTTCTCGGTGGGGGTGGCAATGGACGGTCGGCTTTGTTGTAATCCAGCATAGGTCTGCTTGGTTGTTGGTTGCGGGATGTTAAGTGGGCATGGGTTCCCGCAGCCTCATGATGGTGTCGGTCATGCGCGTATGGAATGATGACACTGTGGGGGCGTGTGCCGGCCATCGGAAACAGTATCGACACCATACCGCGTAGGGCATTGGTCAAGCACCGATCGTCATGCAAAGTCGTTAGAGAGACGGGTCAGACTGTCCCGAACCGGCTGTATCTGGACCTTGCATTTCCTCCGTGCCGTGACTGGTATGGTTGAGTCATGTCTGGGGATTTGAAGGCCCCGAGCAGGAGGGTGAGCTCAGGTTTTGACCAACCTAGAAGTTCCTCGACCTTGACCAGCTTTAACGGGGCTATGAAGACCTCGAGCAGTAGAGTGGGCTCAGGCTCGACTGGTTTGGGATTCCTCAACCTTGGCTAGCTTTGACACCTAACAAAGCAGTCTTCGTGCTAGCGGTCGGGTCTTCTGCTCGATATGGGTCGACCTCGAGGTCTTTTATGCGAGCTGGATTGGCCTCGAGGAAAACTGCTCGATATTACCCAAACATAGAGTATCAACCATATGACGAAGACACCAAAATCAATTTGAGTGACCCACCAGATTTGAATTGAGATCTTTCCATTTCTTTTCAATGATTTAATTTCTTTTTATCATTCTATTTTACTATTCTTTTGTTCAAAATTATTTATTTTCTGTTAAAGTGTGTTTGATTACCAATCATATTTTTTTCGTTACTTATCATGAACGCCTCAACCAAACAGATCCTCTTCGTCCAACTTAAGCAACTTCTACGTGTGAAGCGTCATCTAAATGGCTTTCTCCAAGTTTGTCAATCACATCCTGTTTGGGACCTTCGACCACCAGCGTTAGTATCCCACTTTGATGACTTAGAAAGACAGCTCAATGAAATCGAAGGTGGTATCTATGAAATCCAATTGGAACTTGAAGTAAATTCAATAAGAGGACATCTGTAAGTAGTTGTTTGCTTATAGGCATTTTTTTCTTTCCGTTGTCTGTTTTTATTTTGTTTGCTTTCACGTGTTACTTGATTTCCCAGGCTTTATTATATTTAAGTGTGTTTTAATTTGTTATCCCGGTTAAGTGGCAAATAACAGTACTCTGTGACAATCAAAGTCGGATACTTCAGTTTCCCATAATAACTGATATTCTAAGGAGACAAAATGGATAAGAACTCAATTTTGGCAAAGCTTCACAAACGATTTCCTTCACTTCCTCAGAATGCTCTCCTTACAATATATAAAGCTCGGTTCAAACGCATGCGATTACTTATGAGAAATAGCATCCTTTCTGACATCCAATAGTTCATTGAAGCCAAAGTATGATTGGTAGGTGAGTTACCCTCCAAATTTATTGCATATATGCCTGGTTATGGTAAAGGAAACTACTTAAGAAAACAAAGAGATCGATGGCTTCCAGTTGCTTGTCATAAGTGTGCCAAAATGGAATGCAATAAAGAGAAGTGTACTTTAGGAATGGTGTCTGATAACAGGGAATACAAGATTCAATTCATTAGGGATGGCTTGAATAAAGAGTCATTGGATAATCTCCTTTTGTCTCTTGAAATGCATCCCAGTAGATACGTACAGAGAGCAATTCTCCAGTTACGGCTATTATTCCAGAAAGAACATGCAAGATATAGTCTCGGGAATCTGACTATAAACCACCCTGTTTGCCATTTTGTAAGAAAACTGGATGGGAAGCCTATCCTCAACCCATAGAGGGCGTTCAAGCTGTTTCTAGACATAAAACCAGAGGAAGATGTGAGTCGCAATCACAACTACCAATACATATCCTTTTTATTTACTATTCTTTTATCATTTGCATTATTGTGTTATCTTTTCCTGTTGTTCACTTTTTGCTTTTGACTTTAAAGCCACGAACTTTACGCGTCATTTGAAAAATGCACCACTTCCTTTACAACTGTGTATCGCTATGGTTGTTACCAAGATCTTTAAATATGAGCTTATTTTGTTAAACATTCACAAGTTGGTTTTTTTTTATGATTGTCTCAATGGCAGCACCTTCAAGTAGACAATTTAAGACCATTTGTGTAATTTCTGGGTTTCACTATGGAAAGTATAAAGAGTTTGTTGAGGCAGCTATAGATCTTGGTCGAGTCCTAGCAGAGAGAAAAATACATTTAGTATATGGAAGAGGTGATCGAGGGTTATCAAAGCTTATTGCAGAAGCTACCTACAATAGAGGATGCCAGGTGCTAGGCATTATTCCGAAAGCCTTAAAACCTCTTGTAAGCATGCCCGGCCCACCAATTGAAGAGGAGTTAGTGGCCTCCACCATGCAAGAAAGACTATCTGAAAAGCTATAACATGCTGAAGCTTTCATTTTCTTGCCAGGAGATATTACAACTTTAGAGGCATTATTTACATTTGCATCTTGGTCCAATCTGAACATTCATCAAAAACTCATTGGTTTGCTAAATGTTAATAACTTTTTTGATGGCTTACTTGCATTTCTTAACCATGCAATAAAAAATCATTTCATTGCTTTCACAATAAAAAACTTTTTATTTGTGCCCCTACTGCTAACGAGTTACTTGATTTTTTACAAGCTTATAGACCAGAGCCAGATCCTAGGGCCTCTTCATTGGATTGGTCTACTAATGACAGCAGTAGCAACAGTAAGAAGCATAAATTAGATTTAACTCTCCATCTATAAATGTTTTCTTTCATTTTGTGTTGCAGCACTCAGGTGATGTCTTCTAAACCCTACTTTTTTTCTTTTAAAACATTGAGGACAATGTTTCATTCTGGTTGTGGGGAGGGAATAGTTGATGATTGTGTAATGTCTTAATCTTAGAGAAGTTTTTACTAATTTTTTTTGTAGGAACTAATTTTGGCTTAATTTTTGAGTTGAAGATGGCTGAATATGGAGTGTAATGACTCTAGAAATGCATCTTCTTAGTCTTGGAGTTAAAAATAATAATAATAATAAAAAAGCATTTTATGTGATTTTTTGACATTGGATGACATGATGACTTTCAAATTCTTGTATTTATATTATCTTTGACCCTGAGTTATGTTACATCATATTTGCTACTCTGCATGCTGATATTGGTGACAAATTTAAATTGAGCGAGCTAATGAGTAAAATTGGTTAAGTTACTTGAAAGAATGCACATGTCCTAATAAATTCCAAGTGAGTTTTTGAGCCTATTATTTTTCTTGGAGAATAACCCTTTTTGCCCATTTTTTGTACAATTTACTATACATGATCTCTATATTTTCCTTTGAGTCAAACATTAAAAAAAATTGTGTTGCTATATCTAAAAGTCCATTAAGCTAGTAAAAATAGAAGACTATTTAGAGCCCTAAAAGATGATGGAAACACCATCTTTGACCCGTTTGAACCTTTTTCAGCCATCCCTTTTATAAAATATCTATAATTAGCCCTTTTAAGTCTAGATGAAAAAAAAATATGTTTTCTTTATTAACTCATCGTCCTGCTCTACTCCAATTTAGAATAGTACCATACATTTTGTGTATTCCATCACCTACTCATGTTTGAGAAAATTTTAGATGATTATTTAAAAAAAAATGGTGCAATATATATATGAAAAAGGAAAAAAAGATGTGCAATTGAAAAAAAAAAGAATAATAATAATAATAAATGAATTGCACCTTATAATTTTTAAAAGATCTCTATTTTATTTTCTCAAACAATACTGTGTTTTTCCTATTGTTCCTTCTTTGTTAGCCATATTCTTAACCTACATTACATCCTAATAAAAGTCCTTCTTGATTTTAGGAACCTATAGTCTGAAATAGAAGCTAGTAATATGGACTAAAATGATGTAGTGGCACACACACACACACATATATATATATTAAAGAGTTAGTTTGACTATCATTTCATTTTATTTTGTGTCATACTATATGCTAAGCTGTGGGCATTATCCTTGGTAAAAGTGTGTGATATTGCCATTCATTAATTTTTCTCAAGTTATCATTTTTAGAGTAATTATTTTTCTTGGGTTTATTTTCTTTTGAGAGTATCACTCTAACCTGTGAAATTTTGGGGTTGACATGTCACACTTGAAAGTGGATTAATTAATATAGCTCTGATAATCAATTAGTTTACATGTGTTTGCTTGACTAACTTATGTGGATGGTTGATGTGGGAGTGATATCTCTTTAGGCTAGAGATAATGCTTATATTTTTATTTGATTATTGTCATTAATCTAATTGAATAAGTAAACATAATTGCCTTTAAAAGAAAAATGGTTGAATTTTGTTATCGCTTAATTTGCTAAGGACTATCAATAAACTGGTTGGGGGGTGTGTTGAGTCCTAGAAAGTGTATATTTATAAAGGGTAAACTCACTATTTTACACCCCAAAGTCTCACTAACATCTCTACTTTTATGTATTTTAAGTCCCTTGATATTTAATTATCTATGTTTATGTGTATTTTTAATACTTTATGTATTTTAAGGGTATTTTAGTCATTTCTTAACAAACGAGAAGTCAGACAGCAAAACATACAGCATTTTTTAACTCATAACAGCTAAAAACCTTAGGAAAGACATAAAGGAAAAAATCATAATTTTAAGATTTTAGTAGGCCCCACTAACATGGCGCTAACTGCTGACAGTGGCGTTCACTGCTGATGTGACATTGACCATTGACATTTCATTGACCAATGATGTGGCATTGACGGATGATGTGGTAGAAGTCTATTGGACCAAAAAATGAGCTTACAATACATGTAATGCACTAGATCATATTTATTGATTTTTACATTGACCGATAACGTGGCAGAATATTAGTGGACCAAAAATCGTGTGTATTGTGCATGCATATACATGGAATAACAGTCCTGTGACGTGTTCCAACTAATCAGAGAGTGCCACATGGCGCAATCCTGGGCGTTCGAATTGTTTTCATCCGATGGCCATGATTTACTTGTTGTATCTATAAATAGGGGGCTCCCCCCCTCCTCTAATTTGACACTCCTGAATCCATTTTTGGGCTCTATTTTCTGTAATTCCTTCTTCATCTTGTATTTTCTATGTATTTTAATAAAATTCTCATTTTACCCCTAGTTATAAAATGAGTAGCTAATTTATTTTCAAGTTTGGGCTAAAGGTGAAGCCTCAACATAATCTATGGGCTTAATTTTATAAGTTTGTTGTTACTTTCTCTAATTTAGTTAAATTTTTTTGACTTAACATAGACAGATAGTAATAATCTTTTCTAAATATTGCACTGGTATACCGACTCCCTAGTGCAAGATTATTACTATTTGGCACAGTGAGCGCTTTACACTAGATTTATTAGAGGAAAACCTCCCTCTAATTTATGTGGTAGGTCTTGACTCATTGTTGACATAAAATTCATCTATGTTAATTAGTGAATAGTCTTGTCACCTTGTCGATAGTTACATTATTATTACCTGGCACAACAATTATTGACACCGCATTTAATATAAGATTATTATTCCTAACACAATAAGCGCTTGATGTCATATTTATTATATTTAGGTCTATGAGGAGTGGAAATACTCCCCTCATAAATTAATTGGAATTAAAAAAAGAATATTAAGCCCATGGTGAAATGTTGAGTGTGAATCCTAAGACCCAAGTACTTTATTCCATTGATCAAGTCCTAGATTATTCCCAGCATTTTAATTTCAATCTTAGGATAAAATAAATTAGGAAATTTTACAACAACCACATTAAAAAAATAAAGAATAATATTAATTCTACATAATTAGAATCCACCTCCTCGTGGGATCGACACTCGTCACCATTAATCTATACTTCAATATATTCATGCACTTGCGACTTTAATAAAATTTGCACAACAATTATCATTGATTCGTAACTATTATCATGATGTACTACCATTTTTGGATTTATAAATAATTTTTTATATCTATCTCTTTCTTATATGACCTCAGTATTTAAAATTATGAGAATCATAATGGCAGCAGTTCCAGTTTAACAGCTTAAGAATATTTGTGTCTTTTATGGATCAACTTTTAGAAACACTCTAGAATCTGTTGATGCTACCAAGGATCTACAGACGGTATTGTCTAAAAGAAAATTACATTTAATATATAAAAGTGGTGACCTTGGATTAATAAGGTCTGTCTAACAAGCTCCAAACAATGGAGGAAGTCAAGTTTTGGGTATAGTTATAGAAGCTTTAACGAGAGAAAACATAATCAGAAAACTAATTGTCACAGGTATGCATAAATGACTCATTACAATGATTGGATATGCTCATGCTTTTATTGCTTTGCTAGGTGGACTTGGCATGTTAGAAGAAATTTTTACAATTGCAATTTAGGCATAATTGGACATTCACCAAAAACTTATCAAGTTGTTGGATGTAAATCAACACTATGGTCTCTTGATGATGTTTCTTAATAATATTGTAAGACACAATTTCCTTTCACTTTTGTTGCAAAGAATCCTTGTCTACGCCAAAAATGCTATTGAATTAATTAATTGACTACAATATCATTAGCCTAAAACCAACCCAATTACTTCTCAACTAGATTGGTCAATGCTGATAATGACAAAAAGTGAAAAATAGTGGACTTGAATCTTCATCCATAACTCTTTTTATTTTCTTATATACTAGTTATATTTTCTTAAAGGCATTTATTTTCCTTTTATGTTCATTAGGTGTAATCTTCTAAACTTTAGCATTAAAAGAATGTCTTAATCTGGTTGAATGAAAAGGATAGTTGACACAGCATGTTTTCGTGTGTTTGTTTTTTAAAAAAAAATAACCAGTTTTTGTTTGAATATGTCAAAATAAGGAGTTTTCTTTCTTACTTCTAAGACACATCATTTTCACAATTTTATATTTTCTAATGAAAACTAGTTTTTTCTTTTTCTCTTCAAATTAATTAAATTTGTGAGTTCTTCTTTATAATAAAATTTACTCATCCAATTTACTTCTTTTAATCATATGACAGATGATACCAAACCATTCCAATACATAATATTTGTGGGTTGTAAGTTGAAATCTCTAATTTTTAGTTTGCTTGGTTTGTTGGAGGTGACATCTAAGACAGTGGAAAATGTGTTTTATTCAAAAGAAACTCAAACTTACACCCATTAACCAAGCATCTTGCCTAATCAACAATGATTGCTCACATAAAATAACAAAGTTTTAGCTGAAAAAATTAAATCAATAAAGCATTACTTTTGGCGATTAACTGAGCATGTTGTTTAATTAATAGCGATTTCTCGTGTAAAATAAATTATGCAAAAAAAAGAACTGAATGTATTTGATTTTGCTATATCAGAAATCTGAGTAACTAAGCCCGTAGCAATGTTTCAAAACCTAGTATCCTAAGGCTAACTAGTATGAAAGTCATTGTCCAAAACTTGCTACATGAGTTGAAGATACATTGTTTGTTTATTTATTTATAAATTAATCCACTCCCTAATGATAGAAACCCTAATGATCTTTTAGAAAAAATATATATATATTGTGCTCTTACGATGAAACTTCATATGTTTTGTGATTAAGCAAAAGAAAGATATATTGATATCCAATCTGAATTATTTATTTTTATTTTTTACTTAAAAAAAAAAAAGAGGAGAGTTCATTTATTTAATTGTTTGAGGAGGAAAAGAACAATTACCAGCTTATACACTAGTTTTACTTATCACAGTAACTCTTTAGTCACTACGAACTAATAATAAACTAGTTGGGAGTGTGATTAAAACTATAAAATGTACATTTAATAAAAGTTAAAACTATTATTTTTCACTTACATATTTAATAACACTAATCATTTCGTCACATTTACAAATCCCCAACTCATTTTATAAATTATCTTTTTTTATTTATTTAAGTATTATTTTTGTTCTTTGTAAGTAAATCCCTAAATTCATGATGCTTCGATTAAAAAAAGAAAAGGACATTAAATTTGGATTTTGAAGATTCAGAAGCCTTTGGAAGAATAGCTACATTAATTCTGAGCAGCTGAAATCGTGCTACCTGTCTCAGCACATGTGCACCTTATGGCACTAGATTTGACACTTACCAATCTAGAAATTCAACCATCTTGACAAAAGATGAAATTAAAGGTCTTAATTTGACTTCATTTGCAGACATTGATTATGTTAAATCCAACATTGCATAATGGTTACAGTTTTAGACCCTTGGATTGTATTAGTAAAACTCATCCAAAGGTTCTAGTTGTAAACTCATCGAAAATATCTTGTAAATGCCCACTAATAAGTGGTTGATTATTTCTAAGTGTTAGAGTACTTGGTTATAATATATTCTAGTAAGTCCAGGATCAAACTACAAAGAATTTAAAATGTTTGTTACTTAATTATTAAATAAAAATAATTGCACAAATAATTGCAAAAAAAGAAGTTAATACGAAATAATCTAAATTAAATAAGTGTTAAGGTTATGGGAATACTTTAAGTATTCTAATCATGATCATAATACTCTCTTGCTCATAATTATATATATATATATATATTTACCAGTTTGAATATCGTGTGATTTGGTTCTTAACTAACCGATCTACAGTTAAATATTGGGATTAAGTACATATTGTGCCACAGTCGTATTAGAGTATTTTTACTTTCATATCAGTGTGTCAATATTATATCTAAAGGGATCTAGATCGACAAATAAATATGGATTGAAAATAACCAATAGAAAATAAAAATTATAAAATGTACTTAAAAATAATAAACTTAAAACTCCTTTAAGAGAGTAATTAAATCTATGATTTGATTCCTTAAGCTTCACCCTTCATATAAGCTTTGAAAATTAGCCACTCATATTAACAAACAAAATACTCATTTTATTTAACTAATTTATGAAATACAATAAAAGAAAATTGAACATAAAGGAGAAGAAAAGAAATTTTTTCCTAAAATTCACTATAGATTTAAACTTAGTTTTTCTACAAAACTCACCTCTCAAATCCACCACAAATTCTCTAAAAATGCTCTTTCTTTCTACTGTGAAACAGCAGATTTACCATTATGTCTATTTACATAAAATTACAATAATGTCTCTGCATGTTTCTATATAAAGAAGAAAATTAGTTAATAATATAGAGATTAATTTCGGAAGCAATATTCCTCTTCGTCTTCCTCTTCTCTGTTTTTGTTTTCAATATAAATTGTTGTTATATAATAATACAAACATGTATGCACATGACAATAAATTCACGACACGTTATCAGCATTTTGCTAAAAAAGAGTAGTATAATATATCAAAACGAAGCTCTTCATGACCTGAGTATACTGCCAAAACAATATTACGATCGGAGCACGAAGGAGCCAAGAATGCAAACCAAAAAACTCTAGATTTGTGAGGAAGAGAAGCTAACCCGACATGCGAACTCAACGCGGTCAATTATATCAATTCTGGCTATATGTCCGGCAAAGCAAGGTACCATTTGAAAGCTTGAAGGCCAGCCAACATTTTTCCTGTGACCCTAGTTGCCAGAATTAGCATTGAATGGCGGCGATCAAGCTCCAAATTTTGCCATCCAATAAGACTGGATCTATCAACCCCAGCCATCCCACCATCAAAACTTGATGCCAAACCAAAGCCTAAGATCCATCGTCATTTTCCCTCTGTCCACGTCGTTGTTTTAGCCCAATCCACCACCGTCACGACCTGAAGTTGGAACTCACCGTCAACATGGTTGGATTCCTCATGGCTTGAAGTTTCAATTTCGCTCTTGCCGATCATCGGATTGTGATTTTTGATCACCGTTGAACAACGAAGCGTTGTTTGGTAAGTTTGGTCATTTTGAGGTTATTGAGGTAAATATCATCTAAATCTCTAACGATTTCGTAAACTATGGTATGACCGATATATACTTGAGTTTGTTCGTAATATTTTTATTATAACTGAAATTAGTAACTGATATATATATTATAACCTATACTTATTTTTGGAACTTGGAGCTCTAAAATTTAAATTGAAACCTAAAGTTCCTAATTTTCAGTTCAGAACTTGAAGTTCTAATTCTGTAATTTATGTACATGGACTAGAAGTTCCAATATCAAGATATGTGTATATGATACAACGGTGTATGAAATAATTGTAGAAGTTATGATTTTGAAATTTATGGATCTAATACAGCTCAATATGAAATATTTGTAGAGGTTGTAATTTCGAGATATGCGAATCTAATATAGCTCTACATAAAATAATTGTAGAGGTTCTGATTTCAAGATATACGAATCCGATACAGCTGTGTATGAAATAATTATAGAGTTTATAATTTTGAGATCTACGAATCTAAAACAGCTGTATATATAAATTGAAATAGTTGTATATATGAACTTGAAATTTTTAACATTAAGAACCTAAAGATCCGAAAAACGTTTTTGTGTATATCTAAATTAGAAGTTTTAGATTATGTATGGTAACATATTTACTAATATTTTGAACCTAAAGTTCATAATTATAATACAAAACTTGGAGTTCAACACAAGCACTTAAGTTTTATGTAAAGCACGTAGATTTTATTTGTATTTTTATTATTAATTTGACTTGGTTAATTTGTTTCATTAATATGGTTAGTTTAACAGTCTATTGAATTACTTTAATTTTAATAAATTAATTTTTTATATATATATTAATATTATTATTGTAACCTAAAGTTTAGAAGCAAATGACGTAGGATAATCTAAAATTTTGTCCCTATTACAATTTAGAACTTGAAATCCTAAATACAAGTAAGCGAATATGACAATATTTAAATCATGACAGAAGTTTATTATTTCCTTAAATAAATATAAGCATTAGAAAAATGTTTATAATATTGAGACAATGATTAAAGGGAACAGTTTAATTATGTTGTTTATTTTATATTTATTCTTTTATGTTTTATTATTATATTAAGATTTGGGGCTAGTTTTATAATACATCATATATTAATATTATTTTGATATATTAATTTATTTAATATCATTTGAAAAAATATTCATTATATTTGGTCTTGCCGACCAATTGAATGCTCCAGAAGAGTTATGCCTTATTCTCAGTCATATCTAGAAGAATCTGATGTGTTTTTTAAAATATCCAATGAAATGGATATCATGTTGAGATTACATATATAAAGACATTAAATAAATAAAAAAATTGAAAAACATTATCGACTAGATTTATTATAATAAAAATCTACTCAGTAATGAATCAGAAATTCATTGTCCAAAATACTTATATTGTTAGCTGATTACCTTGGACATTCAGAAATTATAATGATGGGTCGAATTATAGAAATATTTTCATGGACATTTGTTAAAGAAACAGAAGTTTCTATTGCCCATTAAGGTTATTAATTCTACTTATAAGAAAATTTGTGATTGAATAATTTTCTCTTATAATTGATCATGAATGTCTAAAAAATAATTTAAGGGATATGCGTGAACTAATTCATCTACATGGTAGACTATTTCACTAATTTATGATTTTAAATGATGCATTTGCGTGGTGGTTATATATTTGTTTTGTTATGCACAAGCAATATTTTATTTGCATGATTGATTTTATCATTTTACGATCATAATATCTTAAACCCATGTTTATGGATTTTCATTTGATTAAATGATTTCCATCATTGAGAAATAAAAAGCCTCATGAAAGAAGGCATGAATTATCTTGGAAAAATTTTTCACTTTGCCTTAATTAGATCCTCGTGCTGGTCAATGTGAGAATGAAGTACAAAGGATAATATTTTTGTAATAAATTATGAAACTAATTACCATATGCAGATATAACAAAGTAACTAAATCACATTTTACAGCTACCAATACACTAACCCAGGTGATTGTTCCTATTGGGTAATCAAGTGTATGAGTAACTATTATGTTATCTATTACATGTTATAATGTGGCAGACCACTTGGTTTTAAAGACAATGCTCCTCAAAAAAGGAAAATAAAAAATTATGATCCTGTTAAAAATAAAGCTCAAGTTATAAATGTACCCACATTATCTGCATCTTATTTCTACACAAATTGATTGTTCCTAAATGACAGAAGTCCTTGAAGTGATAATAACTCGTGAAAATGTAAATGAATTAAGAAATTCTAAAATTTCTATTAATTATTCTCAGGATAATTTCTATAAAGGCGCATGGTCTTTAATGAGACTAAATACCCTAAAACATCTCCTAAAGAGGTTCATACCCATAATGAGGCATCAGCCCCTTAAAGTGACTAGTCAATAAATTGCCATAAATGATGTGTTTGCGTTTATAATAGCTACAGACATTATAATTAATCATAATCCACAAATCGTGATGAACATAAATTGTGGCATAATTGACCCAAATGGAAAAAAGCAATCTAGTATAATTGACTTCTTTAATGAAATGTGAAATTTTTTGTCTTATAATCTAGATACCTGATGAAGTCAAGCCCACTGAATGTAAATAGTAATTTGTTAAGAAATATAGTGAATATAATAAAATCATTGGGTATAATATGTGCACATCTAATGGCATAAAGTCTTTTATAGAAACTTGGTATTGATTATAAGAATAAGTATTTTTCAATGATAGATACTTTCACGTTTTGATTGTTAATCTGTTTAGCAGTCTCAAATAGATTTAATATGTATCTTATGGACGTAATGACTGTATTTTGTATAGGTCAATATATATTAATATTTATGTGAAAATCTTAAAAGATTCAAAGCACTTGAAGCATTTAAATCAATGGATCATAATTTATGTTTAATCACGCTGCAACGATCCTTATACGAATTGAAATAAAATGACACATGTAGTACAATTTTTTGTGTGAATATTTGTTCTTATTTGCCCGTGCGTATTTATTAGAAAATTCAACTCTGGATTTATACTTTTAGCAGTTTATGTTGTTGATATAAATGTAATTAAAACTTCTGAGGAGCTCTTAAAATTGCTAAATATTTTTTTTAAAAAAAAATTGAGAATAATTTGATATGAAATTTTTTGTAAAAATAAAATATTGCCTCAACATGTAGATTGAGCATAAAATAAATGGAATGGTTATCCATTAATTAGTTTATGTTGAAAAATCATCATGAATAATACCCATTTTATTACATCATAAATGAAAAAGAAAAGGAAGAGGAGCTACAAATCATAAGGATAGATTCAAATCTAGGGAAATTACCAACTATATGTCCTTAAATGTCATTTATATCATTTGTGCTACAATAATTTTAATATGTATCATTCGTATACCCTAAATTGGCAAACATTTTTGTCGTCTACCAATTCATTCATTACCAACTGTTAGAATAGCTGATGTCATAGGGGTAGTATGGTCCTTTAATATAGAAGAAGCTGTAACACAAAACGGAATGTTGTCTTCTTTAAGTGAAGTATATTATTTAATGAACGACATTTCGTTTTACTAGAATATAACTATATGACATGTCATATTACTGTAATATAACTGTATGATATGTTGTCTTACATAAGCGGAATGACAATTTTTTTTGGGAACGACATGTCATTTATATTAAACATTAATGGATGACATGTTGTTTAACGTAAAAGTTACCGGATGACGTATAATTTTATACTAAAAAAGCTAGTGTAATAAAAAGAAACATGCACAGCACACATGACTGGATCTCTTCTCTTATTCTTTTTTCTATACACACACACTACATAAAAGTAAAGGAAAAGTCAGTACCACACCACCACAGCTATAGTAAAGTAAAAAATTTATTGAAAAGATAAGTTAGCATAATAAAGATTTGTGTATGACCAGTGCATGGATTGATGATTCATCTTGCACATGTTAGAGCTATAATATGGTTCCAAAATTAAGGTATTACATCAAAACTCTCCTCATATTGCACATCATAACAGCTATTAATCTATTGTGCTTTTCTTTTCTTTTCCCTCAATAGAAAGTTGATCTAGACTCAATAAAAATGAAAAAAAAAATTATAATTTTTACAGGAAACAAACAACTTTGAACTATGTTTAAACGTAAAAATATAATCTGATTATTAGAAATTTCATCAACCAGAAAAAATTCTGAAATTCCAATTAAAAAGAAAAACTAATAAAAAGGAAAAGGAAAAAGAGATTTTTTTTTTTTTCATAAATGACCTTCTAGGATGAGATCTTTAGCGAGAGCCGGTTAAGAGTGACAGTTTAATTAGATAGAACTGAACTCGATCTTGATCTTACACAGTTTTATTTGTCATTTCATGGATACTCCTAAAGCACACCCATATCCTTAACATTCAATTCAATGAGCAAAGTTATAGAAATATATAATAGACACATGCATCGCTTCTAAATTATCCATCACTATGTAAGTCACCACTTTTAATAGGACGTCAATGAGCTTCTGACAGCATCTTATATCACAAACAAAATACTAAAAACAACACAATCTTTTGTTTTGTTTACATACTAGATTTTATAAATAGAACAGAACAATACAGAGCATTGGGGAAAGTTGTTGGAATTGGAAGAACTTTTTTCTACCAAAAGTGTATCCTGCAGGAATCAATTGTTCATATATTTATATGCAAAATGACAGAGCATGAATATGACTAAAAATAGAGAAAACTTACCGTCTTGAAATCTTAAGCTCCCAAGTACCCAAGAAAATTACTTATCAAAACATTTTTGCATTCCGTAGATGCCTTCAGTAGCTTCAACCCTAACCAGAATCATCATTCAATTAATAGAAAAAAAAAAATATTCAGATTATCAAACACATAATCCCAAACAATTAAATAAGGAGAGGCCAAAATTGATAACTTTCACCTTAAGGTCACCCAAAATCCACATTCAAAATTTTTATGCATAAAGACACGAGATATTACTTAAATTTTTTTTTAAAAAAAAGCCCACCAGATCAAGCATTGGAGAGTGGAGAAGGAAACTGAAATTAAAGAGAGGAGACGTGAAAAACCAGTGGAGAGTGTAGATCAGAGAGTGATCAACACTTAAAAAAGAAAAAAAAGGTATGGCCGGATGTGGAGGGAGAGAAACCAGAGTTGAGAGGAGAAGGAAAGAGTGGGAATTGAAGGGGAAAAAAATTAGGGCCGACTGTGCCCTAATTTTTCATTTTACATTTATTTAATATTTATACTTTTAATAAAAATTTGACTTTTTTCAATTTTATGAAAAAAATAAGAATGTTTAATAAATATTTCATTTTGGCGGTAGTTTTGCCTGCCAAAATGAGAAAGTATTAATTTCATTTTAATTTACTTATATTATTATAAATTAATTTTATATTATCAAATGCTACTTACTTTTAATTACTTTATTATTATCTATTAGTACTGCAAATTAAAAAAATATTGTAGTTATTGTGTAACACCTATAAATAAATTGCACAACATTTAGTATAAAAATCATGCAATCACTTGTATTTGTGCACGATTACTATAATAAATTTGTGTTACTTTAAAAATGTAACAGTCATGCTTCAATTATATAACCATAAGTATAATAAAATACAACATTATTTCTAATTATAATTATCTTGAGCTAAAAACAGTTTGAACCTCACTTTCATGGGTGGGAGGAATTGGATTGCCGTTAGGCTAACTAATAAAAAAGATTGTAACTATCCATGTTACATTTGTGAATTTAAATCACTATTGTTAAAGGGCATAATTATCTAAAAAGAGATATATATGTTTATTTATAAAATATGGTATATATCACAAATTAAATCATGTAGGTAGGTAATAGTTAAAATTATAAACTATTAATATTATTATTTGCATTATTAAAATAAAATAATGTCATATATAGACCATTTACATATTCTAATAATAAACATCTAATATTGATAATAAGTATCATATTAATTAAAAATAAATTTTAATGTTATTAGAGTATTAGTCACGATACCACTAATAGCAAATTGATAAAAAATTAACATCACGTATGTATGTGTCTATTTTAAGTATTTTTAAAAATTGTGTGACTTAAAATGGTGAATAATATAACCATACAAATAATATAGTAAAAAAGAATAAATAAAATAATTAATTTCATATAAATTTTTATGAATAAATTTGAATAAGACATTAAAAATATCAAACATCAACTACATCATATTTATCTAATATACAAATGTATTGTTTAGAAGGTATAGCTATAACGTATTGATACTAGGCCACTACCATTAATCACAATAAGAAAAGTAATAATATTTTATGTAATTAGAATATTTGGTACCATCAACAAGATAATTGTTTGATAATTATCCAATACTTGGATAAAAACAATGCTCATATTAGTAGGTAGAAGTTTGAGTCACTCTAAATGTGTAGTGTGATTAATTTTTTTTCCTATATATTTAGAACTAAATATGATTTTTGATGATTGTACAGAAATACTGTATTGCACACTCAAAATGTTAATTAAAATATTTTAATTATTTTTTTATACAAAATATCATTAAATTTATATATAATATTTAAAATAATTCAATTAATTTAGTGGGTAGAGGTTTGAATACTCTATATGTATTGGGGATTGATTTCTTCCAAATATTTGAAAATAATTATGATTAATGTGGGTCCATATATTCAAATTACATTTCTCTATCAAAAGATTAATAAAATAATATGATCAAAAGGTTAATAAAATAATATGATAACTTTTTTATGCAAAATATCATTAAATTTATAATGTAATACAAAAATATTTAATAATTTATAATTATATTTATTCACTTATATTTAAAGAATATTCTCATTAGTAGGCACATATTTTGAGGAAAAAATCTCATTTTTTAAATATTTTTCATGCATAGTTGAGGATGTGTTTGATAATTTCATAATATAAATTCATTATTTTGTTATTTACTTAAACCTAGGGGAGCTATATGATATTTACCTTTAATATTTTCTCCTCCCTCTCCGGAAAATAAGGGTAACCGGTGGCCGGTTATAAAATTCGTTAAAAAAAATAATGAGAAATTTACATAAATAACTTGAAATATTTTTCTTTTTTAACAAATAGTCTTCGGAAATTTTAGCTATCATCATTAGCCAAACATAAAGTTTTAAGACAAAACTACCTTTGTCATCTTCACTCCTCCCTAGTCAAAATTCTTTCTCACAGTTCTTCGAGTGATTTACGATCCAACTCTCCCATCGATTAACGGAAAGCGTAATCTTGTAAGTAAAAAATTCTCAACCATTTTACAATTTTTTTTTCTGAAATGGGTGCTGCCCGAGGCACGGTGCCGCGTGATGGCAGTACCCAGGGTGCCCATCGCGCCGATATCGTTTGTCATATTACTAAATAATATTATGATTATACTAACCTAAAATTTGGGTTGAACTATCGTAGGAAAATGTCCTACAAACCATCGAGCTGAACTCTAAGGAGAAAGCCCAAAAATATTGGTAAACTGTAAAGGATTATGTTCCATATATCCCAAGTTGGGTTTGTAATGTGAGTATCTTTTATTACTTCATACTAGATGATTACAAATTGCTCTATGTTTAGTAATTTATTTATATATTTTAAATGTTACTTTGTGCAGCATCAACCATCCATTAACACACCTCCCATTATGGCTGAAACAGAAGAGAATCAAAACACCGCAAGTGCCGCTAGCCCAACACTGGAGCCACAAAATTTTGTTCATGAGGAGCTTCCAGCAGAAGACCATCATGAGTAAACACACGAATCCAATGACATATATGATTCAGAGGTTATAAATCATTTATTTTCTGTATATATATATATATATATATATATATATATATATATATATATATATATATATATATATATATATGTTATTCAGAGGTTATATATATTTATTTAAACTTATACTTTTTTTAATTCACAACAGTCAAGGACAAAATTTAATAACAATTATATAATTTGACGGATGGACAAGATTGATCGTTCTATATGTGAATTGAAGTCAGCCTTTGAGGTAGAGCGTAAAGAACACAAAGAATTTAGAGAAGCAGTGATGGGATTTATTAGTTCGTATACTGAACGCTCACACGGCCCTTCTCCGACTACACGTTCTTATGCGGTAAGTAAATTTAATATATCATTAGTGCGTTCTTTTAACTTTTAATCCGATATTTATTAAATATGTTTATCCTGACAAACGGATAGGTCCTAGATGATTGTGGAGTGTATACTGACGTAGAGAATCAGAATATTTCCAGTCCTATCACCACAAGAATATTGGTCTTTAGCGACGAAAATTTTAGCGACGAATATTTTTTTGTCGCTAAAAGAGGTTTTTAGCGACACAAATTTTTGTTCGTCGCTAAAAATAATGAAAAAATAATAATATTTAATTATTATTTTTAGCGACAAAGATTTCGTCGCTAAAAATGATATTTTGCGACAAATGACTATTGTCATCGCAAAAACATTTAGCAGGAAAAAAAAATATTGGCGCCAACTTCTTTAGCGACAAAAATGCAATATTTTGCGACGAAACTTTTCGTCGCTAAAAGTAACTTTTGCGACGAAATTGAGCCCTTTAGCGACGATTTTTATTTATTGCTAAATACATATAGCGAGCAAATGGTGTTTGTCGCTGAAAGTGGTTTGAGCGACGATCGTTTTTGTCGCAAAATCTAACTTATGGCGACAAAATATTGTTCGTCGCTAAAACCATTTTCAGCGATGATAGTTTTCATCGCAAAATCTAACTTATGGCGACCAAATGCTTTTCGTCACTAAAACAATTTTTAGCGACGAAAAAATATTCGTCGCAGAAAAGACTTTTAGCAACGATAATAATTTCGTCGCTAAAACAGTTTTTGGCAACGAAAAAAATCGTCGCAAAAAAAAATTTAGCGACAACAAATATTTTTTCAGTAAAAGGACATTTAGCAATGAAATTCTTTGCGTCGCAAAAACTATTTATGTAACTCTTTAAGTTGACTTGTTATATATTTCTATAAAATCAAATTCCGTGACATTGCTTATTTGATCTCATTTGGGATTTTCAAATGTTCCGAATCTCGACCCGAAGAGTAAATTTGAAATAAAATTTTTTTTCTTTTCACATCTTCAATAGGCTGAAATCATAAATCCCGATCGAGATTCAGGGAATTTTACAAATCCTATGAAAAACTAATAAATTTTTGTAAATTTAAGTCAATTGACTTATTATTACTATCATTTTTTTCTAAGACTTACAAATATTCTTTGATGGAAGACTTATGACTACTCGTGTTTAGAAACTTTTAGTTATAAGTGATGCATTGCTCATTTGATCACGCGCTTCTTAATTTTAATATAATAATTAAATGGTAAGTAGTTCAATTTAGTTTAAAGATTGAATACTTATATATATTTTGATGAAAATTATGAGCTAGTATATAATATTGCATATATTTTAAAGGTTGAAATTAAAATTAACTCGTATTGTCTATAGAATATATAATTAAATTTATGAACAAGTATAATAAGATTAATTTTCTTTTAAAATCATTTAAACTTAAAATAAAATATATTTTCACATAAGATTTTTTATAAAATATAATTTCTTATATTTTATGTAATTATAAATTATCAATTCAATTTAATTATATAAAATTAGATTTTTATAAAATATAATTTATTATAAACCAATTAGTTTTATGAATTTAATAAAAAATGACAATTACTTTATGATAAAAACCGTCTTATCATGTAAGTACAATAGAGTCGTGATAGAATTTTAGTCTATTAAACTATTAATGATATACTTATATAGAATATTTGTTTATTAAGAGTTTATGATATACATTTAATATTGTCCATATTTGACCGAATTTAAAAATAATATTTTAATTTTTTCCAAAATGGGTTTAGTTTGCGAAATGATTTTTAAAATAAAAAAATATATAAACAAAACGGTGCGTTTAAACTAAATCTAAATAAAACAAAATATTTTCTAAAGTCTGGAAACTAAAGCTCACCATAGTCATCGTTAATCTCTCTTACAGATGAGACGCAAACCCTAGCACACTCAGTCACTCTGCTCACTCTCACAAACAGCACTCAAACCCTGGCCATACTCGTCACACTCTCAATCAAATAGACACCACCACCCAAACCCTAGCAGGCTGCCAATTCCTTACCTTTAGCTTTCCATATAGAATTGGCCACTACCATCATGAGCAAACGGTGAAGCAACACCCAAATCGCAGACCCATTGATCCAATTCGAGCCAGCCGCCATGACCATGAACTGCAAACTAAATCCTAGAAACTAAGAATCGTCATTCATCGATCGGGACCTCTTATTATTAAAGATTTTGGTCCTTTCAGCGAATCATTTGCAAGGTAAATGCTTAGTTTCTGTATTTGATCATAGCAAGCATGCTTTAGGCTAGAAATTTCTTTGTTTGTGAGAAAAACTTGATTCATGCTGCTATTTGCTACCGATTCCGCTGTTTTTTCTGCCATTTATCGCTGTTTCTACTCGAGATTTCTTTTTTTTTTCTGTTTCGCTTATATTCACCGCTATTTGTTGCTGTTTTTGCTGTTTTTATTAGATAACTTGTTTATTTGGTGTTTTTATGCTGTTTTTGTGTATTTTTGATGGGCCATTGTCTCATGCTTGCTATTTGCTATTGATTCTACTGTATTTTCTGCCATTTACTGCTTGTTTCTACTGTGATTTCATTTTTTTCTGTTTCGCTTATATTCACTGCTATTTGTTGCTGTTTTTGCTGTTTTTATTAGATAACTTGTTTATTTGGTGTTTTATGTCTGTTTTGTGTATTTTTTGATGGGCCATTGTCTCATGCTCTGCTATTTGCTAACGATTCTGCTGTATTTTCTGCCATTTATCTTTGTTTCTACTTTGATTTCTTTTTTTTGTTTACGCTTATATTCACTCGCTATTTGTTGCTGTTTTTGCTGTTTTTATTAGATAACTTGTTTATTTGGTGTTTTTATCTTTGTTTTTGTGTATTTTTGATGGGTCATTGTCTCGTCTTTGCTATTTGCTATTGATTCTGCTGTATTTTCTGCCATTTACTGCTTTGTTTCTCTGTGATTTCTTTTTTTCTGTTTCGCTTATATTCACTGCTATTTGTTGCTGTTTTTGCTGTTTTTATTAGATAACTTGTTTATTTGGTATTTTTATGCTTTGTTTTTGTATATTTTTGATGGGCCATTGTCTCATGCTTGCTATTTGCTATTGATTCTGCTGTATTTTCTGCCATTTACTGCTGTTTCTACTTGTGATTTCTTTTTTTTTTCTGTTTACGCTTATATTCACTGCTATTTGTTGCTGTTTTGCTTGTTTTTGTTAGATAACTTGTTTATTTGGTGTTTTTATCTTTGTTTTTGTGTATTTTTTGATGGGCCATTGTCTCATCTCTGCTATTTGCTACTTGATTCGCTGTATTTTCTGCCATTTACTGCTGTTTCTACTGTGATTTCTTTTTATTTTCTGTTTCGCTTATATTCACTGCTATTTGTTGCTGTTTTTGCTGTTTTTATTAGATAACTTGTTTATTTGGTGTTTTTATCGTTGTTTTTGTGTATTTTTGATGGGCCATTGTCTCATCGTTGCTATTTGCTATTGATTACTGCTGTATTTTCTGCCATTTCTTGCTGTTTCTCTTGTGATTTCTTTTTTTTTCTGTTTACGCTTATATTCACTGCTATTTATTCTTGTTTTTGCTGTTTTTATTAGATAACTTGTTTATTTGGTGTTTTTATGCTTGTTTTTGTATATTTTTTGATGGGCCATTGTCTCATGCTGCTATTTGCTATTGATTCTGCTGTATTTTCTGCCATTTACTGCTGTTTCCACTGTGATTTCTTTTTTTTTTTTCTGTTTCTGCTTATATTCACTGCTATTTGTTGCTGTTTTGCTGTTTTTATTAGATAACTTGTTTATTTGGTGTTTTTATGATGTTTTTGTGTATTTTTGATGGGCCATTGTCTCATCTTGCTAATTGCTACTGATTCTACTGTATTTTATGCCATTCTATCTTTGTTTCTACTATGATTTCTTTTTTTTGTTTACGCTTATATTCACTGCTATTTGTTGCTGTTTTTGCTGTTTTTTATTAGATAACTTGTTTATTTGGTTTTTTTATGCTGTTTTTGTGTATTTTTTGATGGGCCATTGTCTCATGCTGCTATTTACAACTGATTCTGCTGTATTTTCTGCCATTTACTGCTGTTTCTACTTTGATTTCTTTTTTTTTGTTTCTGCTTATATTCACTGCTATTTGTTGCTGTTTTTGCTGTTTTTTATTAGATAACTTGTTTATTTGGTGTTTTTATACTGTTTTTGTGTATTTTTTGATGGGTCATTGTCTCGTGCTGCTATTTGCTACTGATTTTGCTGTATTTTCTGCCATTTACTGCTGTTTCTACTGTGATTTTTTTTTTTCTGTTTCTGCTTATATTCACTGCTATTTGTTGCTGTTTTTGCTGTTTTTTATTAGATAACTTGTTTATTTGGTATTTTTATGCTGTTTTTGTATATTTTTTGATGGGCCACTGTCTCATGCTGCTATTTGCTACTGATTCTGCTGTATTTTCTGCCATTTACTGCTGTTTCTACTGTGATTTCTTTTTTTTTTTTCTATTTCGCTTATATTCACTGCTATTTGTTGCTGTTTTTCTGTTTTTGTTAGATAACTTGTTTATTTGGTTTTTATGTCTGTTTTTGTGTATTTTTGATGGGCCATTGTCTCATGCTTGCTATTTGCTACTGATTCTGCTGTATTTTCTGCCATTTACTGCTGTTTCTACTGTGATTTCTTTTTATTTTCTGTTTACGCTTATATTCACTGCTATTTGTTGCTGTTTTTGCTGTTTTTATTAGATAACTTGTTTATTTGGTGTTTTATGTCTGTTTTTGTGTATTTTTGATGGGCCATTGTCTCATGCTTGCTATTTGCTATTGATTCTGCTGTATTTTCCGCCATTTACTTGCTGTTTCTCTCGTGATTTCTTTTTTTTTCTGTTTCGCTTATATTCACTGCTATTTGTTACTGTTTTTGCTGTTTTTATTAGATAACTTGTTTATTTGGTGTTTTTATGCTTGTTTTTGTATATTTTTGATGGGCCATTGTCTCATGCTGCTATTTGCTATTGATTCTGCTGTATTTTACGCCATTCTATCATTGTTTCCATTGTGATTTCTTTTTTTTTTTCTGTTTACGCTTATATTCACTGCTATTTGTTGCTGTTTTTGCTGTTTTTATTAGATAACTTGTTTATTTGGTGTTTTTATGATGTTTTTGTGTATTTTTGATGGGCCATTGTCTCATCTTCGCTAATTACTACTCGATTCTACTGTATTTTATGCCATTCTATCTTTGTTTCTACTATGATTTCTTTTTTTTTGTTTCGCTTATATTCACTGCTATTTGTTGCTGTTTTTGCTGTTTTTATTAGATAACTTGTTTATTTGGTTTTTTATCTTTGTTTTTGTGTATTTTTGATGGGCCATTGTCTCATGTCTGCTATTTACAACCGATTACTGCTGTATTTTCTGCCATTTACTCTTGTTTCTACTTTGATTTCTTTTTTTTGTTTACGCTTATATTCACTTGCTATTTGTTGCTTGTTTTTGCTGTTTTTATTAGATAACTTGTTTATTTGGTGTTTTTATCTTGTTTTTGTGTATTTTTGATGGGTCATTGTCTCGTCTTTGCTATTTACTCATCGATTTTGTTGTATTTTCTGCCATTTACTCTTGTTTCTCTTGTGATTTTTTTTTTCTGTTTACGCTTATATTCACTGCTATTTGTTGCTGTTTTGCTGTTTTTATTAGATAACTTGTTTATTTGGTATTTTTATGCTGTTTTTGTATATTTTTGATGGGCCATTGTCTCATGCTCGCTATTTACTCTCGATTACTGCTGTATTTTCTGCCATTTATCTGCTGTTTCTACTGTGATTTCTTTTTTTTTTCTATTTCGCTTATATTCACTCGCTATTTGTTGCTGTTTTTACTGTTTTTGTTAGATAACTTGTTTATTTGGTTTTTTATCGTTGTTTTTGTGTATTTTTGATGGGCCATTGTCTCATGCTGCTATTTGCTACTCGATTACTGCTGTATTTTCTGCCATTTACTGCTGTTTCTACTGTGATTTCTTTTTATTTTCTGTTTACGCTTATATTCAC